>CM038672.1:12360476-12778988 GCA_021605145.1 Aegilops bicornis
AGACTACGGGAGGTGAGACCTTAAATCGTTGGTTTTGACGTGACTACGACTGTTACGTTAGTACTAGTGCTTGGTAGTTGTAGGTGTACTGTAGCGGTACTCTGCTGACTGGTCAGAGGTCTTGACGAGCTTTTAATGTTTTTTGGACCTCACCGAGGAGACGTACGAGCCCACCAAAGGAGGCCGGCCAGAGCCAGAGGATAGGGTACGTAAGCTCAGCTGCTGCTGCTGCTGACAGCCGTGTGAAAAATATTGGAAACATATTTATAGATTATCCACATACTAATAGATTTTTTAAATGCCACAAATAAATCAATATGTGATGATCTGTTTTTAGGGTATTACTACCCGTGCTGCTATGGAAACTAGAATGTGCTCGGTCGCTCGTTTTTTCTTTGATTTTTTAGAGGATTTTTCTTTTAAAAAGGTGCAGTAATGGGCGGGACGATCTGCTGTAGCCGGGCCTCGAGGTTGTAGCCCATTAATTTTGCTGTGACCCATGATGGTACAAATTCAATCCGCTCATTCATTTCGCATCCTTTAAAGACACTCCACTAAATTCAATGCCCCGAACTGGTTTGGTTCAGTCGCCTTCCGTTTTTAATGCCTCCCATGACCATGGCGTGATCATTGATCAGTATGCCTGTGCAGGTGCCGAGTGCTTGCGTTGCGCACGCTACTCAGCTCAAAACTCATTTTTGGGAGATAAAAATGATAACCCCCGACGTTTTTATTTAATAGGACACCTGATCTGCTAATGATAGACTGTAGTGCAACACTCCCCAGCGAAGCCAGAAATTACATTCGGGCTCCTCGGGAGCCGATCACACACTCACACCGCCGCGAGCTGAGGGTGCGCCGCCGCATCTGCTCCCGCCAAGAGCCGGCGGCGTGACCTCGGAATCCGCGGTTGGAACTTGAAATTCATGGGAGCGGGAAGTCTTCAAGCTAACGACCTTGTTCTGGTCCGTAAGATTTTCAAATTTTTGGTATGGATTTTAAATTATTTATATGCTAGATACTTGAAAACCACAAGTGTAGTCTGAGATTAAATAGACATATTGCTACAACAAAAAGTGGTAATTAATTTTGAAAATCATGTCAACATCCATTTGAAAATTGAGACGGACCTCCCGCATCAAATTATCTACCAAGCAATTTCTTTTTTGAATTTTTCTAGTATTCCTTTTGATTTTTTTTATTTAGCATGGGTGCAGATGAGCCTGACTCAAAAATTAATATTCTCATCCCTGAAGCCAAGTTTCGAGCCAACAACTTTAACAAGGGCCACAACACACAACCACAGGCCAATATTGCCTGCCCTAGATGAAGTTGTGAGATCATGGGCTTTCTATAGAAACCGTCAGCAATCTTCGTATATTCAATGTAGCGGTGCTGCTAGCCACGAAATTGACAGGGCCCAAGGATTGCATGCGCCATTGGAGAAAAACCACTGGAAGCGGGTTGAGGACCTCGCTGTGTAGCCTCACGCCACAACCACGCCACCTTCAATTCCTCCCATGAGAGGTTGAGGGGTGGTGAGCGAAGGTTAACGACCAAATGAAAAATCCAGAATTCTTGCAACACCCCGAGAGATGGTCGTTGATGCAGACACCTCATCTTCGGGTAACCCTAACCCAACATCCTGTAGAGCTCCACTAGGGAAGGTCACTGCCCGCTCCCCACAGCCGTTGAGCCGTCTCCGTGTCAATGCCCAAATGTGCAAGTCGAACCTCGGATCAAGAGTCTGACTACCGTTGTCGCCAACCCTGAAACTACCCGCCACGCCACCATGCTCTCCCACCGCAATCGGTGAGGAGCATCGGCACATGATGGTTACATGTAGTTGACCGTCTCTCCATCATTCACCGCGTTCCCACACAAAGCGGTGCCGGTGAATAAGTGGGAGAAAACCCGGCCCGCCAACATCCTCTGGTGGATATGAGGGAGGCCAGGGAGGAAGGAGGGGGATAGGGTTTTGATAGCGTTGGTGTAGAGGGCATCCAAACAATCCCCTATTAGACTTTGCTAAAGTTGAGTGGCAAAATTATATATTTTGCACGAGAGCAGCGATTTGGTGCCCGGGATCAGCCTTATTAGACTTTGCTAAAGTTGAATGGCAAAATTATATATTTTGCGTGAGAGTGGCGATTTGGTGCCCGGGCTCATCTGATCCCGGGCATGAACAATACCGCTATTTGAAATAGATTTTTTTAAAACAATTGTTTTCATGGTGCAAGATGCTCCTGTGCGTGAACTCTACGCAAATTTTTGTGAAGTTTGGTCATTCAAGGAGCTTGTGGCAAAAAAGACAATTTTTGGATGTATGAGAAACTTTTGAAAATCGCACTGTTCACGCATGATTTTGTCTTTTTTGCCACGAGCTCATCAAATATCCAAAATTCGCAAAAAATTGCATGGAGTTCACGCACAGAAGCATCTTGCACCATAAAAAGATTTGAATTTTTTTAAAAAAAATCTACTTCAAATCGAGGTACTGTTCACGGGGATCATCTGAGCCCGGGCTCTGGGTTGAATTATCGATTTTTCATGGGTTAATTTCCGAGGGCTAACCTCGACACTGCTCATTTACTTCGCTCGGTGGAAGCAGATTATACTTCGTACAAAATCTGCATTTACGTCGTACCATGAACTAACGTTAGTACTCCTACTCCACTACTGATCAACGAGTATAAATGCTACTACGATCTAAGCTTCGCGTTGTACTCCTCCTAGCTCTAACTCTAACCGAGGGTTTATTGCGCGGCACACTGATGATTCTAATGCAGCAACGTCCCATCTGCGCCGCGCCGCACTGGTGACGACGGTTAACCGTCCGTCCGTCCAGCCGGCCGGGCCGCGAAATAAACCGAGAATTGAAGGTGCCGCCTGCGCTGCCGGTTCGAGTTGGGCGAGACCATGGCGGCAGCGCATTGATGCTCTCTGATCCTTCCTGGGACACGCGATCACCAGCACGAACTCCGCAGTAAAACCTCGAGGCCGCACGGGCCGTGCGAGAGGAAGCCAGAGCCATTTACCACGAGCACTTACTTGCGTACGTACGTACCGTCATCACGCGTAACTCGTGATGGCTACCAGCGGAGAGCAGAGTCTGGCCGTGCGACGCAGGACGGCCATCTATGTATCTATTTATCACACTGGCCATGGCCAGGAGTAATAGGTGTCAACAGTACCAGGATGGCCATTCACTGCTCGGCTCGCGTACGCCCGGGGGCCGCCCGGTAATGGGTGTGCAGTGCCGGCACTGCACGCACAAAGCGTGCATGCGGGCTCGCAAATGCTGAACAGTGGCTTCTTTTCTCGTGGTTGCAATGGTGAATAGTCTGGGGAGACCACCGGGCCTTGCACTGATGTGATGTACACTGCCCGGTTGGTGGTTACCGGTGGCGGTGGGGTTCGGCCTGAATCGCGGTCGCTGTCTTTGCGAGGCCGGATTGGATCGGACGGTCGCATGAGCGAGCGAGCGAGCGAGGGAGACAAACTTCCCGGGGAAACGTAAAACCGCTGTGAGACCGGTGCCTAACGAAGCACCCTGCGCGTGTTGGAAAACGGCTAACACTGACTCGGCCCGCACCGTGCCGCCCGCTCACCACGCGGTGATCGTGGCCTCTCCCCGCTCCCCGCGTAGCTAGCGCACGTCTCTCCGGGAGACTAGCTCCTCTCTGTTGTAACCAACCCAGCACCTGCGCGTGCTCTCCCGTGTACCGGGACCAAAGATGACGAGGGTGAGGCAACAGGAAAATATCTGGTGCACCGGAGCTTGTGGTACTACCGATGCACCGAACTCACATTATGCTTTTAAAATGTTCAAATAATTCTAAAAATAAATTAGCACACTCACACAACATCAATGTAGGTTGTCACAGAAATTTAAGTCAAAATTCAAAACATAAATCAAAAAACAAAAATGAAAAATGTTAAAATTTTCATTTTTGTATCTCAAATAATATTTCAAATTTTTATATGAAATTTTGTGACATTGTACATTGATGTGTTGTTAACGTGCTCCAATTTGTTCGGAATTTTTAAAATAATCTATGGCATCCGGTGCACCGATAGCACCACAAGTGTGGGTACACCGCATACATTCCCATGAGGCAACAACATCATAGCCGTCATTACACTGAACGCAAATGAGCAATAGCCTCAATCTTTCCATGCCTATGTATTTGATGGAGCACATGTCTTTTTTTCGCCTCCATAGTTCATGCCCTTAGATGGGTCACACGGCGGTTTCTGACACTTCCACCTAGTTTTGGAAAGGTTCAACATATTTTTTTTCCTGTCAGTTTTCTTTTGTCCAACGAATTTTCCTTTTCCTTTTCCTTTTCATTTCCATTTTACCCTTTTACTTCTTCTTTTTTTCCTTTTTATTCTTCATTTTCTCTCTTTTTGTATGCTTTCCCTTTTATATCTTGTAATTTAATTAATATTTTTAACAATTTTGAATTTCGTGATCATTTTTTTGAATTCATTAATTTTCTAAAATTTGTGAACAATTATGGAATTTGCAAACCTTTATAAATTTTGTGAGCATATTTTTAATTTATAACATTATTCAAATTTGTTGAGTTTGGTTCAAATTGAAGATTTTTTAAGATTCATGAACAATTCTAAATTTTGTGTTCTTTTTCAAATCCCAAACATTTTTTGAAAAAATGGAACAATATTTTAATTTTTTTATCTTTTTGTCAAGTCGTTAATAATTTTAAATTTAGAAAAAATTAACATATTCATGGATAAATTTCAGCTCTCAATTTGAAAAGAATCTCTAAAGTTTTTTTTAGAATTTGTTATCATCTTTAAATTCATGACTATCTTGAAGTATCACATGTTCTTTGAAATTGCTGAACTTTTTTTGTAATTAGAAATATAAACACATTATAATTTCTTATAATTTAACGTATGTTATCATTAGTTTGTACATGCATGGAGTAAAAACTAAAAAAATATAAAAAATGATTTATGACTAATAAGAAAAATAAAAGGAAAAAGGGAAACACGGTGGAGCTAGCCTGGGCACGTACATTATAGTACCCTACTCTAGTCTATGAGAAATATGAGCATCACAAGTTTGAATAAACATCATGCGCATACCTGTAGTAATATTTCGTAAATTATAGATGTAAAGCGTGGTGAGATACATACCAAATAACTTACTAAATGGTAGCCATACAACCATTTTTTCAACGTCTCGACGTTAAAAGTCGAACCCATAACGTTATACATGTTGCATATCGTATTCAGAGTCCACAAAGAATGCACAATTTATAAAAATAAATCGATGAATTATATAGTTTGCATTGAAATATAAACACATAGGGGATTCACGATGGGCAACCGTGTGCAAGAGCTGGAGTACAATTCCAGCCCATCGGAGCCGCATCCTGACTAGTGCCCTGACTAGACGGCTGACTCTTCGTGAGCTATCTCTCCTGCCCATCAGCAGTGGTCTGGTCTCGGTGCTAGCTAAGGCATCGCCGCTTGTTTTCTCGATTCGACCATAATCTCTTTTTAGGGGTCGATTCGACCATAATCAATTTGTGTTTCCCTTCATAAGCTGTGCAGGCCTGCTTGCTAGTGAAAAAATTGGATGATTATTTCATATGGAGTACATGTTGTCTGATTGATGGTTGTTGTAGATGGAGATTAAAATGTGTATTTTGCTAGTACAAGTTGTATGATTGAAATAGTTGGATGATTATTATGTATGAACTACTCCCTCCGTTCCCAAATAATTGTCTTTCTAGAGATTTCAACAAGTGACTACATACGGAGCAAAATGAGTGAATCTATACTCTAAAACATGTCTATATACATCCGTATATTGTAGTCCATTTGAGATGGCTAGAAAGACAATTATTTGAGAACGGAGGGAGTATGAAGTAAAATTGTATGATTGATTGTATGATTTGAAATGGCCAAGTGTTAACAATTATGTTCACAGTTCCAGCCTAGGGGCACTACACACATATCAGCATATAACTCATACAAGAAGCTCATACTACAATTGAAGAAGAGAGATGGATAGTTGATTCTGTGGACAGTTTCCCAGAACCGGATTGTGAAGAATCATGAGCCGAAAAGAACTGGCCCATGAAGGAGGGTAGGGAAGTAATGGCACTATTTGGCCTGCTGGTTGCTGCGTATTAGGCCCAACAAGCCAGGAAACAGCCCAATTAGCTCAATTAATGTTTCTCTCGTATTTTTTCCTTGGGGTGTTAGTTTCTACTTCTTCGATGTGATAGCCTGGCTTTATATGGATGATAGACTACTTATATTAGTAAGGAATTTAAAGAACTCCAAAGTTAAGCCTGCTCGGGTTAGGGTAATTTCAGGATGGGTGACTGACTGAGAAGTTTGTCCCAGGTGCTCACGAGTGAGGACAAAATATGAAGAAAAGACTAGTGTTGATATGTAGGGCCTGTCTAGATCCTGGTAGGAGTAACGACAATTAACCGACGGGTGTGTCCGGAGCGTTGCATCCGACAATTTTGATTGCAGGGGTGCTCAGCCCACGCGCGTGCCAATGGCGACCATACGGTAAAATCGCCCCTGCGACATAAGAAAATAGAGGCTACAAGAAACCCAAAAAAGGCAAAAAAGAATCACTGGCTGAACCAGATCGAAGACACTACATCTAACCTAATAAATAAATCAGTGCTAGCTTGGCTTGGGCCATGTGAAGGGCGCGAAGGCGACAATGTTGAAGGTACCTGCACAGGGAGATAGTATTCTCTTCGTGCACGTGCCTTTGAGATTGTTCGTTTGCCTTGGAAGCCAAATCATATTTGACCAAAGAAGTCCTATCTCTATCCATGCAGTGGATCCAAGTCCCAATATATATCGAGAATGATTGTCTTGAAGCGGTTAAGCTTTTGAGAAAAGAAGGTATGGACAGATCAAGCTTTGGATTCCTTGTGCATGATATCAAATTGCTCATGACAGAATGAACTACTTGTATTGCTCATATTCGACGGAATCAATAATTTTAGTCATACTTTGGCTTGTTATGATAGAAGTAGTGTCCAGATGGCTAGAGTTGAAAACATTGTCAAATTATGTAAGTCTGAAGTAGCTATGCTATACGAGTAATACACGTTATTTTTCTCCAAAAACATACCTTTGATTTTGCAATTTTTGCGAGTCAATGAACAATTTTTGAATTCAAGAACATTTTTGAATCGACGAATATTTCTGTAGTTCGCATTTTTTTTCAAATTTTAGTATTCAATAATTTTTTTTATCCATCAACATTTTTCAAATTCCTGGAAATTTTCATAATTCTGAAATAGTTTCAAATTCATGGATATTTCGGAATTCACACACTTTTATTAATTCATGAGCAATATCTGGAATTCATGAATATTTTTATAGTTAGTAGATTTTTTTCAAATTTTATGTTTTTAACTCATGGAATCTACCTACGCTACTTTTTTTTGAACAAAAGTCTACCTACGCTACTATACAGGATGTACGATCGGAAGTAAATGGGCCGGCAACGTGACCGATCTGTGTGGGGCGTGTGCAATACACATCCCCACCGGTTTTTGCCTAAAAAAAACATTCCTACTGTTTGGGAATGTTATAGAACTCTCCCTAAACACGTGTTTTCGTTTTTTCTTCTGAGTTTTCTTTCCTTCTTTTTATACGTTATTTTTTATTGTTTTTCCTGTCTGTTTTTTCTTTAGTTTTTTCTTTCTTTTTTATTTTTCCTTCCTTTGTTCCTTTTCCTTTTTGTTTTTGCAGCCATCTTTTAAATTTGCAAACATATTTTTCCAAAATCGAAATCAAAATTGGGAAATCATGAATATTTCTGGAACACGTGAACGTTATTTTCAAATTAGTGAACACTTTTCACAAATGCCCAAAAAATAATTGAAATCATGAACATTTTTTCGAATCAACGAACATTATTTACAAATTCGTGACATTTTTTATATTCATAAACATTTTTGTCAGTTTTTGAATCAATGATCATTTTTGTAAAAAAATATTTTTTGAAAATTTGCAAAAACAAATTCTAAGACGACCATTTTCAAAGAATGTAACACCTTTTGAGTCTGTTGAAAAACATGAACATTTGCAAAAGGCGTACATTTTGGAAAATCGATATTTTTTGTAACTTCTTAAAAATGAAAATGGAAAATACTAGAGAAGAAACCGAACAATAGCCTTCTAGAAGATTATGGAAACAAACAAAAAACAAAACAGGCAAGACAGTGAAGTTTGGCCAAAACCGGGATACAATCCTTAAATGTTCTGCCCCACAAGCATCGTGTGCCAATTCTATTCCCCACGCACAGGCAACCTTATCGAACATTCCGTACGGTTTCTTTTGGTGTGGGAGCTGCTATATATCGCCTTTAGCGATCTGGAGCTAGCATCAGCGCCATGGTGGGCTGCGCCCCTACAATTTAGAGCGGTTGAAGCAAGAGAGAAATTTCTCACTAACAGCGTTCCTCTTATAGTGAGGAAGAGCTGGCTTTTTTAACATTAGTTTTTTCCTCCATTTATGTTTCAAAAATCCGTAAAATCCATAGCCGATCACGAGCTCATCTTTTCCCAGATGAACAGTACATTCAGATAAATAGCTATATTTTTTGTACATTAAGGATGAACAAGTTTTCTATTTCCGTGCAATTTTTTATGGCAATATGATATTCTAGGAGGACGGAGCTGAAAAAAATAATTTGAGACAAAGCCCGGGTTCTATTTGACACGTTCTGCGCCATTTAACATGCATTTTGTTAACTGGCACTGAAGGCCTTCCTAGTTGGGCCGGCTCATCTAAGGGGTGCACCCGGATAGTGCTCTTCATGGTTTTGGGAAGCCTCTCTAGAAGCTTCCGAGTCTTTTTTTCTGGACCGGGTTTGTTTGTTTTTTCTTAGCTTTTCGTCAATTTAAATTTATTTTATTATTTTAAAAATTCACAAAATTTTCAAATTTGGTGAACATTTTTCCAAAATATAGGAAGAATTTGAATTTGTGAAATTTTTCAAAATTGATGAATTTTTAAACCAATGCCTTTTTTTATCGAAATCGATCATTTTTTAAATCACAGTTTTTTCAAATTCATTATTTTTCCGACCATGTGATCTTTTTCTAACCCGTGAAGTTTTTTGAATTTGTAAAGAAAAAATCAAAGTGAATGGTCAACGATTTATCGGTTAACCCCGGCCGGTCGACTGCGACAAGAGGACAAGGGAAAACTGGAGCTTTTTTTAGTGGAAAATCGAAGTTGCTCCATTGAACACTGGCCTCCATAATTGGCTGGCCCACGAGGCGTGCCTCGTGAGCGCCGATTCCTCTCCCCGACATTTAATGTGCCAAGGAGGAGGTCTCGAGATGAAGGTAGTACTTGGTAGATATTTCATGAGTGTGTGTGTTTTTGTGGTGATGTTTGAACCACGCGGGGTTTCGTTTAGTGTAGTACGGTTTGTTAAGTGTCATGTGGGCCTTGTAGGCATCATACTCCCTTTTTGAAAGATAAGGCAAAGGGCTTATGTGTTTCTGGGGGTTTCAGGTCCGGCCTTTTGGAGGAAAGAGGAGAAAAGATATGCTTCTATTTTATGAAATCACTAGTTAAGCGATACCCATTGCAATGGTCACTCTCACCTTCTCAGACTTTGACAAGTCACACAGTGTATGTGCGTCACTTGTATCAACCTGGGAGTTTTCCCTATTTTCGTAGTTTTTTTCCAAACCATTTTCTTGAACCTTGCGTCTAAATCACTAATCGTTTTCTTCACCGGAAATCTCGCATCGAGATCTTTGAAACTATATCCCATGTTAATAGGTTTGATGATTTTTTCCATAAAAAAAACCCAGAGCCGGACACACCTTTTTTTTTCACCTTTTCCCTTTTTGAGAAGCATAGATCTATGCCTATGTGAGATGCAAATATGTGCTTCTAGTGGAAGTACACAAAAACACGGGAAACAAAATCATGATTTTCCCCTTTTCTAAAGAAACATAGTTGTGCTTCTCGCGGAAGCAGATTTGTGCCTCCACGAAAAGCAAATCTGTGAGGAAACAGTTGTACCATGCATGAGATGTCTCATGCATAGATCAACCGTCGACTCTGTTTGAGATTAGGATGCACACAAACTTGCGAGTATTATTTGTTATTACTTGAGTAATACAATAATGTATTCTGACAATTCATCAATCAACTTTGTGTCTTCTCTCTACTCTTTTTCCTATCAGACCACACACATGTAGAATTTTCTAAGTATTAGGATTACCATTTTTTGATTACCACAATTTTAATTACCATGAGTGTTTGACTCTCACTAAAAACCACAATATTGATGTAAGATTTGCAAAACCAAACTATTTACTCTGTCTAAAAAAAATGTCAGACCTCTTTATTTAAAACAGAGCAAGCGAAAAGAACAAGGCATCGCACGCACGCGTTAGGGCATGTATGATGGTTGATACTTAAGCCTTGAACGTAATTTAGAGATGATAAAAAAAGCATGTCAATAATGAGTTATCTCTCAGTTTTATCTTTAGTACTCCCTCCGTTCCTTTTTGTAAGGTGTATTTGTTTTTTGATAAAATTACACAATGTAAGGTGCATTTCTTCTAAATCCTCATAATTCCCTTTTTATCCCCGCAGAAAGAGGAAGTATCTCTCTTATGATTTCCCGTATCTCTCCTTGTATCAAAAGAAGGAAACTACATCTCTCTCAATTGCATGTATCTCTTACTTTTCTGGACTCACTAATTAACTTGGCACTAACCAACAAATTTGCTAATGGTAATTTTGTCCTAACACCTCTATAATTATGCGCCTTTCTCACTGTGCCAAAAATAACACACCTTACATAAAGGAACGGAGGGAGTAACTAGCAATTCCTAAGAATTGGTGAGACATATTGTGCTAAGAGGTAATCTCTTAAATACTAAAAGACAAGCCTTTTCTTATGATTTCTCTCTCCTCCACCTTAGCATTTCTATATCTATATCTATATCTATACTACTATATAGTGTATGAGTAGCAGAACATATGGACTGTTGGATCAATACAATCCTATGGTCCATATTGGAGGGATTCGTGCTGCGGACCACTACCCCTGCCGGCCATGTGATATGACCCTTGCTCCAGAACATTCAGCCAGCTAAGATGTGGTGAACTGGTTACGATAGAGGTAGAAGATGCTAGAAATATCATAAGCACGTCTAGACACCTACCATGGCAGCATCCTGTTGGATGCATCTATAGAAAGATTTTCTTTTAAGTAGTTGTACATAACAGTATGCTGTTAAGGGGGAGAAATGTTCAAACAACCTGTAGAAAATTTATTTTCTCATTTTTTGTTGTGGTCCAGGACACAATCATGAAAAGGAAATTATGAGGACTTAAGGGTGAGAAAAGGAGGGAAACTGAAAAAGTGAATAGTTGTTACGTCAAGCTTATTTTTTCTATATTTCAATTTTGAATTAAAATAAATAAAATATATCATGACAAATCAATAATATTTCTTTTTGAAAAGACAAAGGTTGTGTCTAGAACCTTCCGCATAAAGAAAAAAATTGTTTGCTATTGTGTTCTGATGCAAAGAAGAAGGAAATTTTCAGGAGTTCGTACTAGGAAATATGATCTCTTGAAAATTCCAACATTAAATTTATCATAACATATGCGCATTAGTTGTAATTTTTAATTTTTTCATATTTTGCTTATACATAACTATCTCACGTGCAAAGCACGTACACATGACTAGTATCCTACATGTCACTCCAAAGATAGCACCATTGTGCACGCCCTTATCTTCTTCCATGCTCCACCTGCCTCTCCGCTCCTGATGTCGGCCCTGCTCCACATGGCTATGCTGTTTTCACCTTGCGCATTGATTGATTCAGCCCTAATTGTGGCGACGGACAGATTGACGCTGCTACCTGGAAGTCTTCTTCCATGGCGTGATACCACGAGGGGCACGGGGCGTAAAACTAACTTAGAGCGGACTTGGCAAATCCGGCCACTAAAATGCCCACGGACACACCCAGGCACGTATGCGGGCACTCCTCAAATAACCCTCTCTGCATCCAAACCCTCATATACGAAATGTTAAAATCATATAGACCATGCAAAGAAAAGATCTACATACTACGTAGACCAACTAATCCTTGAATACGCTACACGTTGTCGTCGGAGATGTCCACTATCTACGTTCTGGGTTGTAGGTACATGGCGGCAGACGCAACTCCGGCTTCTCCGCGCTCTCCGTCTCCATCTCCGCTTCCACCTCATCGAAGAGCGCGTCGGTCTTCACATGTTCTTGTTGGAGGAAGTTTTTACCAGCCCTGCTCAGGTTGCGAGTAGCTTCACCGCGCCTCGATTGTGTCCTCGAACGTGTGTCTTTCTTTTGATTTTAGCTTCAAAACAAGCCCAATACCGAATATTCCTTGAAAATTTTCAAATTTGTACTAAAACCACAACTAAAATTATGAAAGTATTGTTATAAAAAATGACACAAGTAATTTTTAAATAAAAATCAACTAGATGTGGTTGACTAGGAAATATCTCATTATGAAATGTTAGGTGAGAGAAAACATTGTGTGTGATGTTAGGATGCTATGCACCAATACACTGTGTGTGATGTCAGGATGCTATGCATCAATACATATATGCTATATTTAAGCAGTTTACATATTGTCATGGCACATATCAGGCACGATATCTGCATAGTAGAAAGACTAGTCTCACAAATATGTGCTTCTGGTGACAGGAAAAAAAATTGTGCAACAATCGTGAACTTTTTCTCTTTCCGAGAAGCAAATATGCGCTTCTCATGGAAGTAAAAAAATAATTCACACAAAAAATCAAATCATGATTTTGTTTTTGCTTCTCGCGGAAGCAAATTTGCGCCTCAAAAAAATTTCGCGCAAAAAATATAATTTTTTTCCTTCTCGTGGAAGCAAATATGTGCCTCTAAAACCTAGGGAAAACTATGCGTAATCGAAAAGCCAAAAAACCAAAAAAACCCATCTAAAACCTGAAAACAAGTACAGAAAAAAAATCCAAAGGGAAATTAAGTTATGATGGTTTAGGTCGTTACAAGTGCTCCAACCATACAGTATGTGAGGTAAGCAACTTTTGAAGGGAAATTAAGTTATGATGGTTTAGGTCGTTAGATCTACTTTAGAAACGTACCCCCACCCCACACACACACACACCCATCCCCATACGAAAGCTACAGGTGCTCCCTTTGCATGAGAATAGGGATCACCAGATTCGCGTAATATCCTACGGAGACCACACAAGAAACACATACCTTCTTTTCAATTTTAACCTTGTGGGATGATTATTAGTATTATTTTGAGTTGGTTAAGGGCGATTTTTAGGTTGGGAACATGGATAGCATCCTAAAACTAAGAGCACCGGATACATTCTTCAATAGAGGAACATGTGCTTTGCATGCCGTTTTGCAGCAACAAGGCACGCGCGCATGACTAGTGAGGGGGCACATAATGGCCAATTGGCCAATTCAACGGAGGTCTTTGTCGACAGGAACATAACCAGACCATATGGTTTTCAACATCGGGCGTCTCCGTGGATGCATGCCCAAGAAACGCACGTGTGTTATCAGTCATTAACTCATGTATGGAGACTTTCATGTCTATTTCTTCTTGCGGCCATAGAGTTTGAGGACCGTGTAGATGCGGCGGCCACTAGGTCACGGTGTAGACTGAGACAGGCTGATTCTGGTCGGACCAATACGAGAAGATAAGATCCGTGTAACTTCATGGCTGCTACCTAGTTGAACTGTTTACTTTAGCTATTTTGCTTGACCTGGCTTCCAGTTTGGAGAACTTCTGGGAGGTTGCCGCAATCCTCTTCTATTCACCCTGCAATTTTTTTAAAAGAAAAAAATTCTAGTTCTCTACTGGATACGCGTGCTCTGACCTGGAAAAAATGGGCAAGACGAGAAAACGAAAAAATAATAATAATTTGCCTTGGATGGTGTGGAGAGCAATAATATTAGACCTACAAAAGGCTTAACAAGTTACTTAACTTTCTAAACTAATTAACTGCTTCCCCTCCCCTAAATTTCATTGGGTTCGTCTAGTATCGGACTATCGGTTCCTGTGGCGAGGCTAGCTAGTGTCCCAAAGCAGACGGGACGGGACATGAGCAACTAATTAAAGTGTGCTCCTTCGGGAGCCTCCCGAAAGGTCACTTGGGGTGGGTTAAGAGCTTGCGCTCTCAGCCACCGTCACGTGTCGCACTCTGGGCGTTTTTTTGGGTACGTGTTTTCAGGTTCTAGATGATTTTTTTTTCGACTTTTCTGTTTCCCCTTGTTTTTCTAAGGATTTGGACAAAAAATTGACTTTTTTTGTCCCGGAAAAACGTGTTTTCCCCCTTCCGCAGGAGAGGAGCGCAAGCAGTTGGCGGCAACCATGGCAACGAGCACGCCCCGGCTGCACACTCCTCCCTGCACCGGTGACTCGTGTGTCCCGACTGAGAGGTGAGTCGACATGGCGACGAGCAGACCCCCGACTTCTTTCTTATCTACTCGATCCCCATTCCATCCGGCATGGAATGGAAATCGAGTAGATAAGAAAGAAGACCGTGTCAGGAGCGGTGCGTGGGCCCCCACAGCCATGTGTCTTGGTCGCGCTTGGGATGACCTGTCTAAACTCAGGCGCTTTGATTGTGACCGGATTCAACGATGCCCGCTCGGCCGGCCTAAGCTTCGTCCGGCCAGCTTGCTGCAAACGTTTTTCATGAATATGTAGAGTACTAGCAAGAGGTCTGTGCGCTGCAGGAACATCAAGATGCATTTATATGAGTAATTTATCTTGTGGGAGATAATGATGAACGAGAAAAGACCTTATCTGTAAATGTGGATAGGGGTGCAGGTATCTTTTTGCAAAATTAACATAGTTTCCTTCCTATCCGTCAGATATAGATTGGACGGCCTATATTAAAGGATGACAGACACATCATCATCACCAACTCCTTCTTTTATAAGAGAAGAGATTATATGCATCTGTATTCATCTACACTGTATATATGCACTCTATCCATATAAGAATTGACCAATCAAAGAACAGACTACATCAATGAAAAAAAAAGGACGGACATGTGTTCCCGCTTAGTGTAACTGCCTAGGCATTGGCCTAGCCGGCTCTCCGCAGCGCGCAATCCAGGACCCGCCGGAAATGCGCCGCATCGCATGGTACCCGGAGCACACCCGGCTGGCCGTACCCGTACCGTTGCGCCGCCATGTCAAGCAGCTCCGCGATGCAGGGAACAGCGAGGAGCGTCACGGGCACCACCACGCGCTCGCCGCAGCTGGTGACCATGGGGACGTTCCCCCTCGGGACCTTCTCGCCGTGGCCCGGCGCGGCGCCCGGCGCTGATGGCTCGCTGCCACTGTTCTTCCACAAGGCCATGGCGGCGCTGATCGAGGTCAGTGGTTGTTCGTTTGGTTTATTTCTTTTTCTTGGTTGGTGCTGCGGTGAGGCGACAAGGGTGCGGAGGCCCTCGTATTTATATGCAAACACAATTAGGGTACTCACGTGTGGTCAACGCACAAAATAATGTTGGTTGGCTCATATGGACTAGACTTTGATCCATGGAGACTTTGAGAATACCTAGATTCTTCAGGGTGGACCAGCCGGAGTTCCATTGCATTGGGCGTCTTCTTTTGACAGTTTGGGATCTATCTCGTCCCGGTTCACAGTCCAAACTCTTGGGTCACCGAGTGTTAAAAGGGAAGAAGCAGACAGTATGGTACTTGCGTGGATTGTCAAAAAATTCTACCGTGCGCCAGCTAACTAGCTTGTACTCTTACAAAATTCCTCCTAAAACTTATAGCTTTTAGTTGCGACATTGTAATAACGTTTATCCCATTGTATTATTTTCCCAACAGAAAAGTTGGTTCCATTTTTTCGCATGGTAGCTAGGGTCGACAAAGGACTCGTATGAGTATTCACTACTGGAATGCCAAATTATGTCACATCCACTCAAATTTCATTAAACTTAGTTGAACTATAAAATTGTGTCATTCTGACAAACATGTGTTGTTAGTTGCACCACACGCTCATACACTAGACTGGATATCCTGTGCGAATATATATATATATAGGCTAGAGTTTTATCCGTCAAATCAGCTAGGATTTCAGTTATACAGATTTAGAAAGTTTCAGGGTTTTATGTGGGCAATTTCATAGTTGTCCAGCGTTAAAGTTAGACCAAGCACCACAATTTGGAGTTTAGGATATATTTAAAGTTAGACCAAGCAATTTGGACGTTTTCCTATATTTACAGGCATTGCTCCTTTACGTCTCTTTGGCCTGGACTGGCTTAAACGCAACTTGACAAATCTTCTTCGCATGCAGACCCAGTTTTAGAATCTCCATGCGGTGCATAAAGCTATCCATAAAGCAATATCTATCAGTATTCTGATGTTCGAGGAAAAGATTTATGAGGGAATGGCTTGTTGGATTGGGAATCTACTTTTCATTGGAGACATGGTCACTTTGACCAATGTCTGTCTTAGCAGCATTCCATTATTTATGCTTTCCTTTTTGCAAACTCCAAAAGGTTTCTGAAGAGGATGAACTCTAGTAGAGCTAGAATGGTTTGGCAAGACAATCAAAATAAAAAAGAAATATCAATTGTCCTACTGTTTGTTTGCCTAATCAATGCTTGCTTCGCAAGTGGCTTTGGAAACTACTCCCTTCGTCCCATAATATAAAAGGGTTTTTTACACTAGTGGAGGGGCTAGAAAACACTGAAGGTGTGTGGCGGAATCTGTTAACAAAAAAAAGGTACATTCCCAGACCTTCTCAAGTATGGGTGCAGAATCTCGTGGATCCCACTTCCGGCAAGGTTTGATGAAAGTCAATAGTATATTTTCAGAGATTTGCCAAGAGAGTACTTGGAGATGGAAGAAAAAAATCTCTGTTTGGGGAAGACATTTGGAAAGATGATACTCCTCTTGCTGTCAGATTCCCCAGATTTTATACGGTGTGCTTCTCTACGAAAGTTACTGTCATCATGGTGTAATCTGAAGGTTGGGATTGTTTGCAATTCATAAGAACTTTGAGGGGTGAAACTTATTTTAAGAATTAAAAGTTTGGGTGGATGACGTTGTTTTATCGGATGATCCTGGCAGGGTGACTTGGAGAATTGGTAGCGAGATATACCCTCGTCAGTATAAAAAACGCTCTTATATTATGGGACGAAGGAAGTACCATTTACTGTTCGATATCTATATTTACAGCTTAAGGCCTGACCCTGGTATGGTATAGAAGGATGTGGAAGCTCAAGATGCTTTTGACAGTCAAACTCTTTTTTGTAGCTAATGATAATAGAAATAGCATTTTTTAACAAAAGATGTGTTGCTTCACAAGGCTGGACTGGGAATAGTCACTGCTTCGTGTGTGGGCATAATGAAACCATAAAATATTTGTTATTTATTTATTTAATTATTGTAACCTCACAAAATTGTCCTCGAGGGTGGTCCTTAATGCTCTTAGTTTGACCATGCATGTCTATATACGTATATATCCACCTACATATATAGATCCATCTACACTGTCGACGCTGCATATGTACAGGCAGCCCCACGCATGCATGCTCCCACGTGTCAGGCCGGGCGGCTAGTCGGCTCTGTGCAGCGCGCCGTCGACGACCCTGCGGAAGTGCCCGGCATCGCATGGGATCCGCAGCACGCCCGGCTGGCCGTAGCCGTACTGCTGCGCCGCCATGTCAAGCAGCTCCGCGATGCATGGGTCCCCGAGCAGCCTCACCGGCACCACCACGCGCTCGCCGCAGCCGGTGACCATCGGGGCGTGCCCTCTCGGGACCTTCTGCCGCTCGTCGTCTGCGAGGAGCCGGGCCACGCCGACGAACCGCCGCCGTTCTTCTTCCCCCATGCCATGGCGATCAAGAAGAATAGGACAGAGTAAATGACTGATCTCCTCGAGCTTGAAGACACGGGGAGATGATCAGATGAAGATGCGGACCTACTCCAGTATCCATATATATGGGGGAACAAGACGGGGCCCATGTAATTCACGTTCCAAGAATCGCGGTCAACTTCATGGCGTGTGGATAGTCGTGGCCATGGCCGACCTCGATCCTTCGTGGTGGATGGCAGTTTATTGCACCTGAAGTTGGCGGCTTCTTTTGAACTATAGCGGTGCGGACTAGTCTCTCGGGCCACTGTTTCTTACGGCAAGTGGTGCGCAGTATGTAGGTTCGGCGCATGGTTGAACAAGTCAGGTCTTCCGGGTTTTTAACACGCTACAAACGCATATGCTTATATACATGAACGTACATTTAGCCTTATGAAGGCACACACGCACACCATATCTCTGTAAGCACCTTTGAGGCACTGAACCGGCTCATCATCTTGGTTTCACTGCAACAAATCTAACCACCTGAGGTACATCCAGTTCGCCGTCTCATAGTTTGTTGGCTGTTTTGCCTTGTTTTAGTTTTTTCTTAAGCAAAATTGTAGGAATTTGTTCTCACTGTATAA
Source organism: Aegilops bicornis (assembly GCA_021605145.1). Classification (NCBI taxonomy): domain Eukaryota; kingdom Viridiplantae; phylum Streptophyta; class Magnoliopsida; order Poales; family Poaceae; genus Aegilops; species Aegilops bicornis. The sequence continues at coordinate 12,379,001 of CM038672.1, forward strand.
CTGTTTTACAAATTTTCTGTAAATTTTTTGAACATAAGAGGTATTCAGGTGTTCAGGGTTAACAAGCAGCTATTGTAAACCATAAAAGAAGTTCTCGTTTTTGAGAAATCATTACGGAGGATAGACTTTTGGGCATTTAGTACAGTAAAACTGTTTACTGAGCCTAAAGCGAGTCGTCTCTACGCTTGGCATTTCTGGCCGTCCCTTTTGATAATCTAGACGTTTCTACTCGTCAGATCTGATGTCTACGACCATCTCCCCCGCATCTGTGAAGTACTGGCTCAACTATCCAGATGGGCTGCTGCTCCAGAGGCCGAAGCAAGAAACACCCAAAATACAAAAACACGAGGTACATAATGATAGCCTATAATGGGGAAGAAGTCTTTTTTGGGGGCAAAAAACTACATAATGCATGCATAACCTTAACAGCCAACAGAGGACCGTCGTTCACACCAAGATTTAATCGCTATGAAAGTACTTTGCACACGACACTTCGTGGAAAAATGTTGGACGATGCCCGTCTTAAATGGTGTTGATTTGCGAAAAAATGGAATCCAACGGATGATTTGATCCATCGTCCATATTTCGGCTAGAAATTTGCCGTCCCTGTAGCAGTGCTCTAATCGCTAAGCCTTGTTTGTATACCCCACACAACCAATTACTATACATGCACGGAACATTTCAATGTGGATAGAGTTAGAGCTTACCTGAAAGATGAGACTATACAGAGCGAGTGAACTTGCATGCATTCAAAGAAAAGTTGTTTATTTGTTTCATCTTTATAACAAAAGCAACACCATTCACTCATGTGCATGTTATGCTTCACGATATTATTCTCATTATAGTCATCCCTTTGCTAGAGTATCACAAGAAAGTTTTAAATCTAGAAGAATTTCATCTTACAGAAATTATTGATAACAAGGTCACAATCACGATGAACGTGAGCCTGGCACATCAAGTTAGCTGAGAATTTTGCTCTATTCTAAATTCAACCATTGTGACAACTACCTGGAATCTAATCATTCTAGTACAACGTTCCACGCTATCAGTCAACAATCTACTAAATCCTCTCAGAAATCACATTTGGCAGCAGTGCGATACAAAATTCTGCAACCGTGATGTCTTTATACGCACGTTGGGAGGCATTCTCCAACTAAGTCAATCTTCGTTTTAACATTGAGCCATCTTCGATAGCGAAGGTTTTCAAATGAAAGAAAATTTGCTTCTCCTTCACCGATCTGGTCTAAAAGTGTGAATTCACGCATTTCCATTGAACGTGAGTGATGTCATTGGATCCCACATATTTATTATGTTGTTGATTTGGTATGCTTGTTTCTTTGTATAGGAAGTTTGAACAACTATTTAATTAAGGACATAATGTTTTTTTAATGAAAGGGGTTTCCTCCCTCCCAACTTTTAATTAAGCCAAGGCACAAACCAACGCGTCCACACAGTTTACAAGGTCTCGGCGCAAGACAAAAGCAGCTGCAACCCCTGTTCAGGAATTCATCCGACTAACCATTTAACTTGCCGATTAATCCCTACTCATAGGGTCACCGAGTAGCCGATAAACTGACAAATCATCCGATTAATGGATTAATTCACCGATTGAACTATTAATCCCCTACTTGTGAGCCAACTGAGCAGATACCAGTTAATGATTTCCTCAACAATGGTTACAGCACAAATATAAAGCTAACAGTTTTTCACCTATGAAGAAATACAAGAGGGACACAATATTTTTTATTATTTAGATTTTGGATCTCTAAGCTATCTTGATCTTCAAATGACACAACTAGACATTATTAATTTTCACCATCACTTTGACATTGAAAAAAAAACATTTTCTTAGAGAAATCATGGTGGCAAAAAGCAAAAAGATGGACCCTGTAACTGGGGCCAAGTATTTTTCAGTGGACTGATTTCTTTCTCTCTCTTTTGGGTCCAGTCACTTTTTTGCCATCCAATCATGATCCATCGGTCGAGAGCCTTTCGTCCTCCTCTCACCCAACAAACCAAACTTAGGGCCCAACCACCTGCGGCCTGCGATGCTACCTCTCATGCCTTGCTGCCTCCTCCGCTAGGACATCGCCAGTCCCGGTCCCACTAAACCTACCATTGTATGGATACCGCACCCACCCCCCCCCCCCCTCCCCCGGCAAGCCTCCGCCTCGCTCCCGTGGGCGACATCGTGACCGGCCATGGCGCCCAATGAATAGCAAACGCGTGTAACTAATGATTTGGTTTGTGATTTCAATGTCTCGTCCGACACAATTGAAATCGTTCTTGTGAAGGTGGAGTGAGCGCATCAAATTTGACACAAATTTGTCTTTCACGTTCCTCGTGTATTCATGTACAAAAGAACTGAACAATCAAAGAAAGAATCAAAGAAAGAACTGAACAATCGACCTCGTGTATCCATATCCAACTATATTTTCTTCTGCACTGGCACTGCTGCATACGTATTCACACATGCTCTACTGACGCCGGGCGGCTAGTCGGCTCTGTGCAGCGCGCCGTCGACGACCCGGCGGAAATGTCCGGCGTCGCACGGGATCCGCAGCACGCCCGGCTGGCCGTACCCGTACTGCTGCGCCGCCATGTCAAGCAGCTCCGCGATGCACGGGTCCCGGAGCAGCCTCACCGGCACCACCACGCGCGCGCCGCAGCCGGTGACCATCGGGACGTGCCCTCTGGGGACCTTCTCCCGCTCGTCATCGCGGCACGGCGATGCGCCGGGCGACGCCGACGACTCGCCGCCGCTCTTCTTCCTCCATGCCATGGCGATGAATAAGAATATGTCAGGCCGGTCGATCGCCTCGGCGTTGGAGACCTGGAGCTGCGGCGAGGCGCTGGTTTCTTGTGTTGATGATGAGGCCGAGCCAGTGCATTTATACGGCCGGGAAGTGGAACGTGTGCTTCATCCTACGTAGGTGGTCAAAGTCATGGCGTGGATAGTCTCTTGGCCATGGCCCGACCTCGGTGATCCTTCGGGGTGGATGCGAGTTTATTGCACTTGGCGGCTCTTTTTTGACCTGTGGGGAGCGGTGGTCGTGTGGAGAGGTCCAAAATCTGGGGCCATCGAAAGGGGTGCGGACAAGCTAGGTTCGTTGCATGCTGGCCAAATAAAGGTGGGAGAAAGTAACTGGAAATCAAACTGTGATCCCCGAGCTCTTCTCTTCTCCTATGAACAGTACATTCAAAACCGCTTAAGAAAAAGCGAAACAATCTGCGGTTGGATGGTTAGTTGAGCAGTGATAACCATCAGGGTTCAAGTCATGGTGCTCATGTCTGTACTGTTCACAAAAAACGCTAAAACTGACAGTACATTTAAATGAAATGTTAAATAAAATTGAAAATCCAATTTCTTTTATACATCAAAGATGAATGACTTTTCTAGGTGCTTGCAAATGTTCACACGAAGATAGCATCCGAAGAACTCGATACATAAAACGAAAACTGAAGCTCGAAATTTACTGCAACTTTGGACCTTTCTTAGCTCTACATTTTTTTTGTGCCGTTGCGAGGGTATCCTTTTCGAATTTACTTGCATGTCCGCTTGGGGACATCGATTCTTGCCAACCCTTGGATCAATATAGTGTAAATATTGCAGATGGTTGAAAATACTCGTAGTGTCTAACTGTATCATGTAGGGCACAAACACAAAAGAGTGTTGTCAATCGGCGACCCCTTCCTGAGCGTGGATAAGTATGATTGGACTCAACTTGGGCCAGCGTGTTGACGACACAAGATTTGGCAACCAGCACGTTTCAGATTATTATAAGAAAAACAGTTAGGCTGCCTGTAATGGGAGTGTCGTAGGTAGTATCATGAATGCCAACTAAACATTTTTATGAGATGGCATAAAATTAAATGAAGAAAGAGATGCTTGAATATCATATCATGATACCGTATCATATTAAATGATATGTTACTTTCTGTCATGCACGATAATAAATGTAACCTTTTATAATACCAACGTATTATACTATGCATTACGGATATAGTGTCATACACTAGTATCATATGCATGATACTAGTATATGATACACCCCATTACAACCAGTATTAGAGTATGAACATGGTTTCATGTACTACCTCCGTCCTGATTTATTGGTTTTAGTATTTTGTGCCAAATTTTGATCACTAATTTAATTAACAAAATGTTAATGCATGTCATAAAATATGGTATCATTAAAAACCATGTTCAAATACGAATCCAACGATATAATATTTGATGACATGCATTTACACTTTATTAGTTAAATCTATGATCAAATTTTAGCATAAAATACAAATAGAATCAATAAATCAGGACGGAAGTAGTAGGTCGACAAAAAAAATGATGCAGTTTTCTTTGTGCCGTTGGTCTTCGTCAAACAACTGTTGTTTGTATTCTACCCCCGACCTCTTCCTTCTCTGAAACCGCCAACCACCACCGGTCTATCCACCTGCCATCATCACTCACGGCCGCCGGCGCTCTCGCGGCCATCTTGCTGCCTCCCCCTCTCCTTATCGCCGTACACCACCATGCTGCTGCCACCGTCGACCATCCCTCTAAACCACCCTGGCGGCCAGATTCATTCTGACGAACTACTTCACATCCACCCGCACCTATCAACCGGCGTCTTTGTTGCCTATGACCATGACGCCGCAACTCGCTGCCACTCACAGCGTCGTTCGTCATCAATGTTGGCCTGGACCTGCGCTTGTTTTCTCTCCAAAATTGAATCTGGCCCTTGGACAGCGCTGTTTTAAAGATTCCTAACACTCCCCCTTGGACAGCGCTGTTTTAATCTTCAATGTCTTGAGAATCTACATATATCTTGAGTATCAAAAGCCTTGCGTCTTCTTGATAGTCCTTGATCTTGTAGTTTTGAGAATCTTTAATCTCGTACTATTTATGTCCCTGTAGGAAATATAATATAACTATAGAAATTTGATATATCGTTAGTATATTTAATCACTTATTAAGATCACATGAGAAATCCGTTGGAAAGCTCATAAGTTTAGTTCTAGGAAATTTCTCCCCCTGAACATTGCAAATTTCATAGTCGTCTCATACCAATGCCATGAATGCATTTTTGAAATGCTGCTCCTGGTAAAGACTTAGTGAACAAATCCATAAGATTGTCACAAGATTTTATTTGCAAAATATTAATCTCTCCATCTTTCTGTAATTCATGAGGAAAAATAATTTTGGAGAGATATGTTTTGTGATATTACTTTAATATATCCCATATGCATTTGAGCAACACATGCAGCATTATCTTCATAAATAATGGTTGGTGATTGTAATGAACCAATACCGCATGATGTCTGAATATGATTTATTACTCTCTGAGCCAAACACATTCTCGTGAGGCTTCGAATAATGCAATTATTTCAGAGTGATTGGTGGAGGTAGCTACTAAAGTTTGTTTTGTTGAATTCCATGAAATAGCGGTTCCACCATATAAAAATACAAACCCTGTTTGTGACCTGGCATTATGGGGATCAGAAAGATATCCAGCGTCACAATAACCAATCAGGTTCGTGTCTTGATTTTTCCGATAAAATAAACCAAGATCTTTAGTACCTTGTAAATATCTAAATATATTCTTTACTCCTGTCCAATGGCGTTTTGTTGGAGCTGCACTATGTCGAGCCAGTAAATTTACCGCAAAGGCAATGTCTGGTCTAGTACAATTTGCAAGGTACATTAGTGCTCCTATGGCAATCGAGGTATGGAAACTCAGGTCCCAATACCTCCTCGTTATCATCCCTTGGTCTAAAAGGATCCTTGTTCATATCAAGGGATCTGACGACCATAGGTGTTTTGGATGGATATGATTTATCCATGTTGAATTTTTCAAAATTTTCTGAATGTAAGCGGGTTGATAAACGAGTATTCCTGAGGGAAAATGCTCAAGTTGTATACCTAAGCAGAATTTGGTTCTTCCCAAATCTTTCATCTCAAACTCCGTCATTAAATGATTGCGTGCTACAGTTATATCTGATCCGTTGCCAATGATGTTGAGATCATCAACATATATTGAGATGATGCAAAATCCCTTTGAGGATTTCTTTATAAATACGCATGGGCAATCATTGTTATTCGAGTATCCTTTACTGAGAAGGAACTCACTGAGTCGGTTATACCACATTTTACCCGACTGCTTCAAGCCATAGAGTGACTTTTGTAGTTTTACACAATACATGTTGCGATTTATATTTGGATTCGGAATTTTAAGTCCATCAAGAACTTTCATATAAATTTCCGCATCAAGTGACCCATATAGATAAGCGGTCACCACATCCATTAACTGCATTTGTAGATTCATTTGTACTGCCAAATATATTAAGTATCGAAATGTAATTCCATTCATGACAGGAGAATATGTATCGTCGTAGTCAATACCGGGTCTCTGCGTAAACCCTTGAGCAACTAGTCTCGCTTTATATCTCACCACCTCATTGTTTTCATTCCTTTTTCGAACAAAAACCCGTTTAGCTCCCACAGGAAGACTTTATGAGGAGTAGGCATTATTTTAGAAAATACCTCTCTTTTGTTAGCGAGTGTAATTCTGCCTCAATCGCTTCCTTCCATTTAGGCCAATCCGAGCGCTTGAGGCACTCTTTCATAGATTTTGGCTCTGGATCCAGTTGAAGGGTTTCCTCAATTTTCGAGGAGAAATCTGTGTCGACAACTGTAGTGCTTCTATTGTATGTTTCTCCTGAATCAATATAATTTATGGATATTTCATTAATTTCTTCAGGCTCCGTATGATTTCCCATAACAACGGAGTCTGATTGTTTCGATACCCCAACATTATAATTTGTGTGCACATTTATGTTGGGTTCTTGATGTTGAACATCAACTTGGTGTCCATCAACTTGAGGTTGATTTGCATTTGCTGTCATAGATTTTAATTTTCTTTGTTTCCACGGAGGCTTTAGAGAAACCTTTTCCGTTGTGACCAGATTTCTTCCCCTTTTATTTGTAACTGGGAGTTGAGTAGTTTTATTTGGTACCTCTACTCGTTCTGGTGCATTAACTGCGGGGATATAAGATTTAGTGACACCTTTGTGATCAGTAAATGCGTCTGGCGGGTTATTTGCAAAGTGTTGCAAATCTATAATTTTCTGAACTTCAGATTCAGATTCTTTAGTACGTGGATCTAAGGACTGAATGCCTGTTGCATTCCAATCTATTTCCTGGCATTCTTTGTGGTTTGTTTCTCCCCCTAATGCCGGAAATGGTCCTCATCAAAAATTGAGTCAGCGTGCGGGCTGTGAACAGGTCCCCTGTTAGGGGTTCTAAATATTTTATAATTGACGGAGAATTATATCCCACATAGATTCCTAATTTTCTATGGGGTCCCATAGAAATGCGCTGCGGTGGTGATATCGGTACGTATACAGCGCAACCGAATTTTCGCAGATGGGAAATACTTGGCTGATTGCCACGTACTATTTGAAATGGGGAGGTTTCATGATATGCAGTTGGTCTGACTTGTATCAGATCTGCGGCGTGTAAAACCGCATGTCCCCAACAAGAGGTTGGTAAATTGCAATTCTGTAATAGTGGTCTAGCAATTAATTTTACTCTTTTGATTAAAGATTCAGCCATTCCATTTTGAGTATGCACATAGGGTACTGAATGTTCAAGATGGATTCCTAAAGCCATACAATAATCATTAAATGCGTGTGAACTAAATTCAGCAGCATTGTCCATTCTTATTGTTTTTATCCTGTGTTCAGGATGATTTGCTCTCAATTTGGTAATTTGAGCAATTAATTTGGCAAAGGCATGGTTACGTGTGGATAATAGACACACATGTGACCATCTAGTAGATGCATCGATGAGCACCATGAAGTATCTAAATGGTCCGGATAGAGGTTGAATTGGACCACATATATCTCCTTGAATTCTTTCAAGAAAATTAAGCGACTCATTTTTAACTTTAAGATAAGATGGCTTAATAATTGATTTACTGGTAGCACAAAGTGCATACAAAATCTGATGATTTGGGAAATCTTTTAATTGGTAAATTATGACCAACAGAATTACTTATAATTTTTCTCATCATACCTATTCCAGGATGACCAAGCCGATCATGCCAAGTCTTGAATTTATCAAGATTCTGAAAAATTATTTTGTACGCAACATAAGGTACGGGTTTTATGTATGTAAAGTATAATCCGGATGAAAAGAAGGGAATTTTTCAAGAGTTTGTTCCTCATATCCGTTGCTTTTTGTTAAAAGCAAATATTCTTGTTATCCACCTCTATTGTTTTTAGATGGAAATTGTTAGATTGGATATCTTTGAAACTTATAAAGTGCGATGTAGATTCAGGATACAAGAGTGCATTCTGAATTACAATAGTAGTACCCATAGGGAGTGTGAATGTGGCTCTTCCTGAACCAATAATTGCTTTGTTACTTCCTGTTATGGTCATAACATTTTCCTTTCTCTTAGTAAGAGTTTGGAAATATTTTGCTTCCCTTAGAATTGTGTTAGTGGTAGCACTGTCCACTAAACATAACTCTTCTTCCATCGGATTGTTCCCGTTAAAATTCTATAGATTGAAAAAGAATATTTTAGAACATATTTACTTTTATTCATATATTCATTAAATTACATACATAATATTCATATTACAATCTCAAATGTAAATTGATTACAATATTATGTCTGATTCACATAATGCAATATACATAGTCTGAAAGACTTTATTCTACTTATTGTTATATAATATATAACGTCTTATAATATTTAAATAGCTAAGTGACATCAATTTGTTTATGGAGATTAACTGAGGTCTCCAAAAACATCTCGGGTGTAATCCACAAGCATGTCTTCATCGAGGATGAGATCGTCCTTTGGCTTGTATACTTGAATAGCGCTTTGAGAAGGACCAGCTTGAGGGTTATCTTGAATGGCGTTGAAGTGAGCTTCAGCTTTGTTTCCATGAACTTGTTTGCCTTTTCCTCCATACTTCATGTATAGATCCACAAGGTGCTTGGGAATTCGGCATTGATTAGTAGGATGATTCATGCATCCACACCTTTGACAAGTTTGAGAGTTGCCATTTTGATCATTTTTCTTGAAATGACCTTTCCCTTAGTTTGACCATAAGTCTTTTGACCATTGTTCTTTTTCCATTTTCCTTCGAATTTCTGGAAGTTCCTTTTACGGTTTCCAAATTTACTAGTAGAATGAGCATTAGCGTGTGCTTCAGGGATAGGCATAGCACCCGTTGGGCGAACATTGTGATTCTTCATGAGAAGTTCATCATGCTTCTCGGCCTGAAGTAATGTGTATATGAGCTCAGAATACTTTGTGTATTTCTGTTGACGATACTGCTGTTGCAATATCCTCATCGAGGGATGGAAAGTGCATAAAGTTTTCTCTATTAAGTCTGCATCTGAAACTTGTTGATTGCAAAATCTTAGTTTGGAGTTAATTTTATGCACGGCAGAATTATATGCAGCAACGGATTTAAAGTCCTGAAACCTTATAAGAGACCATTCTCTTTGGGCTTCCGGCAACATTACTGCTCTTTGTTGGTCATATCTCTCCTTGAGGGAGTCCCATAAAGCCAAGGGATCCTCCTCCATCAAATATTCAGTTTTTAAATCAGGATGGAGATGGTGCCTTATGTAGTGCAATGCTGCATACTTTACCACTTGAGGTATTTCTGGAGCATTTTCGGGGGGTGCAACAATGCAAGGACCGAGGCTACGTCCACTTAAGAATATTTTCATATCCATGGCCCATGATAGATAGTTACTTCCATCTATTTGTAGTTCTTGGAATTCTTTCTTATTGATGTCGGCCATATTTCCTGCATGTATGGTCATGCATTTGATTAATTTTACTTGATAGTAAAATTTATTTTGGTAAACAACAAATATGTTCTAGAGGAACATTTATAATTTGCAAGCCATACATGTGAAGACCATCGAATTTTGATATATTTGGAAGAGCACTATGGAGGTATAAAATGCCTCTGAGTAACAGGCAAAACTGTAATATACAGTAGAGATGCCATTACTGTGTGATTGCACAAATATAATTCAAGATGATCATATATTTTGTTTGGCCTTTTTATCTCATATTAATGAGAGAATATTGCATGAAAAAATATTTTAAAATGCAAAATAAAATTGTTGTACCAAATAACATGTTATAATATACTAAAACAAATATTAATAAACATGTCATATTACAGATATAAATGGTTGTAAGGGCTACGATATAGATTTACAACACCATATAGATCTCCAGCTAGGAAAATACAAACTGGAAGTACGTCTAATTATAGTACGTCTAATACAAATTGGATTATATTAGTACTACACATCACTAGTGGCAGGAGACGTGGCCAGTTTTGGTCCATGGCCTGTGTCGGCACCGCTTGGAGCATTCTGGTAAAAAGAGGATCGAGCAGAGGACAGATAAGGTACGACACCAAATGCCTCCACTCCCAAATCACCAGTTCTTGGCCCTGCTCCTCGCCGGTGCCCACGGCCGCTCCATCGGCGGAGCGGCCCTTCCGCAGAGGAGGAGGGAGTTGAGGGCGGCCTCGTGGGGCGGGGATCATGACAGCGGTGAGACCGAGTGCCTCGGGCGACCAGGTACCCACGCTGGATTCAAGTGGGGCGAGCAGCCATGGCGGATGCAAGGCGGCGGAGTAGCACACGGGCTTCCGGCGAGGGTGTTGGGAGGCCGACGGTGGCGCTGCTTTCTGGTGTTCTTCCTCCTCCACATCTCGCGTTGGGAGGTTGAGGTCGGGAACGCCGGGAGAGCGACCGTCGGCTCTGGCCTCGATCTCCTCCGTCTTCACCTTCGGCAGGAGGTTGATGACGAGCCGGGCTTGAGCGTCGGAGGGGCTGCGGCCGGCGAGGAGAACTCCGGCGATGGATTGTAGCCCGGCGGGTTGAAGTGCTCGGGTCCTCGCCGGATGGCGTCGGGACGGGAGCCTCGACCCGTAGCCGTAGCCTGGGCATGAGTACATCGGAGGCGGCGCCATGAAGTTCCTCGTCGGAGAAGTAGCGATCTGGGTCATCGACGAGCCATCCGGCGCTTGGTCCGCAAGCATCCACTCCATGGGCGCGTACACGGCGGAGGAGGCGGCGATTCAGCGGCATCCGTGGTGATGTTGGAGGCAGAGGCCTCATCCTCGTACTCGACCCCGCAGCAACCTGTTCGTCGACGGCGTTTGGTGCGGCGGCGACCTCTTGGGGCATGACCAGACGTCTTCCTCGGGCGCATCCGCCTGGTACCCGGTCTTGGCGCCCAGGGAGTTGCTGCGGTGCACCCGGCGATGACCACTGAAGGCGCTGGCGATTGGCGTGGCGGGCGAAGGAGGCCACCACCGTAACCGTAGCGACGAAGAGGAGCACGATATGGTGCATTGCGGCGGCGGAGGCCGCCATTCCTGTTCAGCGACGCGGGCGGTGGTCAAGTTCCAGCCGACGAGTAGCAGCCGGACCAAAAGTCCGGTGAGGAAAACGGAAGCCCGGCGTTCCTCGCCACAAATCGGCGAAGGCGAAGCAAGATCCGACAGAGAACCCATCTCTTCTCACCTTTCTTTCATCGTAGCCTATTCTCCTCGTTCGAGCGGTACGATAACGTGAAGAGAAACAGAAGATTGAAGTGAATGGAGTGTTCTTTATTGATTGATTCATCCAGGCTTTTATATGTCCCGAACGGATGTTTACGATGTCGATTACAAGAGGCGTCGCATCGTTTAGAAAAGGTGTGGCGACGGTTCGGAAAGACACGACAACGGTTCGCTATACTGCGTCTGGACAACGCCAGGATTCTAACCACCGGTTAGAATATTCTAAGGAATCTGCTAATCGCCTAATTAGCCTAATACTAATACTATTAGATTCCTAACACAAAGAACCCAAAGCGACGGAGAGAGATGCATGCTGATCACTGCCGCTCGTGTGACCCGTTGCCTTTCGCGGCACGTGGGCGTGCGGCCAACTCGCAGGATGCGATCGTGCAATCTTGCTCCGTTTCCATTATTCCCCATGTGGTGCAGTGGTTAATAGTGGCGGTACAAGTTTGGAATTTGAATAGTATAGACGCACGTGCATCTATGGCAAGTTCGAGACGTGTTTCTGAATCTGTCACGGGAAATACGGAACGTCGGTCAAGGCAAAAAAGAAAATGAATGAGGGAACGTGGTTGGGCTAAACCTATGGCTAGGAGTCCAAATTTCAGTCCATAGAGCGCGATCACGAGGCCTCTTATTTGACGCCTGTTTGCATCAAAAGTCCTGTTGGCTCATGTCTTTCTAGGCCAATCCAGTTCGACCTATTCATTAGCATGTGCGCCCTTTGTTTTTCTTTCATTTCATTTTTAACATGATTTCATGTATATGGATAAAAAAAGTTCAAAAATTCTAAAACTTTTTATGAATAAACAAAAAATTTCGTGGGCTATAAATTTTATGAAAAAAAATGTTCATGAATGAAAACTATTCCAAAACTGATAAGGTGTTCACATGATTTTGGAAATTATCACAATTTAAAATTGTGTCTGAATTTCCACATAAATGTAGTGATTTATATGTTTTGGGATTTTGAAATCTTATTATATTTCAAAAATATTAGCATAACATTCAAAAACGATGTTCTTAGGAAAATGTTCGGATAATTAAAAAAAATCATATATTTTTTCTAAAATCTTGAAGCGAAAGTGTTAAACATAAAAGAAATAAGTAAAGTAAAACTGAACATAAACAAACAAGGAATGATGAAAAGGAAAATGATGAAAATTAAAAAAGGAAAATGATGAGAAAATAAAATTTGTAAAATACAAGAAAACAAACCGGAGAAAAAGTAAACCAAAATAAATTGGTTAGTGAAGTATAGATGTCCGCTGATTAAGTAGTGGAAGACGATGTAAATGGGCTTGTCAACTCGCACACCCGCGTGTGTTTGGGCGGAAATTTGACATGGGACCACCTACATGTCGCATTCTGCTGCAATTTGTCAGTCATTCGTACAAGGGTACCCATGAATGGGCCAGCCTAATAGCAGGCACCACGAGCGACCGAAAGGCACTACAGGGTATAAATCCAAGAAACTAGTGCACTCGAGCGGGGGCGATCTCGCAACCGATGGCTACTGAACGTCGGACGCTTGCCACGACAGCTAATGAGCGTTACTGTTAACTAAGCACTGCAAAACTTGAAAGAACTATCTACTCCAGAAAGGAAAATTGAACAAGTGTTACTAGCTAACCGATATTGACACTGAAGTGGTCGGACCAGGTACTGTGCGATTTTTTTTACTCCATAACCATTTTTAGAAAACAAAAACATTTTTGGATAAGCATGAACAAATATTTTAAAATTCATTTTTTTCTGAAAATTCAAACTAATTTTTGGATACATGACCAAAAAAAATTAAAACATATAGTTTTTGAAAAACAAGTACGAGGTTTCAAAATTCAAATTGGGAAGTAAAACAAACCTCGAAACCGCGACATGATTTGAAATTATTGATCATTTGTTTAAATTGTGAACCAATTTTGAAAAAAAGGAATATTAAAGAAATTCCAATCAAAATTTTAAACCGTGAACATTTTCTAAATTTGCCAACAGCTTTCGAAGTTTCTAACAAAATTTTTGAATTTGTGAATGATGTTTGAAAGTGACAATATTTTTTGTAATTCTGAACAAATTAACTATAAATATTTTTAATTTTTTTTGCAAAAAACAGAACACTTTCGAAAAATATCAACCAAAAATTAAATTTGAATATTTTTTCGAAATTCTGAGAAATATTTAAAGTTCCAAATAGTTTCTCAAAAGAAATTTGAAAGGAAAAAGATAATAATAAAAACGAAAAAAAAGAAACATAATTGAAAAAAAACAGCAAGAATGAAAGCTTGTTTTTGAGGGGTTAAGAAAGCTTGTTTTGCTAATCTTCTAGAAGGTTCCCAAAACCGTTCGGAAACTGCCTCTTCTAGCAATTCTGACCTATCTAATACTCCCTCCGTCCGAAAAAACTTGTCATCAAAATGGACAAAAAGGGGTATATCTAGAACTAAAATACATCTAGATACATTTTCTTTTATTCATTTTGATGACAAGTATTTCCGGACGGAGGGAGTATGAGCTACGGCCCATCAATGCCTGATATATAGAGATTTTACTTTACATTACAACCGGGCCAATCCCATATGATGCCCGTGTGTGTCATATAGGGGAGGCTTCACTGAAGCACCCTCCAGATGGGCCGGTACACCTAACAAGTTCTTTTGTTTGTATTTTTACTTCGTATTTTCTTCTTAAAAAAACAAAGTCGTCTTTTTTAAGCCTAAAAAACTTTTTTTATTTTTCTTCTTCTTTTTTACTTTGCTCAGGTCTTGGGTTTTCTGCTGTTTTTTTTAATTCTCCCTGTTTCTTTTCTAAATAGGTTTGTACTTTGCAGCTTTTCTAAGATGCATATTGAAATCTTTTTAGCATAAGGTCAACTTCAGAAGTGCATACTGAACTTTTTAGTATATGATCAAAAAAAATTAAACATGGATTAAAGATTTTTTGGTTTATACATTGAACTTTTTTTAATATATGATGTATTTTTGTTAATACACCAAACATATTTTTAATGTTTGACAAACTTTTTTAGTAGACTCTGAACTATTATAAAAACATATAGTACCACCGTTCGGAATTAGTTATCACTGAATGGATGTATCTACACGTGTTTCAGTGCTAGATATATCCATTTGAGCAACAAGTAATTTCAGACGTAGAGAGTACGTAACCAATATAAAAAATATTAAATATATTTTCTATTTTTAATAGTGTATATGACCAATAGCTGGGTTTTTTTGGGTGAAACCCCGATAAATAAACTGAAGAGAAAATATAAAAAATAATGTGCACATGAGAATCAACCAGGAGCTCTCACCTAATAGTATTTTCTCCTGAATATGAGAGAATTGATAGGCTGAACGAAGCCGGCCTAGTAAGCGGTATTTTCATAGTTTTAATTTTCAAATGATATGTATATGTAAATTGTTATGAATATGAAGAAAATTATAAGTTTTTTTTAATTTGTATTTTTAAATTCTTTGTATAATACGTGTAATGTCAAGAAAATTTGATGTTTGTGAAGAAGCATTTTTGTATTTGAATATCGATGCATCTGTAAAAATAGTTTTGTAATTTTAAAAGATGTTAACATATTTGTAAAAAAATCGTATAATTTTAAAAGTCTTCTCCTAGTTTTAGTTTTCTATCTTATTTTTATAAATGTGCTCCTGACTTTATTTAAATGTTCATATAGTTCCGAAACATGTTCTTATTACAAAATATCATTGAATTGAAAAAAGTGTTCATTTTCTAAAGGTGTAACTCTTTTTTTTAAAGTGTTCATTGGCCTTGTGTGAAAGTGTATATAAGTAAAAAGTGATCACGCCTAAAGTACCAGAAGCAAGCTATAGCTAGTTGTTGCTGCACTAGTGAATCCATGATGGTGTCCGAGGCGAAGGCACACCAACTTTTCGCCCGTTTCTTTAAAAGAATAAAAAAATGTTGCCACTTGATGGTATGCAAACAGTGTCGGCTCTTGCAAGATCGGGCCATCGGGGCCATGCTAGCTCGTGCTCGATCGACGCCTTGACGGGGCACCCACCCGGCAGAAAGTGATACCATCCATGCCGGACGTACCACTTGGAGGACGTGCGTAGAGTACGGATGGCCGGTGGCTAGCTCGATCATGTTTTTTTTTTCATTGTTTTTGATATAGCTAAGAGCTTACCACTCATGTCAAGTGGTAGCTCGATCATGTTGGCATGGCATAGTTGGAGCGTTTTTCTTTTCCTTTTTTACTCCTAGTTGGTATAGTTGGAACATTCTTGCAAGTTGACTAGACGCCACTCAGCTTTTGAGCAACGCACTTGGACACATACAAGATGAAACAATAAGGTTCAGACTTTGTTAATACAGTATAAGGCTAATAAGCTAGCCATCACGCACCAAGCAGAAATATTTGACCAATGAGTTCTCTAATTCTCATCCAGATGATAATTAACAAAAGTCTCATCTAACGCATACACTATTGGAATAAAAGAAGAAGAAAATCCCCACGAATCTCCGCGAAAGTTCAACAATGTAGGAGTTAGATGAGGGCCGGTACATAAAAGGATTGAATTGGTTGTATAGAAAAAAATAGCTATTGCCATGAAACTATTTTTGTTAGGTGCCTGTTCGTGGCTCAAGTACAGATGCAAAAAGGCAGAGTAATAGTTTTGTTGCGATTTTGGAGACCTTGTTCGAGCTTAGGGTGTGAATGGTTCTCTCAGGATTAGTGTTCAGTGGTTGGCCTAATTGCCATAGCTAGGGTTTGCTTGACATCATAAACATGGTGCATATCTCGTCGAACAGTATCAAAGATCATGCGGCTACGACGTATGGGTCAGCTGATTATACATTTTCACCGGACGGCTGAAAGCAGCGGAGGTGAGGGCCGGTACAGGAGCGGGTGGACGCCGAACCCACGACCGCTGGCCGAGGAGCCATGGGCGTACACCCGGCAACAGTGGCAGCAGCATGAGTGGTTGTTCCGCCGGTCACGTCGCCGCCCACGTCGATCGTAGCTCCTGCATGCTCATGTTCCTGCGCGGGCCGAGGTTGGAAAAAGAGGCCAACATCTCCGTCGATCGGGGCCATGCCATGCTGGTGCGGCGTCGCGCTCCCGGCGCTCGACACGTCCGCCTGCTCCAGATTGGGGAATGGTGATGGGCCCTCTCCTCTCCTGCCGGAGTGGCCGTTGTTGTACCTGGGGTGACAGTGGCACCCCACAGGTGCGCACAGTGCTCGCGTACCGGCAGAGGTAGATGGCCGGCCGGCCGGCCATGATGAACTTGCTCGACGGGTCGCGCGGAACGCACGTAGCCCAAGCACCGGAGCGGCGGCGGCGGCACGCCGACGCTGCTGGGCTCTTTGACACAGAGCAGAGCAAAGCATTTCAACGTGCGGTATCCCACGTTTTACAATTAAAGATGCAGCAGAGACAATGGGAGGCACCGTGAATTCCGCACGCCCGAGCACCTGTCGAGAGACACAAAAGAGAGATCCTGGCATGGCAGCAGCCCCACTTGAGCTTGTGCCCTCCACCCGCCCCCGACCCGACCAGACAAACCCCACTGTGCGCATCAGCCGACCCGCCCAAACCCAACCTCCCCGTCCCCGCCGCTATAAATAAGCCAGCCAGCCGCGGCGTCTTCGTCTCCGTCCGTGTATTCGACTCCGCTGGTCAGCTCCACTCGCGCGCGCCGGGCACACGCAGCAGCAGAGCACGCCCGTCCGACGCTCGGGATGAGGCAGCTGATCTGGCGGCTGTCACGCGTGGGCGACGACTCCTCCCCTCCCGCGTCGCCGTCGAAGCGGCGGGGCGGGAGCGGGAGCGAGAGGGCGGTGCCGGAGGGGCACGTACCGATGCACGTCGGGGACGGGAGCGAGGCGGAGCGGTTCCTGGTGCGGGCGGAGCTGCTGGGGCGGCCGGCGCTGGCGGAGCTCCTCGGCCGGGCGGCGCAGGAGTACGGCTACGACCACCAGGGCCCGCTCCCCATCCCCTGCTGCTCCCCCGCCGCCTTCCGCCGCGCGCTCGCCGACTGCTGCTAGCCATCCAGCCAACGGGGGAGCAGGCGCACGGGCCGGCTGGAAGATGATTAATTAGCTTTGTTATTATTACCGTTCGGTGTAATGTACCACCTGAAACGACGGGCAGTGTACCAATAGTAGTTGTAACTCTACAGAAATTTTTTTTGCATCGAACTCAGGAACTTTATTAGTAACTTAGAATCATAGTATTACAATCCGCCCGCAGGCAAGAGACCAAAAAATCAGGGCTTACATCAAGCCAACTCTCGGTGCCATCCAGTGTACTGGTAGTTGTAACTCTACAGAATTGGAATCAAATTCAGCATTGCTTCTCTCCCTTCCGTAGAGTGTAAGAGCAAGTATAATAGTACACGGTTAGCAGTCTATAAGACATCACACGTCATCAAAATCTCAGGTGGAGGAGAGAGAAAACATGAAAGAGAAGGCAGCGGGCGCTTCGCTAGTCGCCTGGCTGCAACGCAACAAACGAGAAAAAGGAAGTTGCATGCAGCGGCATGAGAGCTAAAAGGCCGGCGTTACTTCCTCTCTTCCAATCAGACGTGTTTCACTGCCTTCCTTTGCATGCAAGCATTAATTGCTGCATTCAATCTAATAGCTAGCTTATAGTCAATCTATTATACTAGTGGGCTTTTAAGAAGGCTTTAAGTGACATGGCATTAGTATATAGCCAGCACCCGGCTATGTTATTAGGCATGCTCTAAATGGTTCCTGTGTTGCCTGGAAAAAATTATGTCCAAAGCAATGACAGTCTATGCATAGTTATTGCAACACACTCTTTCCTTCTAATATAAGTAATTCAAAGGCAACGTTCCCAGTTTCTCGGAAAAATGGTGGAGTCGGAGGGAAAGGTATACGGTACACCAACTTTCCGGTTAAATGGTACTCCTCCGCCCTAAAATGTAGTGCGTAATTGTTTTTAAAGTCAAACCTCATAATTTTTGACAAGTTTGTAGTAGGATACATCTTGAATGCCAAGTATATATATCTTTAGATTCATCGTAAGATGTAATTTTATATTTCATATACTCCCTCCGTCTGAAAATACTTGTCAAAAAGATCAAGGGCTCTGAAGACAAAGATCAAGGGCGGAGGATGAGTTGCTCTCGCGAACCACCAGGCGACCCGTGGGGCGTCCCGCGGGCTCCCCTGGGTGGCGTCGCCGGGAGCCTCGCCGCCGGCTACCCACCCTCCACCTCCCCCACGGTAGTCACCTCCCCCTGGTTCCGCTGCTGTTGCCGGCTCCGCCATTGGTGGAGGTCCTGCGACTTCGCGCGTAGCCAAAGCCCCCAGCTGCATCAGCTCCCTTGTTCCTCGTCCAGGTATAGTCTTCCATGCCCGTGTGCTTTCTGCTTTCCAGTCCGGGGTTCCTTTCAATCGGTCGGTCCACCCCTCCCTTGTCGACCCCGGCATGTTGTGGGTCGCTGCTCCCTTCCCGGCGGCCTGTTTCTCCGCGGAGGGCGTGGCCGGGCTCCTTTCCTATTTCTTCCGTGCTCCCTCAGAATCCCTTGTTCGGTCGCGGCGGGCGAACTTGTTTTCTCCGTGCGCGTTGCTAGCGCTGCTGTCGCCGAGTTCGTCGCCGCTGTTGGGCCGGGGTTGATGACGGCTGTTAACCTGTCGCTGCATACCTCGCGTCGTGGGGCCCGCATTGCGGCTGCCGCGGCGAGAGCTAGAGTCGCCCGTCTCAAATTCAAATCCCACCCACCTGGCGTTATTGTGCATGGGCGGCGCGGCTAGGGCGGTAGACTTCTACCTATCTGGTGCCCTATCCCGTCCCGGCCTCCCCGCGCGGGGTTACTTCCCCTGCCAAATGTTCACGTTTCGGGCTGTGATTCGCGGGACGGGTTGCCTGGGGCCCGCGCGGATCCTGCCCCTGCTTCGCTAACGGGATCGGTCGCCCCCCGCAGCGACATTGGTGGTGTCGGTTCTGGGTGTCCGCTCCGCATTGACCACCTGGATGATGACCATCCTACGGCGCCGGGGCCCACGACGTTTTCTCCCCCTTCTGACGCGCAGCGGAGCCCGTATAGGGACGCCCTTATTTCCCCTCCCCCTCTTCCTAAGCCACCGCCTCGCCTCACCCCTCCTCTTTCCCTTTCCTGCTGTTATCGCTGTATCTCCATCCTCCATTACGTCCGTGACTGCCGAGACCCAGTTCGTTGCCGTCGCTGGAGGGTCTCCTGTCACCGTGCCGGCTCCCCTCGCTGCACCATGGCCTCGCGTCGCTCGCTCCCCTCCCCTCTCCCCACCATGCCGACGCCGCTTCCCCCGCTCGCCCCACCCCCCTCCTCCGCCACCGCTGCCCCCGCCACCCCGCAGAGCTTCCACGCCGTACCCTCCGCTCGTCTCCACACCTCCATGCACCTAGCCAGTCTCGCAGATTCCATGGGCGTGCTGGATATGGGAGAACCCAGCTCCCAGGTGGCTGCGGATGCTACTCCCCGTTTTTGGGACATCTCCACGTCGGGGGTGGTTTCCTCTCCTCCGCCCTCTCCGGCGCACTCCTCTCCTAGCCACGCCCACCCTGAGTCGTGCCTGCTCCCGCCCCTCTGCAGCCTCCGCCTACCCTGCCCCTCTCCGCAGGTGAGGGGAGCTCTGCTAGGGACCGTGCCTCAGTCTCGGAGCTTTCTGGCTCCTCCATCTCCTCCCTCTCGACTGGGGACTCGCGCTCCATTGTCGCAGAGTCGCTGCGTCCGGACTCCATCGAGGTGTTCATGCCGGAGGGTGATTACGTCGCAGCCATGCGGCTTGCGGTCGTGACCATCGAGCCGCCGAACGCCTCCCACAACGACACCACGGCAGTCCAGGCCGCTGTTCTGCGCTACATCGGCCACCTCCCCCCGGAGACGATCCCGTCCTCCGAGGGCGCCATGTACCTCTGTTTTGCCTCGGTGGCTGACCAAGAAGAGGCTATGCGGCACCAACCTTTCCCGCACGAAGGAGCTCGCATCGATCTCCATCGGGAAGAAGCTTTTGGGCATGACGATCTCCACGTCGACTCCTGTGCGCTGGTGGCGGCCACGGGATTTGCTGTCGAGTTCATCAACCCGTCGGGCATCGCCGCGGCTTTCGCTTCCTTCGGAAAGGTCCTGGAGATCGACACCCTCGTCCTGGCTGAGCAAGAGCTGGCCACCGTCCGGGTGGTCGTTCGCCTCCGGAGCCCACGTGACGTCCCTTGCGATGTCTGGATGCTCGGGGGGCGCTGGGGGGCGCGCGCTGTCTCGGTGTGGCCGGTGCGCGTCTGGCGCGCTGCCGACTCCTACTCCAGGGACGACCAGTACATCAACTTCTTTCGTGCGCCGGCTCCCCCCTTCGCCCACAACCACCCGACTCTGCATGGGCATCCCCTGGGGCGTCGGCGGGGGGCTGGCACTGATACGTCTCTGTCGTATCTATAAATTTTGATTGTTCCATGACAATATTATTCAACTTTCATATACTTTTGGCAACTTTTTATACTTTTTTTTTGGACTAACATATTGATCCAGTGCCCAGTGCCAGTTCCTGTCTGTTGCATTTTTTATGTTTCGCAGAAAACCCATATCAAACGGAGTCCAAACGGGATAAAAACGTACGGAGAATTATTTTGGAATATTTAAGATTTTTGGGAAGTAAAATCAACGCAGGACGGTGCCCGAGGGGGCCAGGAGATAGGGGGCGCGCCCTAGGGTGGCAGGCGCGCCCTGGACTCTCCTGCTCCCCCCCTCCCCCCGTAAGGCGGTTGACGCTCTTCTTTTGCCGCAAGAAAGCTAATTTTATGAGAAAGATCTAGGCGAAAGATTCACCCCAATCGGAGTTGTGGATCTCCAAATATAAAAGAAACGGTGAAGGGGCAGAATCAGAGAACGCAGAAACAGAGAGATAGATCCAATCTCGGAGGGGCTCTCGCCCCTTCCAAGCCATGGGAGCCAAGGACCAGAGGGGAAACCCTTCTCCCATCTAGGGAGAAGGTCAAGGAATAATAAGAAGAAGGGGGGCTCTCTCCCCCTTGCTTCCGGTGGCGCCGGAACGCCGCCGGGGGCCATCATCATCACCGCGATCTTCACCAACACCTCCATCATCTTCACCAACATCTCCATCACTGTCCCCCATCTATATTCAGCGGTCCACTCTCCCGCAACCCGCTGTACCCTCTACTTGAACATGGTGATTTATGCTTCATATTATTATCCAATGATGTGTTGCCATCCTATGATGTCTGAGTAGATTTTCGTTGTCCTATTGGTGGTTGATGAATTGCTATGATTGATTTAATTTGCTTGTGGTTATGTTGCTGTCCTATTGTGCCCTCCGTGTCACGCAAGCGTGAGGGATCCCCGCTATAGGATGTTGCAATACGTTCATGATTCTTTTATGGTGGGTTGCTTGAGTGAAAGAAGCATAAACCCGAGTAAGGGGATTGTTGCGTACGGGATAAAGGGGACTTGATGCTTTAAT
This sequence comes from Aegilops bicornis, assembly GCA_021605145.1. Lineage (NCBI taxonomy): Eukaryota > Viridiplantae > Streptophyta > Magnoliopsida > Poales > Poaceae > Aegilops > Aegilops bicornis. Next base: position 12,401,078 of record CM038672.1, read on the forward strand.
TCTATGGTTGGGTTTTACCTTAATGAAAATTTAGTAGTTGCGGACGCTTGCTAGAGTTCCAATCATAAGTGCATATGATCCAAGAAGATAAAGTATGTTAGCTTATGCATCTCCCACATAAAACTTGCTATCGGTCTAGTAACGTAGTCAATTGCTTAGGGACAGTTTCATAACTCCTACCACCACTTTTTCACACTCGCTATATTTAATTTATTGCATCTTTATCTAAACAGCCCCTACTTTTTATTTACGTGTTCTTTATTATCTTGCAAACCTATCCTATCACACCTACAAAGTACCTCTAGTTTCATATTTGTTCTAGGTAAAGCGAACGTCAAGCGTGCGTAGAGTCGTATCAGTGGCCGATAGGACTTGAAAGAGTATTTGTTCTAACTTTATCTCCTCGTTGGGTTCAACACTCTTACTTATCGAAAGAGGCTACAACTATCCCGTATACTTGCGGGTTATCAAGACCTTTTTCTGTCGCCGTTGCCGGGGAGTCATAGTGTGGGGTCAATATTCTCGTGTGTGCTTGTTTGCTTTATCACTAAGTAATTTTTATTTGTTGTTCTAATTTGTTCTCTATCTTTAGTTATGGATATGGAACATGAAATACCAAAAAAAAATTTAGGTGTACTTGCTACTCATGGAGATGGGGTAACTCCTAAAACCCTCGATTCTCATTATGTGAAAGATATTATGTACTACTTTGATAATCCTGAGAAAACCCCATTCAACTTTATAATGGGAGACACGTTGGATCAACGTGAATACTTTAGGGATTAACGCTTGACACGAAAAGGGAAACTATTATGGGACCAATTTATTATGTTGCGTTAGTATGCCCGGGATCTATGCTTGAGATATGATATTACTTGTTGCTCTAGGATGAAGGCTCCACACCTTCCTTTTCATGCAACTTTAATGATAATGAAACCTTAGCTTCTTATGCTAATGGTATATATGATTATTATGATGTTGAACAAATAGAAGAATTTGTTGATTTTAAGGCTGCTTATGAAATTGAATCTTTGTTTGAAAAGTATGAAGCTTTTGATGATGATGGTGTTTATAGGCCTGAAAATCTTGCTATACTTAGATATTGCTATGAAAATTATGAATACAATTACTATATTAATGCATTTATGGAGAAAGTCTCCGCTGTCCAAGAAGAGACTAATATTTTGCAGGAAGCTATGGAAGAAGAAGTTGATGAAACAGTGAGCTCATTGGATGAAAAAGATGATGAGGAGAGCGAAGAACAAAAGGAGGAAGAGTGGATTGATCACCCTTGCCCACCTTCTAATGAGAGTAACTCTTCAACTCATACATTGTTTAATTCCCCTTCATGCTTACCGAAGGATGATTGCTATGATCCCGTTGATTCTCTTGAAATATCCCTTTTTGATGATGCTTGCTATGCTTGTGGACAAGATGCCAATATAGAATTATGCTTACGGAGATGAAATTGCTATAGTTCCTTATGTTAAACATCAAATTGTTGTTATTGCACCCACGCATGATAGTCCTATTATCTTTTTGAATTCTCCCTACTACACTTTATCGGAGAAGTTTGTGCTTATTAAGGATTATATTGATGGGTTGCCTTTTACCATTGCACATGATGATTTAGATAGATATAATATGCATGTGCTTGCTGCTCCTACTTGCAATTATTATGAGAGAGGAACTATATCTCCGCCTCTTTATGTTTCCAACACGATAGAATTGCAAGAAACTGCTTATACTATGCATTGGCCTTTACTAGGTGTGCATGAATTGTTCTTTTATGACATGCCGATGCATAGGAAGAGAGTTAGACTTTGTTATTGCTTGATATATGTTACTTTGTGCTCACTAATAAATTACAAATCATTGTTAATTAAAATTGGATTTGATATACCTTGGGATCCGGGTGGATTCATCACTTCAGCACTATATCCCTAGCTTAATGGCTTTAAAGAAAGCGCTGCCAGGGAGACAACCCGGAAGTTTTAGAGAGTCATTTATTTCTGTTGTGTGCTTTCATATAGTTTAAAAACAAAATAAAATAAAACAAAGAGGGGAACCTAAAAACTTTTCAAAAAGGAAAGTGAAAGTGAGAAAGACAAGCATTGTTGAAGTGGGAGCTAGCCTTGAACTTTGTTCATGCTCACGAAAACTTTGTGAATCTTAATTACATAAACTTTTCATCAAAAATAATTATCCCCTTGTACAATTCCATTGTATTATAAAAATAATGTGCCGAGGTTTGCCTTTAGGATGTCTACAATGCTTGTTGGTTTGTACGGTGCAGGACAGGAACTTTGGCTGTAGTGCGTGATTTTACATTTTTAGCTGGAACGCCAATTGGTTCTGATTCTTTTTGCACTGTCTTGATATACAACTTTTTTATTTTTCCTAATTTTGGTAGAATTTTTCGGGTACCAGAAGTATGGTGGATGTTCAGATTGCTACAGACTGTTCTGTTTTTGACAGATTCTTTTTTTGATGCATATTTGCTTGTTTTGATGAATCTATCAATTTACATCAGTGGATTAAGCCATGGAAAATCTATATTACAGTAGACACAATGCAAAAAAAATATGAATTGGTTTGCAACAGTACTTAGAGTGGTGATTTGCTTTATTATACTAACGGATCTTACCGAGTTTTCTGTTGAAGTTTTGTGTGGATGTAGTATCTAATCGAGGATGTCCCGATATGAGGAAAAGGAAGAGAGGCAAGAGCTCAAGCTTGGGGATTACCGAGGCACCCCAAATAAATATTCATGGAGACTCAAGCGTCTAAGCTTGGGGATGCCCCGGAAGGCATCCCCTCTTTCTTCAAAAAGTATCGGTATGTTTTCGAATTCGTTTCGTTCATGCATTATGTGCAAGTCTTGGAGCGTCTTTTGCATTTAGTTTTCACTTTTATTTTATGCACCATGCTGGTATGAGATAGTCCTTGGTTGATTTATAGAATGCTCATTGCACTTCACTTAAATCTTTTGAGTGTGGCTTTATAGAATGCTTCATGTGCTTCACTTATATTATTTGAAGTTTGGATTGTCTGTTTCTCTTCACATAGGAAACCACCATTTGTAGAATGCTATTTTGCTTCACTTATAATTGTTAGAGCATGGGCATATCTTTTGTAGAAAGAATTAAACTCTCTTGCTTCACTTATATCAATTTAGAGAGATGACAAGAATCGTTCATTCACATGGTTAGTCATAAAATCCTACATGAACTTGTAGATCACTGAATATGATATGTTTGATTCCTTGCAAAAGTTTTGCGATATAAGGTGGTGATATTAGAGTCGTGCTAGTTGAGTAATTGTGAAATTGATAAATACTTGTGTTGAGGTTTGCAAGTCCCGTAGCATGCACGTATGGTGAACCGTTATGTAACGAAGTTGGAGCATGAGGTGCTCTTTGATTGCTTTCCTTATGAGTGGCAGTCGGGGACGAGTGATGGTATTTTCCTACCAATCTATCCCTCTAGGGGCATGCGTAGTAGTACTTTGCTTCGAGGGCTAAGTAGACTTTTGCAATAAGTATATGAGTTCTTTATGACTAATGTGAGTCCATGGATATACGCACACTCACCCTTCCACTTTGCTAGCCTCTATTGTGCCGCCCAACTTTCGCCGGTATCATGAACCCATTATTTACCTTCCTCAAAACAACCACCATACCTACCTATCATGGCATTACCATAGCCATTCCGAGATATATTGCCATGCAACTTCCATCATCATCATATACATGACTTGAGCATTCATTGTCATATTGCTTTGCATGATCGTAAGATAGCTAGCATGATGTTTTCATGGCTTGCCCGTTTTTGATGTCATTGCTATGCTAGATCATTGCACATCCCGGTACACCGCCGAAAGCATTCATATAGAGTCATATCTTTGTTCGAGATATCGAGTTGTAATATTGAGTTGTAAGTAAATAAAAGTGTGATGATCATCATTATTAGAGCATTGCCCCAGTGAGGAAAGGATGAAGGAGATTATGATTCCCCCACAAGTCGGGATGAGACTCTAGACTTTATCAAAAATAAAAGAGGCCAAAGAAGCCCAAATAAAAAAAAGGCCAAAGAAGCCCACCAAAAAAATAATTAAAAAAGAAAAAAGAAAGAAAAAAATGAGAGAAAAAGAGAGAAGGGGCAATGTTACTATCCTTTTACCACACTTGTGCCTCAAATAGCACCATGTTCTACATAGAGAGAGTCTCCTATGCTTTCACTTTCATATACTAGTGGGAATTTTCATTATAGAACTTGGCTTGTATATTCCGATGATGGGCTTCCTCAAACGCCCGAGGTCTTCATGAGCAAGCAAGTTGGATGCACACCCACTTAGTTTCCAGTTTGAGATTTCATACACTTATAGCTCTCAGTGCATCCGTTGCATGGCAATCCCTACTCACTCACATTGATATCTATTGATGGGCATCTCCATAGCCCGTTGATACGCCTAGTTGATGCGAGACTTTCTTCCCCCTTTTTGTCCTCACAACCACCACCAAATACCACCATAGTGCTATGTCCATGGCTTGCGCTCATGTATTGCGTAAGAGTTGAAAAAGCTGAAGCGCATTAAAAAGTATGAACCAATTGCTCGGCTCGTCATCGGGGTTGTGCATGATGGGAGTATTTTGTGTAATGAAGATGGAGCATAGCCAGACTATATGATTTTGTAGGGATGAGCTTTCTTTGGCTATGTTATTTCGATAAGACATAATTGCTTGGTTGGTATGCTTGAAGTATTATTGTTTTAATGTCAAATGATAGACTATTGCCTTGAATCACTCGTGTCTTAATATTCATGCCATGATTAGACATATGATCAAGATTACGATAGGTAGCATTCCACATCAAAAATTATCTTTTTTATCATTTACCTACTCGAGGACGAGCAGGAATTAAGCTTGGGGATGCTGATACGTCTCTGTCGTATCTATAAATTTTGATTGTTCCATGCCAATATTATTCAACTTTCATATACTTTTGGCAACTTTTTATACTATTTTTTGGGACTAACATATTGATCCAGTGCCCAGTGCCAGTTCCTGTCTGTTGCATGTTTTATGTTTCGCAGAAACCCCATATCAAACGGAGTCCAAACGGGATAAAAACGGACGGAGAATTATTTTGGAATATTTATGATTTTTGGGAAGTAAAATCAACGTGAGACGGTGCCCGAGGAGGCCAGGAGATAGGGGGCGCGCCCCAGGGTGGCAGGCGCGCCCTGGACTCTCCTGGGCCCCCCATAAGGCGGTTGTCGCTCTTCTTTTTCCGCAAGAAAGCTAATTTTATGAGAAAGATCTGGGCAAAGATTCACCCCAATCGGAGTTACGGGTCTCCAGATATAAAAGAAACGGTGAAGGGGCAGAATCAGAGAACTCAGAAACAGAGAGATAGATCCAATCTCGGAGGGGCTCTCGCCCCTCCCAAGCCATGGGAGCCAAGGACCAGAGGGGAAACCCTTCTCCCATCTAGGGAGAAGGTCAAGGAAGAAGAAGAAGAAGGGGGGCTCTCTCCCCCTTGCTTCCGGTGGCGCCGGAACGCCGCCGGGGGCCATCATCATCACCGCGATCTTCACCAACACCTCCATCATCTTCACCAACATCTCCATCACCTTCCGCCATCTATATTCAGCGGTCCACTCTCCCGCAACCTGCTGTACCCTCTACTTGAACATGGTGCTTTATGCTTCATATTATTATCCAATGATGTGTTGCCATCCTATGATGTCTGAGTAGATTTTCGTTGTCCTATTGGTGGTTGATGAATTGCTATGATTGATTTAATTTGCTTGTGGTTATGTTGTTGTCCTATTGTGCCCTCCGTGTCGCGCAAGCGTGAGGGATCCCTGTTGTAGGGTGTTGCAATACGTTCATGATTCTTCTATGGTGGGTTGCTTGAGTGACAGAAGCATAAACCCGAGTAAGGGGATTGTTGCGTACGGGATAAAGGGGACTTGATGCTTTAATGCTATGGTTGGGTTTTACCTTAATGAATCTTTAGTAGTTGCGGACGCTTGCTAGAGTTCCAATCATAAGTGCATATGATCCAAGAAGATAAAGTATGTTAGCTTATGCCTCTCCCACATAAAACTTGCTATCGGTCTAGTAGCATAGTCAATTGCTTAGGGACACTTTCATAACTCCTACCACCACTTTTTCACACTCTCTATATTTAATTTATTGCATCTTTATCTAAACAGCCCCTACTTTTTATTTACGTGTTCTTTATTATCTTGCAAACCTATCCTATCACACCTACAAAGTACCTCTAGTTTCATACTTGTTCTAGATAAAGCGAACGTCAAGCGTGCGTAGAGTCGTACCAGTGGCCGATAGGACTTGAGAGAGTATGTGTTCTACCTTTAGCTCCTGGTTGGGTTCGACACTCTTACTTATCGAAAGAGGCTACAACTATCCTGTATACTTGCGGGTTATCTGGCACCGTCATGGGATCCGCACGCGGGCGTGGGCGCCGCGGCGGCCACCAGCTGGCCTCCGTGCTACGGGTGCTTGGGGCTCCTCCTCTCGCTCCGCAAACCGCGGTGGGGGAGGATGGTGATACGTCTCCAACGTATCTATAATTTTTGATTGCTCCATGCTACTTTATCTATTGTTTTGGACTATAATGGGCTTTATTTTCCACTTTTATATTATTTTTGGGACTAACCTATTAACCGGAGGCCCAGCCTGTGCTGTTTTTGCCTATTTCGGTGTTTGAAGAAACGGAATATCAAACAGAGTCCAAACAGAATGAAACCTTCGGGAACGTGATTTTCTCACCGAACGTGATCAAGGAGACTTGGACCCTACTCCAAGGAGTGCCAGAGGCGGACACGAGGGTGGGGGGCGCCCTCCCCTTAGGCGCGCCCCGCCTCGTGGCCCCTCGACGCCTCCACCGACGTACTCCTTCCTCCTATATATACCTCACGCCCCCAACAGATCGGGGACGGAGCCAAAAACCTAATTCCACCCGTACCTTCCTGTATCCACGAGATCCCATCTTGGGGCCTGTTAGGAGCTCACGGAGGGGCATCCACCACGGAGGGCTTCTACATCAACACCATAGCCCCTCCGATGAAGTGTGAGTAGTTTACTTCAGACCTTGGTCCATAGCTAGTAGCTAGATGGCTTCTTCTCTCTTTTGGATCTCAATACAATGTTCTCCCCTCTCTCGTGGAGATCTATTCAATGTAATCTTGTTTTTGCGGTGTGTTTGTTGAGACCGATGAATTGTGGGTTTATGATCCAACTTATCTATGGAAAATATTTGATTCTTCTCTGAATTCTTTTATGTATGATTGAGTTATCTTTGCAAGTCTCTTGAATTATCCGTTTGGTTTGGCCAACTAGATTGGTAGTTCTTGCAATGGGAGAAGTGCTTAGCTTTGGGTTCAATCTTGCGGTGTCCTTACCCAAAGGATGTAAAGGGTTGCAAGGCACGTATTGTATTGTTGCCATTGAGGATAACAAGATGGGGTATTTATCATATTGCATGAATTTATTCCTCTACATCATGTCATCTTGCTTAAGGCGTTACTCTGTTTTTAACTTAATACTCTAGATGCATGCTGGATAGCGGTCGACGAGTGGAGTAATAGTAATAGATGCAGAATCGTTTCAGTCTACTTGTCACATACATGATGCCTATATACATGATCATTGCCTAGATATACTCATAACTATGCTCAATTCTGTCAATTGCTCAACAGTAATTTGTTCACCCACCGTAGAATGCTTATGCTCTTGAGAGAAGCCACTAGTGAAACCTATGGCCCCCGGGTCTATTCTCATCATATCAATCTCCATCACTATATTTACTTGCTTTGCTTTTACTTTTTACTTTGCATCTTTATACCAAAAATACCAAAAATATTATCTCTATCAGATCTCACTCTCGTAAGTGACCGTGAAGGGATTGACAACCCCTAATCGCGTTGGTTGCGAGTAGCTATCGTTTTGTGCAGGTGCACGAGGGACTTGCGCGTGGCCTCCTCTTGGATTGATACCTTGGTTCTCAAAAGCGAGGGAAATACTTACGCTCTTGTGCTGCATCATCCCTCCTCGGGGAAAACCAACGCAAGCTCGAGATGTAGCAAGAAGGATTTCTGGCGCCGTTGCCGGGGAGGCTTACGCAAAAGTCAACATACCAAGTACCCATCACAATCCCTATCTCTCGCATTACATTATTTGCCATTGTCCTCTCGTTTTCCTCTCCCCCACTTCACCTTGCCGTTTTATTCGCCCTCTCTTTCCCAATCTCCTCCTCTTTTCCCTTTTGCCTTTTGTTTGCTCGTGCGTTCGTTTGCTTGTTCGACGCGATGGCTCAAGATGCCACCAAATTGTGTGACTTCACCAATACCAATAATAATGATTTCCTTAGTACTCCGATTGCTCCTCTTGCCAATAGCGAATCTTGTGAAATTAATACTACTTTGTTGAATCTTGTTATGAAAGATCAATTCACTGGCCTTCCTAGCGAAGATGCCGCTACTCATCTGAATGGCTTCGTTGATTTATGTGATATGCAAAAGAAAAAAGATGTCGATAATGATGTCGTTAAATTGAAGCTATTTCCTTTTAAGCTTAGAGATCGTGCTAAGCGTGGTTTTCATCTTTGCCTAAAAATAGTATTGATTCTTGGAACAAGTGCAAAGATGCTTTTATCTCTAAGTATTTTCCTCCCGCTAAGATTATCTCTCTTAGGAACGATATTATGAATTTTAAGCAACTTGATCATGAACATGTTGCACAAGCTTGGGAGATAATGAAATTAATGCTACGTAATTGTCCTACTCATGGTTTGAACTTATGGATGATTATACAAAAAATTATGCTGGATTGAATTTTGCTTCTAGAAATCTTTTAGATTCAGCCATGGAGGCACTTTTATGGAAATCACTTTAGGAGATGCTACTAAACTCCTAGATAATATTATGGTTAATTATACTCAATGGCATACTGAAAGATCTACTAATAAAATAGTGCATGCTATAGAAGAAATCAATGTTTTGAGTGGAAAGATGGATGAACTTATGAGTTTATTTGCTAAGAGTGTTTCTTCTGATCCCAATAATATGCCTTTATCTACCTTGATTGAGAATAATAATGAATCTATGGATGTGAATTTTGTTGGTAGGAATAGATTTGGAAACAACGCGTATAGAGGGAATTTTAATCCTAGGCCTTATCCTAGTAATCCTTCTAATAATTATGGAAATTCCTACAACAATTCTTATGGAATTTTTAATAAGATGCCCTCTGAATTTGAGAGTAGTGTTAAAGAGTTTATGAATTCACAAAAGAATTTTAGTGCTTTACTTGAAGAGAAATTACTTAAAGTTGATGATTTGGCTATGAACGTTGATAGAATTTCTCTTGATGTTGATTCTTTAAAGCTTAGATCTATTCCTCCTAAGCATGATATCAATGAGTCTCTCAAAGCTATGAGAATTTCCATTGATGAGTGCAAAGAAAGAACCGCTAGGATGCGTGCTTCCAAAGATGCTTTTATTAAAGCGTGTTCTTCTAATTCCTATGAAAATCAAGATGAAGATCTAAAAGTTATTGATGTGTCCCCTATTAAATCTTTGATTTGCAATATGAATCTTGATGAAACTGAATATGATCTTCCTTTACCTAGAAGGCGTTCTAAGAATTCTGAGTTTTTAGATCTTGATGATGAAATTGACAAAAGTGGGATTGAAAGAAATAAAAATCGAGATATTGCTAAACCCACTATATTGGATCTCAAGGAATTTAATTATGAAAATTGCTCTTTAATTGATTGTATTTCCTTGTTGCAATCCGTGCTAAATTCTCCTCATGCTTATAGTCAAAATAAGGCTTTTACCGAACACATTGTTGATGCCTTGATGCAATCTTATGAAGAAAAGCTTGAGTTGAAAATTTCTATCCCTAGAAAACTCCATGATGAGTGGGAACCTACTATTAAAATTAAAATTAAAAATTATGAGTTTCATGCTTTGTGTGATTTGGGTGCTAGTGTCTCTACTATTCCCAAAACTTTGTGTGATTTGCTAGATTTCCGTGATTTTGATGATTGCTCTCTAAACTTGCATCTTGCGGATTCCACTATTAAAAAGCATATGGGAAGAATTAATTATGTTCTTATTGTTGCAAATAGGAATTATGTGCCCGTAGATTTTATCGTTCTTGATATAGATTGCAATTCTTCATGTCCTATTATTCTTGGTAGACCTTTCCTTAGAACAATTGGTGCAATTATTGATATGAAGGAAGGAAATATTAGATTCCAATTCCCTTTAAAGAAGGGCATGGAACACTTTCCTAGAAAGAAAGTAAAATTACCATATGAATCTATCATGAGAGCCACTTATGGATTACCTACCAAAGATGGCAATACCTAGATCTATCCTTGCTTTTATGCCTAGCTAGGGGCGTTAAACGATAGCGCTTGTTGGGAGGAAACCCAATTTTATTTTGTGTTTTTTTTTGTTTTTGGTTCTGTTTAGGAATAAATAATCCATCTAGCCTCTGTTTAGATGTGGTCTTATCTTTTAATTAGTGGTTGTGCCAAGTTGAACCTATTGGATCTTCTTGGATGATAGTTATTTGATCTTACTGTAATTTCCAGAATCTTTGTGCTCAGTGCCCGAATTGTTAAAAATCACCAGAACGTGATAAAATACTAATTCCAATTGATGCTGATCAATAAACAAATTTTCCAGGTCGTATAATTTTGGTAGAATTTTTTGGGTTCCAAAAGTTTGCGTTAGTTACAGATTACTACAGACTGTTCTGTTTTTGACAGATTCTGTTTTGCGTGTGTTGTTTGCTTATTTTGATGAATCTATGGTTAGTAAAATAGTTTATAATACATATAGAAGTTGGAATACAGTAGGTTTAACACCAATATAAATAAAGAATGAGTTCATTACAGTACCTTAAAGTAGTCTTTTGTTTTCTTTCTCTAACGGAGCTCACGAGATTTCTATTGAGTTTTGTGTTGTGAAGTTTTCAAGTTTTGGGTGAATTCTTTTGATGGATTATGGAACAAGGAGTGGCAAGAGCCTAAGCTTGGGGATTCCCATGGCAACCCCAAGATAATCCAAGGACACCAAAAAGTCAAAGCTTGGGGATGCCCCGGAAGGCATCCCTCTTTAAATCCACTTCCATCGGTAATTTACTTGGAGCTATATTTTTGTTCACCAACATGATATGTGTTTTGCTTGGAGCGTCTTGTATCATTTGAGTCTTTGCTTGTTAGTTTACCACAATCATCCTTGCTGTACACACCTTTTGAGAGAGCCATATATGAATTGAAATTTGATAGAATACTCATAGTGCTTCACTTATATCTTTTTGAGCGTGATAATTTTTGCTCTAGTGCCTCACTTAGATATTTTAGAGCACGGTGGTGGATTTGTTTTAAAGAAACTTGATCTCTCATGCTTCACTTAGATTATTTTGAGAGTCGTTAATGGCATGGTAATTTGCTTAATGTTAATATACTTGGTATTCAAGATATGTGAAACTTTCTTTTGAGTGCGTTGAATACTAAGATAAGTTTGATGCTTGATAATTGTTTTGAGATATGGAGGTGATAATATCAAAGACATGCTAGTTGAGTAGTTGTGAATTTGAGAAATGCTTGTGTTGAAGTTTGTAAGTCCCATAGCATGCACGTATGGTTAAAGTTATGTAACAAATTTGAAACATGAAGTGTACCTGGCTTGTGCATCCTTATGAGTGGCGGTCGAGGACGAGCGATGGTCTTTTCCTACCAATCTATCCCCTAGGAGCATGCGCGTAGTACTTGATTTTTGATGACTTCTAAATTTTTGCAATAAGTATATGAGTTCTTTTGACTAATGTTGGGTCCATGGATTATACGCACTTTTACCTTTCCGCCATTGCTAGCCTCTTCGGTACCGTGCATTGCCCTTTCTCACATTGAGAGTTGGTGCAAACTTCGCCGGTGCATCCAAACCCCGTGATATGATACGCTCTATCACACATAAACCTCCTTATATCTTCCTCAAAACAGCCACCATACCTACCTATTATGGCATTTCCATAGCCATTCCGAGATATATTGCCATGCAACTTCCACCATCATCATCATGACATACTTTACTTTTGTCATATTGCCATTGCATGATCATGTAGTTGACATCGTATTTGTGGCAAAGCCACCATGCATTATTTTTCATACATGTCACTCTTGATTCATTGCACCATCCCGGTACACCACGGAGGCATTCATATAGAGTCATATCTTGTTCTAGTTTGAGTTGTAATCCTTATGTTGTAATCAATAGAAGTGTGATGATCATCATTATTAGAGCATTGCCCAAATAAAAAAAAGAGAAAGGCCAAAAAAAGGGAAGGCCCAAAAAAAAAGAAAAAGAAAAGGGCAATGCTTCTATCTCTTTTTCCACACTTGTGCTTCAAAGTAGCACCATGTTCTTCATGTAGTGGGTCTCATATTTTGTGCTTCAAAGTAGCACCTTGTTCTTCATGTAGTGAATCTCATATATTGTGCTTCAAAGTAGCACCATGTTTTTCATATAGTGAGTCTCATAAGTTGTCTTTCTATACTAGTGGGATTTTTTCGTTATAGAACTTGGCTTGTATATTCCTACGATGGGCTTTCTCAATTGCCCTAGGTATTCATGAGCAAGCAAGTTGGATGCACACCCACTAGTTTTGTTTTGTTGAGCATTCATAGCTCTAGTGCATCCGTTGCATGGCAATCCCTACTCCTCATGTTGACATCAATTGATGGGCATCTCCATAGCCCGTTGATTATCCTCGTCAATGTGAGACTTTCTCCTTTTTGTCTTCTCCACACAATCCCCATCATCATATTCTATTCCACCCATAGTGCTATATCCATGGCTCACGCTCATGTATTGCGTGAAGGTTGAAAAAGTTTGAGATTATTTAAGTATGAAACAATTGCTTGGCTTGTCATCGGGGGTATAGAAGTTGGGAACATCTTTGTGTGACGAAAATGAAGCGTAGCCTAACTATATGCTTTTGTAGGGATAAACTTTCTTTGGCATGTTATTTTGAGAAGACATAATTATTTTTATTAGTATGCTTGAAGTATTATTATTTTTATGTCAATATGAACTTTTGTCTTGAATCTTTCGGATCTGAATATTCATATCACAATTAAGAAGATTTACATTGAAATTATGCCAAAGTATCACTCCGCATCAAAAATTCTCTTTTATCATTTACCTACTCGAGGACGAGCAGGAATTAAGCTTGGGGATGCCTCGATCGTCTCCAACGTATCTATAATTTTTGATTGCTCCATGCTACTTTATCTATTGTTTTGGACTATAATGGGCTTTATTTTCCACTTTTATATTACTTTCGGGACTAACCTATTAACCGGAGGCCCAGCCCAGAATTGCTGTTTTTGCCTATTTCAGTGTTTCAAGAAACTGAATATCAAACGGAGTCCAAACAGAATGAAACCTTCGAACGTGATCTTCTCACGAGCGTGATCCAGGAGACTTGGACCCTACTCCAAGGAGTGCAGGCGGTCACGAGGGTGGGCGTGCCCTCCCACAGGCGCGCCCCGCCTCGTGGGCCCCGACGCTCCACCGACGTACTCCTTCCTCCTATATATACCTCACGTACCCACAACAGATCGGGACGGAGCCAAAAACCTAATTCCACCGCCGTGCCTTCCTGTATCCACGAGATCCCATCTTGGGGCCTGTTAGGAGCTCACGAGGGGGCATCCACCACGGAGGGCTTCTACATCAACACCATAGCCCCTCCGATGAAGTGTGAGTAGTTTACTTCAGACCTTCGGGTCCATAGCTAGTAGCTAGATGGCTTCTTCTCTCTTTTTGGATCTCAATACAATGGTCTCCCCCTCTCTCATGGAGATATACTCGATGTAATCTTCTTTTTGCGGTGTGTTTGTTGAGACCGATGAATTGTGGGTTTATGATCCAACTTATCTATGGAAAATATTTGATTCTTCTCTGAATTCTTTTATGTATGATTGAGTTATCTTTGCAAGTCTCTTCGAATTATCTGTTTGGTTTGGCCAACTAGATTGGTAGTTCTTGCAATTGGAGAAGTGCTTAGCTTTCGGTTCAATCCTGCGGTGTCCTTACCCAGTGACAAAAAGGGTTGCAAGGCACGTATTGTATTGTTGCCATCGAGGATAACAAGATGGGGTATTTATCATATTGCATGAATTTATTCCTCTACATCATGTCATCTTGCTTAAGGCGTTACTCTGTTTTAACTTAATACTCTAGATGCATGCTGGATAGCGGTCGACGAGTGGAGTAATAGTAGTAGATGCAGAATCGTTTCGGTCTACTTGTCACGGACGTGATGCCTATATACATGATCATTGCCTAGATATACTCATAACTATGCTCAATTTCATCAATTGCTCAACAGTAATTTGTTCACCCACCGTAGAATACTTATGCTCTTGAGAGAAGCCACTAGTGAAACCTATGGCCCCCGGGTCTATTCTCATCATATCAATCTCCATCACTTTATTTACTTGCTTTGTTTTTACTTTTTACTTTGTATCTTTATACCAAAAATACCAAAAATATTATCTCTATCAGATCTCACTCTCGTAAGTGACCGTGAAGGGATTGACAACCCCTAATCGCGTTGGTTGCGAGTAGCTATCGTTTTGTGCAGGTACGAGGGACTTGCGCGTGGCCTCCTACTGGATTGATACCTTGGTTCTCAAAAACTGAGGGAAATACTTACGCTACTGTGTTGCATCATCCCCTCCTCTTCGGGAAAACCAACGCAAGCTCGAGACGTAGCATATGGCGGTGTCGACCGCTCCCCTCCCTGGGCCGTCTCCCCGTTCTCTGGCTCCCCGTTCCTCTCTGGATCGGCCAGCCCCCGCTCCCATCTCTCCATTACGGAGATCTGTGAGCCCGAGCCGGTGGAGACCTTTCTTGGCCCTCGGCCGCCCCTCTGGACGAGGCCGAGCATCGGCGCAGCGCGCGTCTAGCCGGGAAGGAGGCCCCCACCTGGGTTAGCGTGGAGGCCAAGGCGATCAAGCTCCGCGCCCTCAAAGATGCGTTGTCCGGCTGCTCGCCCAGACTCAAATCCAGAGTGATGAAGGACAGGATCCTAGAGCGGTTATCGCTCCTATGGGCATGAAGCCTGTGTCCGACCTGCGCTCTGCTGCTTCCATCCCCGCCGCCCCGGTGCGCGTCCACATGGATGATTAGTTCGCCCTTGGCTGGTGATTCGCATGCGCGTGTTAGCGTGCCCCCCTAGTTTCATGCCGCTACCTCCTTTGAGATGGCATGTATCCGTAGTTCGTTTTAACTCCCCTTGTTGTCGTATTTCCCTGCTTTCCTTTCTGTCCTATCGTGGGTGTCCGGGTGTGCTATGCTGCTATGGATAGTAACACTGTTCATTCTCTCCGTATCCTTTCATGGAATGTCTAGGGTTTAGGAGCTAGTGGCAAATGCGACATTGTCAAAAACTCTGTGTGTGCGGCCTACCCCAGTCTCGTCTGTCTTCAGGAGACTAAACTTGCCACGCTTGACCGAAGGAAGGCTCTCTCCTTCCTCCCTGGCAGGGTTGCGCAGTTTGTTGCTAAAAATGCAGATGGGAGTCTCGGGGGCACTGTCACTGCCTGGGATCCCTCCTCCTTTTCCCTTGTCTCTTCCTCGGAGTCTTGCTTCTCTCTCACCGTTAACTTCTTATGTGTCGTGACAAATGCCTCCCTCTCAATCACCAACGTGTATGGCCCCTCCGACCATTCGCTCACTGATGCTTTTGTCGATGACATGCTTTCTGTCACCCATGACGTTGCGGCCCCCTGGATCGTGGTGGGTGATTTCAACCTCATTTGTCGTGCTGGTGAGAAAAACGGGGGGCATTTGGATGCGGCGCGTGCCTCCCGCTTCAATGCGTTGATCAACGCTTTGGCCGTGCATGAGGCGCATCTCTCTGATCGTCTCTACACCTGGACTAACCGTCAGACCCCCCCTCCCCATCCTTGCCAGGCTAGACCGTGTTTTCTTCGATAACTTGTGGGATGTCGCCTTCCCCGACACGTCTCTTGCATCTCTCCCCCGCACCACGTCGGATCACGTCCCGCTTTTGGTGACGGCCTCCACCAAAATCCCGACGCCGTCTAGATTCTTCTTTGAGAACGCCTGGCTTCTTGACCCTGCTTTCCTTCCAACCACCCTCCCCCGGTGGGTGTGGACGGTTCGTGTCTCGGACGCTGCTGGGGCTTTGGCTGCTCGTAAAAAGTCGTTCAGGACCGCCTCCAAGGTTTGGAAAAAGCAACACCGGTTCATTCCCACTTTCGATAATGATTGTAGGTTCTTGATTGACCTGTTTGATTTCCTTGAGGAGAACCGGGCTCTCTCAGATGGCGAGGACTCTCTTTGACACGACGCAAGGACCGCCCTTGCTGCCTCTGTCCTGCAGCAGTGCGCGCACTGGCGCCAACGCGGCAAGTGTCGCGCGGTGCGTGACGGCGACGGGAACACGGCGTTCTTCCATGCCTCGGCCTCGCATCGTCGCCACTGCAACGCGATCGGCGTGCTGGAAGTGGAAGGGATGCTGGTCACGGACCATGCAGGGAAGGCCGCAGCGCTGCTGGGCTTCTTCACCTCCTTGCTGGGCCAGCCCAGACCCCCCGTCTGGCGCTCGACCTGGCAACGCTCTATGCCAGCACTCCCGTCGTGGATGGGCCGCCGCTGGTGGCCCCTTTCGAGCGGGCCGAAATCAAGGCTGCAGTGGCGGCCCTCGACCGCAACAGCGCTCCCGGCCCCGATGGTCTCGGGCCTGTCTTCTACAAAGCAGCATGGGTGGCCATGGCGGTTGATCTACATCGCCTGTTCGATGAGATCCACACCGGGGCGGCTCGCCTGGACGGGATCAACCGCGCCTTCATCGCGCTGCTCCCAAAAAGCTCCAGTGTGCCGTCCCCGGCGTCCTTCCGCCCCTTCTCCCTGCAGAATTGTGACATCAAGATCCTGTGCCGAGGCCTCACGTCGCGACTTCAGCAGCAGATCATTCATCTCATCGACGAGGATCAGTCCGGCTTCGTTCGGGAGCACAGCATCTCGGGAAACTTCATATACGCCACCGAACTGGTGCAATGCTGACACCGAAGGCGCGCTGCCACCTTGGTGCTGAAGCTCGACTTTGCGAAGGCTTTCGACTCCATCAACTGGGAAAGCCTGCGCAAGATAATGGAGGTGTGAGGTTTCCCGTCCCTCTGGTGCGATTGGATGGACGCCCTCTTCCACTCCTCGCGCTCGGCGGTTTTGCTCAACGGAGTGCCGGGGCGCTGGTTCCAGGTCAAATGCGCCCTCCGGCAAGGGGATCCCATCTCCCCGTACCTCTTCCTCGTGGTGGCCGCCGTTCTTCAGCGGCTCATTCGCCACGACGACATTCTTCGACACCCCATCCTGCCGGATGCTCCGGCCATCGTGCTCCAGTACGCAGATGACACGCTCATCATCATGCGAGCGTGTGCGGGCGGCGCGTCGCGGCTCAAGCTGCTCCTGGACCAGTTTGCGGCCGCCACCGGGCTCATTATCAACTTCAGCAAAAGCACGGTGTTCCTGATGAAGCTATGTACCTAGGGTAGGGTCATGGGCCTGTCCAAACTACCCTCCCCAAGGACATCTCTAGAAGGAACCACCTTTCAATCGACTCAGAAGTGTTCCACTCGACGGACTCGAAGACACTTTCGGCCATGAAGCCAACCACTTTCGACTGACGAGGAGATGATAAGTCACTATGTATGCAAACGGTCGGTCATTAAGTAGCTTTCATGGTCATTATAGCACTTTATTAGTGGCGTTACCAGTAACGCCCGACCTTAATGTACCTTTAACCCTGCATAACTGAGGGCCGGAGGGGTCTGGCGGACTATATAAGCCACCCCCCTCCTCAGTGTAAAGGGTTCGCACCCCTGGAATCCATACACGCATAATCCAGTCGACCGCCTCCGGGCTCCGAGACTTAGGGCTGTTACTTCTTCCGAGAAGGGCTTGAACTCGTAAACCTCGTGTGTATACAACTGCTCCATAGCTAGGATCTTGCCCCTCCATTCCTACCCCCTACATTACTGTCAGACTTAGAACCACGACAGTTGGCGCCCACCGTGGGGCAGGTGTCTTAGCGACTTGTTGGAGAAGTTGCAGTTTTTCCGATCCCCTTCATCATGGTTTCAGGCGGAGGTTTGGCTGAGGGCCGCGAGATCCGTCTCGGCGCGCTCGTGTTCATCGCCGACGACTCCGCTTGGCTTCAGGAGGCACCACTCGACATCGACGCGCTTCCCGTCCGCGAGGCAACGCACTTTGGCGCGTGCATCCGTGGCGTCCTTTTGCGACAGCCGTCGACCCAGTATCGGTCGGCTCCCGCGGCGTCCTCCCTCCCCGTCGACCGCCAGCGCAAGCGTTCCGGTCGGTCGAGGCTTCAGCGGTGGGTGAGGCACGCGGTGGCTCGCCAGTCAGCGACCCTCCAAGTCGCGGCGATCGAGCCCGACAAATCTCTCTACGGCTTGTTCGACATCGGCCGCTCGCAGAGATCGTGCATCCGAAAAGTGCGACAAAGATGATCCAGCGGTGGAAGTCCTGATGGTCGATGGACCGCACAGCAGTCCTCCCGGCTTTCCCCGCACCGACGGTGGCGACGGCAAGGGCGATCCGTCGCAAGCCCATGAGGAGTACCTGCCCAAGCCACTCACTTCGCTGCAGAGGGAGGAACTTCGCCACCGGAACATGGATGCACTTCACACTCCTATCGTCGGAGAAACCCCCGAGGCCCGTGCCTTGGAAGGCAGCAACAGCCAACTTGGCTGGCGCTTTTCATTGGAGAATCTCCGGCGAGTACTCGACGAAACAGCGCAACAACGGGTCCGTCATCTAGTCGGCGTCGACTCTTTCGACCACCGACTCAGGTATATCGAACTCCGATTCAAAATTTAGCGGTTGTGGCCCGTATAGCGAGTCGATTCAGCCTTCGATCCGAGGCTGGCGAGAGGCTTGTTGCGGATCAACGACTTACTCCGGGCGGCGAGAAACCAGAATTGATCGTATCACGATCGCGGAGCAGGATTCACGATAAATCCGTCGTTGCGAATCTGATTCGATCGGCTCCTGACCCAAGATCGCCCGGCGTGAGGGGCGTGAAGACGGGGAGATCGATATAGGAACCATGAGCGATATGATCACCGATTTGATCGCGATGATCGGCGTCAGTGCCCACCCCTCCCAGGAGTGGGTCATCGATGCCTCGGCGGCGGGATGTGAGCGCCCTCACGGTGTTGGGCGAAGGATTCGGTCGACCCAGAGAACCATGCTTTGGCGAGATCCATTCTCGTGCAGGGGTTTAGTCGGCGAGGAGCGAGCTCACCGAGGATGTCATAGCGAGATGCCTTCAGTGATGAGTGCGTCTCGGGACGAGAGTGCTTGGCCGGGGCCATCGGGGTGAGTGATTCCTCCCAATTTCAGGTTGGCGGTGGGTCGATAAGTTCACGGTGAGTCAAACGATATGGGAGGAATCCTGACCTGCTTGATTGATCTGTCAACAAGACCGGACTCTGTTCAGATTGGCGGCAATGTGCCAAGTGGCCATGAAACACACTGCCTCTT
Organism: Aegilops bicornis; assembly: GCA_021605145.1. Classification (NCBI taxonomy): domain Eukaryota; kingdom Viridiplantae; phylum Streptophyta; class Magnoliopsida; order Poales; family Poaceae; genus Aegilops; species Aegilops bicornis. The sequence continues at coordinate 12,420,725 of CM038672.1, forward strand.
ATGTTGGAGGCTCGGCCCAAAGCATGGCTGAACCAGTTAGCACCAATGAGCATTTACACTTGGGAAGATCTTTCCCGAGTGTTTGTCAAAGCTGTTGAAGGAACACATAGCGACCAGCAGGGTTGACAGAATTGCAAACCTGTGTGCAGAAGACAAATGAAACTTTGAGAAATTACATCCAGAGATGGATCACATTGCATCACACAATGGAAAACGTCTCGGATCACCAGGCAGTTTGTGCCTTCAAGGAAGGCGTTAAGTACAGAGAATTGAATCTGAAATTCGGTCGAACCGGATGAAGGAAATATGCCCTAGAGGCAATAAAAAGTTATTATTTATTTCCTCATATCATGATAAATGTTTATTATTCATGCTAGAATTGTATTAACCGGAAACATGATACATGTGTGAATACATAGACAAACATATAGTCACTAGTATGCCTCTACTTGACTAGCTCATTAATCAAAGATGGTTATGTTTCCTAACCATAGACATGTGTTGTTATTTGATTAATGGGATCACATCATTAGGAGAATGATGTGATTGACATGACCCATTCCGTTAGCCTAGCACTTGATCGTTTAGTATATTGCTATTGCTTTCTTCATGACCTATACATGTTCCTGTAACTATGAGATTATGCAACTCCCGTGTACGGGAGGAACACTTTAGGTGCTACCAAAGCGTCTAGCGTAAGCTGGGTGATTATAAAGGAGTACTACAGGTGTCTCCAAAGGTACATGTTGGGTTGGCGTATTTGAGATTAGGTTTTATCACTCCGATTGTCGGAGAGGTATCTCTGAGCCCTCTCGATAATACACATCACATAAGCCTTGCAAGCATTGCAACTAATAAGTTAGTTGCGAGATGATGTATTACGAGGCGAGTAAAGAGACTTGCCGATGTGAAGATTGAACTAGGTATTGGAGACCGACGATCGAATCTCGGGCAAGTAACATACCGATGACAAAGGGAACAACGTATGTCGTTATGCGGTTTGACCGATAAAGATCTTCGTAGAATATGTAGGAACCAATATGGGCATCGAGGTTCCGCTATTGGTTATTGACGAGAATAGTTCTAGGTCATGTCTACATAGTTCTCGAACCCGTAGGGTCCACAACAACGTTACGATGGCAGTTTTATTATGAGTTTATAAGTTTTGATGTGCGAAGTTTGTTGAGTCCGGATGTGATCACGGACGTGACGAGAGTCTCAAAATGGTCGAGACATAAAGATTGATATATTGGAAGCCTATATTTGGATATCGGAATGGTTCGGGTGAAATCGGGATTTTCTTAGGAACAAGAGATTACGGAACCCTCCCGGGGGATAATGGGCCTTAGTGGGCCATGAGGGAGAAGAGGAGGGCCGGCCATGGCAGGCCGCGCGCCCCCTCCCCCCTAGTCCGAATAGGACAAGGAGAGTGGGGGCGGCGCCCCCCTTCCTCTTTCCCCTCCCCCCTTTCCTTCTCCAACAAGGCAAGAGGGGGGAGTCCTACTCCCGGTGGGAGTAGGACTCCTCCAGGCGCACCCCTTGGGGGCCGGCCGCACCTTCCCCTCCCTCCTTTATATACAGGGCAAGGGGCACCCCGGAACACACAAGTTGATCTCACGGATCGTTCCTTAGCCGTGTGCGGTGCCCCCCACCATATTCCACCTCGGTCATATCGTCGCGGAGTTTAAGCGAAGCCTGCGCCGATGAGCATCATCATCGTCACTGCGCCGTCGTCTTGTGGAACTCATCCGACACTTTGCTGGATCGGAGTCCGGGGATCGTCATCGAGCTGAACATGTGCTTTGAACTCGGAGGTGTCGTGCGTTCGGTACTTGGATCGGTCGGATCGTGAAGACGTGCGACTACATCAACAGCGTTGTCATAGCGCTTCCGCTTCACGGTCTCACGAGTGCGTGGACAACACTCTCCCCTCTCGTTGCTATACCATCACCATGATCTTGCGTGTGCGTAGGAAATTTTTGAAATTACTCGTTCCCCCATGATGGTATCGAGCCTGGTTTTATGCGTTGATGTTATATGCACGAGTAGAACACAAGTGAGTTGTGGGCGATACAAGTCATCTTGCTTACCGGCATGTCATACTTGTTCGGCGGTATTGTGAGATGAAGCGGCCCGGACCGACATTACAGCGTCACGCTTACGCGAGACTGGTTTCACCGCTTCTGAGCACTTTCGTTGCTTAAAGGTTGTTGGCGGGTGTCTGTCATCTCTCTCACTTTAGTTGAACGAGTGTGGCTCGCCCGGTCCTTGCGAAGGTTAAAACAGCACCAACAGCGGACTATCGTTGTGGTTTTGATGCGTAGGTAAACGGTTCTTGCTCAGCCCGTAGCAGCCACGTAAAACTTGCAACAACAAAGTAGAGGGCGTCTAACTTGTTTTTGCGGGGCATGTTGTGATGTGATATGGTCAAGGCGTGATGCTATATTTTATTGTATGAGATAATCATGTTTTGTAACCGAGTTATCGACAGCGGCAGGAGCCATATGGTTGTCGCTTTATTGTATGAAATGCAAGCGCCATGTAATTGCTTTACTTTATCACTAAGCGGTAGCGATAGTCGTAGAAGCAATAGTTGGCGAGACAACAACGATGCTACGATGGAGATCAAGGTGTCGCGCCGGTGGCGATGGTGATCTGACGGTGCTTGGAGATGGAGATCATAAGCACAAGATGATAATGGCCATATCATATCACTTATATTGATTGCATGTGATGTTTATCCTTTATGCATCTTATCTTGCTTTGATTGGCGGTAGCATTATAAGATGATCTCTCATTAAATATCAAGAAGTGTTCTCCACAGTATGCACCGTTGTGAAAGTTCTTCGTCTTTGAGACACCACGTGATGATCGGGTGTGATAGGTCATGCGTTCAAATACAACGGGTGCAAAACAATTGCACACGGAATACTCAGGTCAAACTTGGCGAGCCTAGCATATCTGAGATATGGCCTCGGAACACGGAGACCGAAAGGTCGAACGTGAATCATATAGTAGATATGATCAACATAGTGATGTTCACCATTGAAACTACTCCATCTCACGTGATGACCGGACATGGTTTAGTTGATTTGGATCACGTAATCACTTAGATGACTAGAGAGATGTCTATCTAAGTGGGAGTTCTTAAGTAATATGATTAATTGAACTTAAATTTATCATGAACTTAGTACTGATAGTATTTTGCTTGTCTATATTTCTTTGTAGATAGATGGCTCGTCTTGTTGTTCCGCTGAATTTTAATGCGTTCCTTGAGAAAGCAAAGTTGAAAGATGATGGTAGCAATTACGGACTGGGTCCGTAACACGAGGATTATCCTCATTGATGCACGGAAGAATTACGTCCTGGAAGCACCGCTGGGTGCGAACCTGCTGGCGATACTGGCCCGGCGGCGTTAAGAGCGTCTGGCGAGCAAAGGCGATGACTACTCGATAGTTCGATGTGCCATGCTTTACGGCTTAGAACCGGGCCTTCTCTGACGTTTTGAGCGTCATGGAGCATATGAGATGTTCCAGGAGTTGAAGTTAATATTTCAATCAAATGCCGGATTGAGAGATATGAAGTCTCCAATAAGTTCTATAGCTGCAAGATGGAGGAGAATAGTTACGTCAATGAACACATACTCAAAATATGCGGGTATAATAATCACTTGATTCAAGCTTGAGTTAATCTTCACGATGATAGTGTCATTGACGAATTCTTCAATCAACGCCACCAAGCTACAAGAGCTTCGTGATGAACTATAATATGCAAGGGATGGACAAGTCTATTCGAGCTCTTCGCAATGCTAAAAGCATGGAGGTAGAAATCAAAAAGGAGCATCAAGTGTTGATGGTTAACAAGACCACCAGTTTCAAGAAAAAGGGCAAAGGGAAGAAGAAAGGGAACTTCAAGAAGAACAGCAAACAAGTTCTTTGCTCAAGAGAAGAAACCCAAGTCTGGACCTAAGCACGAGGCTGAGTGCTTCTCTTGCAAGCGGACCTTTGAGCGGAACTGCCCCAAGTATTTGGCGGATAAGAAGGATGGCAAAAGTGAACAAAGGTATATGTGATATACATGTTATTGATGTGTACCTTACTAATACTTTCATGATAGTACACAGGGTATTTGATATTGGTTCTATTGCTAATATTTGCAACTTCGAAGCAGGAACTACGGATTAGCGAAGATTGGCTAAGCACGAGGTGACGATGCGCGTGGGAAATGGTTCCAAAGTCGATGTGATCGCGATCGGCACGCTACCTCTACATCTACCATCGGGATTAGTTTTAGACCTAAATAATTGTTATTTGGTGCCGCGTTAAGCATGAACATTATATCTGGATCTTGTTTGATGCGAGATGGTTATTCATTTAAGTCAGGAGAATAATGGTTGTTCTATTTATATGAATAATATCTTTTATGGTCATGCACCCTTGAAGAGTGGTCTATTTTATTGAATCTCGGTAGTAGTAATACACATATTCATAGTGTTGAAACCAAAAGATCTGAGTTGATAATGATAGTGCAACTTATTTGTGGCCTTGCCGTTTAGGTCATATCGGTGTAAAGCGCATGAAGAAACTCCATATTGATGGGCTTTTGGAATCACTTGATTATGAATCACTTGGTACTTGCGAACCGTGCCTCATGAGCAAGATGACTTAAACACCGTTCTCCGGTACTATGGGCGAGCAACTGATTTGTTGGAAATCATACATAATGATGTTTGTGGTCCAATGAATGTTGAGGCCTTGGCCGGTATCGTTATTTTCTCACCTTCACAGATGATTTGAGCAGATATGGGTATATCTACTTGATGAAACATAAGTCTGAAACATTTGAAAAGTTCAAAGAATTTGAGTGAAGTGGAAAATCATCGTAACAAGAAAATAAAATTTCTACGATCTGATCGTGGAGGAGAATATTTGAGTTACGAGTTTGGTTTACATTTGAAACAATGCGGAATAGTTTCGCAACTCACGCCACCCGGAACACCACAACGAAATGGAACGTCGTAATCGTACTTTACTAGATATGGTGCGATCTATGATGTCTCTTACTGATTTACCGCTATCGTTTTGGGGTTATGCTTTAGAGACGGCCGCATTCACGTTAAATAGGGCACCATCAAAATCCGTTGAAACGACACCTTATGAACTATGGTTTGGCAAGAAACCAAAGTTGTCGTATCTTAAAGTTTGGGGCTGCGATGCTTATGTGAAGAAACTTCAACCGGATAAGCTCGAACCTAAATCGGAGAAATGTGTCTTCATAGGATACCCAAAAGAGACTATTGGGTACACCTTCTATCACAGATCTGAAGGCAAGATTTTACGTTGCTAAATTCGGATCCTTTCTAGAAAAGGAGTTTCTCTCGAAAGAAGTGAGTGGGAGAAAAGTAGAACTTGATGAGATAAGCGTATCTGCTCCCTTATTGGAAAGTAGTTCATCACAAGAACCGGTTCTGTGACAAGCGCGCAATTAGTGAGGAAGCTAATGATATTGATCATGAAACTTGGATCAAGTTTCTCTTGAACTCGTGGAGTCGACTAGAGTAAGATCCGCACTAGAGTGATGCGGTAATCCTATGCGGAAGTCATGTTGCTTGACCATGGCGAACCTACAAACTATGAAGAAGCGATGGTGAGCCCAGATTCATAAAATGGCTGGAAGCCATGAAATCTGAGATGGGATCCATGTATGAGAACAAAGTATGGACTTTGGTTGACTTGCCCGATGATCGGCAAGCCATTAATAATAAATGGATCTTTAAGAAGAAGACTGGCGATGGTAATGTAGCTGTCTATAAAGCTCGACTTGTTGCGAAAGGTTTTCGACAAGTTCAAGGGGTTGACTACGATGAGACTTTCTCACCCGTGGCGATGCTTAAGTCTGTCCGAATCATGTTAGCAATTGCTGCATTTTATGATTATGAAATTTGGCAAATGGATGTCAAAACTGCATTCTTGAATGGATTTCTAGAAGAAGAGTTGTATATGATGCAACCAGAAGGTTTTGTTGATCCAAAAGGTGCTAACAAAGTGTGCAAGCTCCAATGATCAATTTATGGTGCAGTGCAAGCCTCTCGGAGTTGGAATAAGCGCTTTGATAGTGTGATCAAAGCATATGGTTTTATCTGAGACTTTTGGAGAAGCTTTGTATTTACAAGAAAGTGAGTGGGAGCTCTGTAGCATTTACGATATTATATGTGGGCGACATATTATTAATTGGAAATGATATAGAATTTCTGGATAGCATAAAAGGATACTTGAATAAAAGTTTTTCAATGAAAGACCTCGGTGAAGCTGCTTACATATTGGGCATCAAGATCTATAGAGATAGATCAAGGCGCTTGATCGGACTTTCACAAAGCACATACCTTGATAAAGTTTTGAAAAAGTTCAAAATGGATCGAACAAAAAGGATTTTTACACGTGTTACAAGGTGTGAAATTGAGTCGAGACTCAATGCCCGACCACAACGAAGATAGAGACAAAATGAAAGATGTTCCCTATGCTTCAGCCATAGGCTCTATCATGTATGCAATCTTGTGTACGGACACGACATATGCTTAGCAATAAGCTTGGCAGGAAGGTACCAAAGTAATCGAGTGGATCCTTTGGACCGTGATCAAGAACATCTGAAATACGAAAAGGACTAAGGATATGTTTCTCGTATATGGAGGTGACAAAGAGCTAGTGCGTAAATGGTTACGTCGATTCAAGCTTTGACCTTTGCTCCGGGACGATTCTAAATCGCAAACCGGATACGTGTTTTTATTAAGCGGTGGAGCCGTCGGTTAGTGCGATTCTAAACAAAGCGTCGTGGCGGGATCTACATGTGAAGCGGAGTACATAGCTGCTTGAGCAGCAAATGAAGGAGTCTGGATGAAAGAGTTCATTTCCGATCTAGGTGTCATACCTAGTACATCGGGACCAATGAAGATCTTCTGTGACAATCTTGGTGCAATTGCCTTGGCAAAGGAATCCAGATTTCACAAGAGGACCAAGCATATCAAGAGATGCTTCAATTCCATCAGGGACCAAGTCGGTGGGAGACATAGAGATTTGCAAGATACATACGGATCTGAATGTTGCAGACCCGTTGACTAAGCCTCTCCCACGAGCAAAACATGATCGGCACCAAGACTCCATGGGTGTTAGAATCATTCTTGTGTAATCTAGATTATTGACTCTAGTGCAAGTGGGAGGCTGAAGGAAATATGCCCTAGAGGCAATAATAAAGTTATTATTTATTTCCTCATATCATGATAAATGTTTATTATTCATGCTAGAATTGTATTAACACGAAACATGATACATGTGTGAATACATAGACAAACATATAGTCACTAGTATGCCTCTACTTGACTAGCTCATTAATCAAAGATGGTTATGTTTCCTAACCATAGACATGTGTTGTTATTTGATTAATGGGATCACATCATTAGGAAAATGATGTGATTGACATGACCCATTCCGTTAGCCTAGCACTTGATCGTTTAGTATATTGCTATTGCTTTCTTCATGACCTATACATGTTCACTGTAACTATGAGATTATGCAACTCCGTTTACGGGAGGAACACTTTAGGTGCTACCAAAGCGTCACAACGTAAGCTGGGTGATTATAAAGGAGTACTACAGGTGTCTCCAAAGGTACATGTTGGGTTGGCGTATTTCGAGATTAGGTTTTGTCACTCCGATTGTCGGAGAGGTATCTCTGGGCCCTCTCGGTAATACACATCACATAAGCCTTGCAAGCATTGCAACTAATAAGTTAGTTGCGAGATGACGTATTCTGGAACGAGTAAAGAGACTTGCGATGTGAGATTGAACTAGGTATTGGATACCGGCGATCGAATCTCGGGCAAGTAACATACCGATGACAAAGGGAACAACGTATGTCGTTATGCGGTTTGACCGATAAAGATCTTCGTAGAATATGTAGGAACCAATATGGGCATCGAGGTTCCGCTATTGGTTATTGACCGAGAATAGTTCTAGGTCATGTCTACATAGTTCTCGAACCCGTAGGGTCCGCATGCTTAACGTTACGATGACAGTTTTATTATGAGTTTATAAGTTTTGATGTACGAAGTTTGTTGAGTCCCGGATGTGATCACGGACATGACGAGGAGTCTCGAAATGGTCGAGACATAAAGATTGATATATTGGAAGCCTATATTTGGATATCGGAATGGTTCCGGGTGAAATCGGATTTTAGGGAACACCGGGTTACGGAACCCTCCCGGGGATAATGGGCCTTAGTGGGCCATGACGGAGAAGAGGAGGGCCGGCCGGGGGGCAGGCGCGCCCCTCCCCTAGTCCGAATAGGACAAGGAGAGAGGCGTCGCCCACCTTCCTCTTTCCCTCCCCTTTCCTTCTCCAACAAGGCAGAGGGGAGTCCTACTCGGTGGGAGTAGGACTCCTCGGCGCACCCCTTGAGGGGCCGGCCGCACCTTCCCTCCCTCCTTTATATCACGGGGCAAGGGGGCACCCGAGAACACACACGTTGATCTACGGATCATTCCTTAGCCGTGTGCGGTGCCCCCCTCCACCCTATTCCACCTCGGTCATATCGTCGCGGAGTTTAGGCGAAGCCTGCGCGCCGTAGAGCATCATCATCGTCACCACGCCGTCGTCTTGTGGAACTCATCCCGACACTTTGCTTTGGATCGGTCCGGGGATCGTCATCGAGCTGAGCGTGTGTTGAACTCGGAGGTGCCGTCGTTCGATTACTTGGATCGGTCGGATCGTGAAGACGTACGACTACATCAACCGCGTTGTCATAATGCTTCCGCTTACGGTCTACGAGGGTACGTGGACAACACTCTCCCCTCTCGTTGCTATACCATCACCATGATCTTGCGTGTGCGTAGGAATTTTTTTGAAATTACTACGTTCCCCAACACCGGAGACATGACTCTGAATCGAATGATGGAGATTGCCACCAAGTACGCCAATGGCGAAGAGGAGGATCGGCTCTGGAGTGGCAAGCACAAGTCAGTCGCCCATGAAACCGGAGGAAATTCGGTCGGAAGCGGAAGAGGAAAGCCGAGCCGGCTGCTCTGGAGAAGCCTTGGCTGTGACTCAAGGAAAGTTTAAGGGAAGCCCAAGGGGCCTTGGAACCCCAAAAAGTGAAGGATCAAGGCGGAAATGATGTATTGGACTTGCCATGCCACATTCACACAAAGAAAGATGAAGAGGGTAAGCTCATTTACCGAAGCATACCACTCGACAGTGTCGGCTCTTGATCCAGCAGTTCCAGGGGAAGCCGCCCAAGGATAAGGAAAAGGAGTCGGACAAAGTTGAGGACAAGGAAGATAGTGATGGTGGGTACCCCCAGGTCAATTCCACCCTAATGATTTTTGCTGATGTTGAAAGTAAAAGTCGATTGAAAGTTATCAACCGAGAGGTGAATATGGTCGCTCCGGCGACACCCAGTTATTGAAATGGTCTCGGACTGCCATCACATTCGACCCGGTCGACCACCCGGCGCTTACATAGCCACCCCTGGGAGGCAAGCTTTGGTGGTCGACCCAGTCGTCGAAGGCACTCGACTAACTAAAGTGTAGATGGATGGTGGCAGTGGCCTAATATACTGTATGTAGAGACATTGAAAGGGATGGGCATTCCGATGTCGGACTCGATTACCCGACAACATGAGCTTCCATGGGTCATTCACGGAAAGAAGGCTGAGTCACTCGGCCAAATTGCTCTTGATGTGGTTTCGGTGATTCCAAGAATTTTTGTAAAGAAAAGTTGACATTTGAGGTCGTGGATTTCCAGTGCTTATCACGCTAATGCAGGAAGGCCAGCGTATATGCGTTTATGGCCCGACCATGTTATGTATACCTTAATTTGAAGATGCCAGGCCCCAAAGGTGTGATCACATCGCGGCAATCGGAAGAAAGCGGAAGAGTGTTTCCGAAAAGGCTCGAAGATCGCCGATGCTTTCGGATGGCGATGGTAGAGCTGCAGGAATACCAGAAAACTGCAGACCCGAGTGATTTGTTGCGAGCCAAGAAGCCCGCTACGGAATCAACGTTTCAGTCGTCCGGTAAGACAAAGCCGATTCACATTCACCCGACCGACCCCGATGCTGCTCCGACTCATATTTCTACAACACTCGACTCCAAATAGGAAGAAGCGCTCATCCAGTTCCTCCGTGAGAACTGGGACATCTTCGAATGGAAGCCTCCTGACATGCCGGGTGTTCCCAGGGGGCTGGTTGAGCACCGTCTACGAGTCGACCCAAAAGTTAAACCTGTCAAAGAACATCTTCGACGGTCCGCCGTCCAGAAGAGAAAGGCCATTGGCGAGGAAGTGGCTCGACTCCTTGCAGGGGAGTTTATCAGAAATTTACCACTCCGAAAGTGGCTCGCCAATGTTGTCATGGTCTCCAAGAAGGACAAGTCACTTCGCATGTGCATTGACTTCAAACATATCAATCGGGCCTGCCCGAAAGATCATTTTCCTCTCCCCCGCATCGACCAAATAGTCGACTTGACTGCGGGATGCGAGCGCCTGTCTTTTTTAGACGCCTATCCCGGTTACCATCAGATCCGTCTGTATGGACCCGACGAAATCAAAACAGCTTTCATCACTCCATTGGTGTACGCTATGTCACCATGCCATTCGGCCTCAAGAATGCGAGCCACGTTCATGAGGATGATTGAAGTGTTTGCTCACTCAAATCGGTCGGAATGTGGAAGCATACATGGATGATATTGTGGTCAAGTCACGGAAGGGTTCCGACCTGCTGTGACCTTCTTTGAGACATTTGCCAACCTCGGGAGGTATGATATCAAGCTTAATCCATCAAAGTGCACATTCGGAGTTCTGGCGGAAAGTTAGTCGGTTTTCTCGTTTCCGAGCGAGGAATCGGCGTAATCGGAAAAAAGTTGGTACTATACTCGAATGGAGCGTCTTGTGCGTGTGCATGATGTCGAAGCTTCTTGGTTGCTTGGCGCTTTAAGTCGATTCATCTCGACTCGGTGAAAAGGCATTGCCTCTTTACCGGTGATGAAGAAGTTAGACAAGTTCGAGTGGACTCACGAAGGCGATGCAGCGTTTGCGAGTTAAAACTCTGCTCTCCACCAACCGGTGCTTGCTGCCCCAATCAGCAAAGAGCCTTTGCTGCTTTACATTGCAGCCACAGGACAAGGTGTCGGTACAGTACTTACGGTCGAGCGGGAAGAAGAAGGAAAAGCCTTTAAAGTTCAGCGCCCAGTATATTATGTTTCTGAAGTTTTGACCCCATCAAAGCAAAGACACCCTCATTATCAGAAGCTTGTATATGGGATTTATATGACCACGAAGAAGGTTGCTCATTACTTCTCGACCACTCCATTACGATTAAATCGTGACGCTCCATTGTTAGAGATTACACTGTGAGAGATGCAACTCGTCGAGTGGCAAAATGGGCGATTGAACTCCTTCCCTAGATATCAAGTTTGAGGCAAAGAAAGCCATCAAGTCCCAAGCAATAGCAGATTTAAATGCCGAGTGGATTGAACAACAACTGCCCACTCAAGTTCACTCGAACCTTTGGACCATGTTCTTTAGCCGGTTCCAAGATGCTTTGAATGGTTCCGGTCTTTGGGGTGGTGTTAGTTTCCCCCCGAGGAGATAAGCTCAGATATGTCCTCCAAATTCACTTTGATTCCTCGAACAAAGAAGCAGAGTACGAAGCGCTTTTGTATGGGTTGCATATGACCATTTCACTCGGCGTCCGTCGCCTCATGGTCTATGGCGACTCAGATTTATTGGTTAATCAAGTGATGAAGGAGTGGGACGTCAGAAGTCCGGCCATGGTAGTTCTTTGCAATGCGGTGAGAAAGCTGGAGAAGAAATTGAAGGTTAGAGCTTCATCATATACCCGTGAAAAATCAAGCGGTGATGATTTAGCAAAAATAGGTTCCAAGAGGAAGCCATTCTGACAATGTGTTTTTGGAACACATCCACTCCCCATCGATTTAAGAGGATCCTTTCCTTTGAAGAAGTTCCGCAACCAAAAAGTGCCACGGATCCGTGAGGTTGAGGTTCAGCGGTGGTCGACCTGATCATGGAAGTCTTGGTCATCACTCCCGACTGGACAGTGCCGTACATCGCGTACATCCTAAGGAAAGAACTCCCAGAGAATGAAGAAGAGGCTCGACAGATCGTCGGTCGATCCAAGGCCTTTACTATGATAAAGGGACAGTTATACGGAGAAAGCACGGTGGAGTTGGACGAAGTGTATAACACGGAAGAAGGTCGAGATAATTCTTGATGATATCCACTCGGGGACTGTGGTCATCATGCGTCCTCTCGGACCATTGTGGCCAAAAGCATACCGGCGAGGATTTTCTTGGCCAAGAGCAAATGAAATGGTGAAAGAGATAGTCGACAAGTGTGAAGGATGTCGGTTTTACTCCAATATGTCACACAAACCCGCGTCGACTTTGAAGACCATTCCACTCGTCTGGCCATTCGCTGTTTGGGGATTGGATATGATTGGACCACTGAGAACTGGCAGGAGCGGCTTCACTCACGTACTAGTGGCAGTCGACAAATTTACTAAATGGATCGAAGCTAAGCCTATCAAGAATCTCGATGCGTGCACTGCTATCAGTTTCATCAGAGAGTTGATATTCAGATATGGAGTCCCGCATAGCATCATCACTGACAATGGGTCAAACTTCAATTCCGACAAATTCAAAGCCTTTTGCACCTCTCAAGGCACACGAGTCGACTACGCGATCGCTCACCCCGGTCGAATGGACAAGCGAAAAGAGCAAGCGGTCTAATTCTCAAAGGATCGAAACCACGGTGATGCGCGATCTCAAGCACGCGGCGCATGGGTCGACGAACTTCCGTCAGTTCTTTGGGGATTGAGGACTACCTAATCGCTCAACTGGGCCGAACTCCATTCTTTACGGTGTATGGAGCTGAAGCGATTCTGCGAGTGACTTGCTTCACAATGCGCCCAGTCGAGCTCTACTCACGAAGATGAAGCGAGAACAAGCCCGGCAGGATGCGATCGACCTCCTAGAAGAGGAAAGAGAGATGGCCCTGATCCGCTCGACTATCTATCGCAAGACTTGTGTCAATTCCATGCCGAAATGTGAAGAGTCGAGCCTTCCAAGAAGGAGACTTGGTCCTCCGAGTGGATCATGAAACCACACAAGCTCGCTCCCACTTGGGAAGGCCCTTCATCGTCACGAGTTCTCCACAATGGAGCGTACCATCTTTTCAACGTCGATCGCCAGATTGATGAGCCTCGAGCTTGGAATGCGGAGCTGCTCCGCCCCTTTTATACTTAAGAACTCACTCGGATGAGATGTAATAAGAAATACCTTTGTAGTTTATTAATCAAAGACAAGAGTGTTATAATTTTCCCATTGATTGTTGTTGCTTTTGTTTTCGTGAGAAACTCCCCCAGTGGGTAGCTTGGTTGCGAATCCGTTTCGCCTAAGTTTAAAAAAAAATCCTACCAAGTGGTGAGCCAGCCTCCCACTCGGGGGCTTAGCTGCGAATCCGTTTCGCCTAAGTTTGAAAAATCCTACCGAGTGGTGAGCCTGCCTCCCACTCGGAGGCTTAGCTGCAGCCCAAGTGCTCGCCTAAGTTAGAAAAATCCTACCGAGTGGTGAGCCTGCCTCCCACTCGGAGGCTTAGCTGCAGCCCAAGTGCTCGCCTAAGTTTAAAAAATCCTACCGAGTGGTGAGCCTGCCTCCCACTCGGAGGCTTAGCTGCAGCCCAAGTGCTCGCCTAAGTTTGAAAAATCCTACCGAGTGGTGAGCCTGCCTCCCACTCGGAGGCTTAGCTGCAGTCCAGTACTCGCCTAAGTTTAAAAAATCCTACCGAGTGAAGAGCAATCCTCTCACTCGGGGGCTTAGCTGCAGTCCAAGTACCCGCATAAGTTCGAAAAATCCTACCGAGTGAAGAGCGATCCTCTCACTCGGAGGCTTAGCTGCAGTCCAGTACTCGCCTAAGTTTAAAAAATCCTATCGAGTGAAGAGCAATCCTCTCACTCGGGGGCTTAGCTGCAGTCCAAGTACTCGCCTAAGTTTGAAAAATCCTACCGAGTGAAGAGTGATCCTCTCACTCGGAGGCTTAGTTGCAGTAAAGTACTCGCCTAAGTTTAAAAAAAATCCCACCGAGTGAAGAGCAATCCTCTCGCTTGGGGGCTTAGCTGCAGTCCAAGTACTCGCCTAAGTTTGAAAAATCCTACCGAGTGACGAGCACTCCTCTCCCTCGGGGGCTTAGCTGCTGATCCGAGACTACGCCTAAGTTCGAAACCATCCCGATCCGCAAGGACGACGAGGTGCAGGTCGACTGCTACCTTCTCCTTTGGAGCTACGCCACAAGTACAACGTATGCTCCATCCCGATCCGCAAGGACGACGAGGTGCAGGTCAACTGCTGCCTTCTCCTTTGGAGCTACACCACAAGTACAACATGCGCTCCATCCCGATCCGCAAGGACGACGAGGTGCAGGTCGACTGCTACCTTCACCCTCGGAGCTACGCCACAAGTACAACGTACGTGCTATTCTGATCCGCAAGGATGACGAGGTGCAAGTCGACTGGATCTTCCACCTCTGAGCTGCATCTCAAACACAAAGACTATTACGGGTGAAGAGTAAAAACCACTCGAAGGCAAATGCAGGCATATTCAGAAGTAAAGCAAGTTCAGATAAATCTCGAAGGTTCCAAACCGCAGATCAAAGTACTCAGGCTCTCAACCCGAAAGAGCTTAACGGTTACAAAATCCACTCGGCATTCCAAGGCAAATTTAAGGTGGGGCATGAAAGTTTGTTCACTCCGCGGGAGGAGGACTGGCAGGCTCGACGAACTCGTCCAGGTCGACACCATCGGGCGATCCGAAAGTGGCAGCAGCAATGAAAGTCTCCATAAAGGATCGGAAATCATGCTTCTTGGTGTTGGAGACCTTGATAGCTGCCAACTTATCTTCTCGCGCCTCCTTACAGTGGACACGAACCAAAGACAGAGCCACATCAGCACCGCACCGAGCAAAAGACTTCTTCCACTCCTGCACTCGACCAGGGATCTCGTTCAGTCGAGTCATCAGGTACTCGAGATCGTTCTAGAGTGTTGCCCTTGTCCAAAGTACTGAGTTGATCCACTACGTGGCGACTTTCAGTCGAGCCAGATAGTCAACAACGCCGTCGATGCGGGATTCCAGTCGGAGCAGGTTCATAGCAGTTTCGTCCTTCACAGGAGAATTGATAGGGTCCAAATTCGGTTCGATCCGCCCAGTCTCCTCCTCGAAGTCTCGGCAAAGCTCTGCATGCACAGTGCAAGGATGAGTCAATATTCCTATGCCGAGTCGACAAAGATGAACCAGTCGGAACGAGATATGTACCTTCAAGCTTGATGAATAACTTCGTGGCGAGGCTCCTCAGGTAGCGTTCCAGATCGTCCCTCCGGCGAGCAATGCTGTCCATCTTCTCATTCAGGCTAACCTTGTCCTTCTTCAAGCGGGTTACCTCCTTGTTGGCTTTGTCCAGAGCAGATTTCATCTTCGCATTTTCCTCCTCCAGTGTGCCGACTGAAGCCAGCTTCTGTTCTGCCAGAGCAGTTTGATCGTCGGCCTTCTTTTGAGCAGCAGCCAGATCTTGATCCTTCTTTGCCAGAGCCTGGTTCAGTTTTTCTGAAAAGAAACGATTTCTCGATTCAGGAAGAGCAGAATGAAATCCAGATCTAAGGCGAGCGGTCGACAAAGCTTCCTTACCATTGGCGTCGTCTTTGGCCTTCGCAACTCGACTTGGCCAACTCGGCATCAAGATTGAGTTGAATTTGCTGCTTCTCCAAGTCGGCAAAGCGAGCTCCAAGGTCACAAGATTTCTGCAGACAGAGAGGTGGGTTATTTTTCAAAGAAAAGCGACAAAGACAAGAACACTAAGACTACGGGCCGATCGCCCTTGATCCACCATAGCCTCGGGGACTACACCCAGTGGGTGCACTTAGCGTGCCCCCACTGGTTGAGTTAGCACTCGACGAGACCTTTTTGGCGCGAGTGTGTGTGTAAAAAAAAGAGACAACAGCAAACAAGTTCTTCAGACCATAGTCGACTGCCAGCAGTCGACCACGGTCTCGGGGACTACACCCAGTGGGTGCACTTAGCGTGCCCCCACTGGTTCAGTTTACACTCGACATGGCCAGACCAGACCGAGTGAAGGAATTAACATATCAAGACTACAGTCGACTGCCTGCAGTCCACCGTAGTCTCGGGGACTACACCCAGTGGGTGCACTCAGCATGCCCCCACTAGTCCAAAACTTCAATAACAAAATTTCAGCTCAAAGTATGGATTTGCTTAGTGACAAGTCGAAACACCCACTGAGTGCACAGATGCAAAGATCTTTGGAAAGAGAGCTTTCAGGTAGCATATCCTAACAGAGCAAGCCAAGAAAATCAGTCGACGTGTTGCTGACCTGAACATTGCTTTGGAGAGCCGAGCTGGCATCATAGGAGGCTTGACTGACATCCCGCACCATCTTCATCTTCTCCATCATGATACCTGCTTGGTGTATGGCTTCCTTGGCAGCATTCACTTCGTCTTCTGGGACGTGGTGGGTAACAAAAACCAAAGGTGGGTCGACAGGAGCTTGAGCAGTCGATGAAGAAGGTCGAGCACTCGACAGCGGTACGGTGAAAGTAACAGAAGCCCGATTGGCGTCACCAGCGTCCTGAACGATCGTTCAGCTATCGGCGTCGACTGTGGTACCTTGTCTGCAGGAGTTTTCCTATTTTTTCTTGTCAAAGGCCTCTCGGGCTCTTCTTCGTCATCGTCGGGGAGGTCAATAACGTTAGGAGCTGCTCAGAGATTAGTCGCCAAAATTTGCATCACCCAATGGTATATATTGCAGTTGAGTCGACCAAATAAAGACAGAACGACAGCAATCATACCCGGATTGGAGGTGACTGCATTCTCCATTGCCTCAACTTCATCCCTATAGGCGAAGTCCCGTAAGTAGCAGCGCCGGTTCCAAAGTTTATCTAGTCAAATAAAGGAAAAAATGAACAGTACAGAGCGTCGAGTGAATACAAAGGGAGGCACTCACGCAGAAGCAACGGGGATGCCAATCTTAATCTTCGGTAACGCCTTCCGAGGCCTTTGCACTGCAACTTTGTGCTGCTTTGACGATTTTTCAGTCGGCACCGGAGAAGCCGTCGGCGGACGTTTCGATGACTGCCCAACAGGCGCAGTCGCTTTGCCACGCGCGCCCGCGGGGTCGTGGCTGAGCTTGGATCGCCTTTCCGTGCGAGGAGGATCGACTTCCTCCTCCTCTTCCTCTCCACTGGAGCCGTCGTCATCCTCTTCCCCCTCACCATCAGATTGCCACTCTTCTTCACTTTTGCCTCCGCACGCCTCCCCCTCCTCGGCCTGTTCTTGCGCCCCGTTGGGCATCGAGTACATCTCGGTAATGGTCTATAAGACAACAAACAAGACAAAAATCAGTCGACTGATTTTAAGCAGACAGAATGAAGAAAACAAGGTCACGGTCAGAGATGCAGAGTTCGACCTAGTCTACTTCGTATGATTGGTCGAGTGGAGGAATCCTCCTGGCTCCTCGGGGGTTGTCTTTGTTCCCTGTGATACTTGACAACCACCCCTCCAACGTAGCCTCGTCGACCTCCGGGTGAATCCGAGTGGTGTCATCGAGACCTGAATACATCCACATCGGATGGTCACGAGCTTGGAGCGGTTGGATACGTCTCCGGAGGAAGACCTCTAGCAAATCCATACCAGTCACCTCGTCACGGACAAGCTGAACCACTCGACCGACCAACACTTTGACTTGTGCCTTCTCTTCCGGTGTCACTTTCAGAGAAGAAGGTTTTTCCGCTTTCGGTTCAGGGAGAAAGGGGAAGACCCGTCACATCTCCGGAGTCGCTTTGGTCTCTGCAGAGAACCAGGTCGATCGCCACCATGGACTGAGTTAGGAAGAGTCATAGCTGGGAAAGAACTTTTGCTTCTCATCTGGATCCCGAGACCCCCGCACATCTGAATCACTTGCGTCTTATCGTCACTCAACATAGCTTTCTTAACCGACTGAGAACGACAAGTGAAAATGTGCTTGAAGAGGCCCCAATGAGGACGGCAACCCAAGAAATTCTCGCATAAAGACACGAAGGCAGCAAGATACACGATGGAATTCGGGGTAAAGTGATGGAGTTGCGCTCCGAAAAAGTTCAAGAAACTCCGGAAAAAAGGATGAGGGGGTAGCGAGAATCCGCGATCGACGTGGGTGGCGACAAGGATGCACTCACCCTCACGAGGCTGCGGCTCGATCGCGTTCCCCGGGAGGCGCGCAGATTTGTGAGGAATGAATCCCCCCTTGGTCAGGTCATCGATGTCGTCCTGTCGAATCGCCGAGGGCATCCAATCTCCCTGGATCCAGCCCGGCGGCAAGGCAGACCTCGAGGAAGATCCGCCCCGACCGGACTTCTTCGCCTTCGCCTGCGCCGTCGCTTTTTTCGCGCGCTCCAAGGTCGCCGTCTTCTCCTTCACCATTGCCGCAGACGAAGCTCGAACAGATCGGCGGCACCGGGACGAGAGCAGAGGTGGCGGCGGAATGCGGGAAGAAAGGGGAAAAATGAAGGCGCACTGTTCAAAAGCCCTGGGCTAGCGGCTTATATGGAGTCGCCTCCAGTGATCGACACAGTAGGCCGGATGATCCTATCAAATCCCGCAACAGTCGCGCGCGCGATACATGGCGAAAAAAGTGGCACGGAGATCGAGGTGTCCCTGCCTTATCCCATCCGAGTACTGCGGCCTCCTCCGCCCCGCGCACTTCCCGACATTCAAATCCCGTGAAATCCGCGGGCTGCAGAACAACTTGTCAGACGGAAGATCTCCTCCGCTCTGTCACTCGGAGTTCTTCAAGTAAAGAAACTCACTCGACGGGAACAAGAATGGATCAAGGCGACTGAAAAAGGAGTTGGTATCGTCACCTAGGTTCATTGATCCAGAGCAAGCTATACTCGTAACACAAAAAACGGGTCGGAAGTATGTTCAACTCTTTTCCCGCTCAAACCTCGATCCATTCGGGGGCTAATGATGAAGCTATGTACCTAGGGTAGGGTCATGGGCCTGTCCAAACTATCCTCCCCAAGGACATCTCTAGAAGGAACCACCTTTCAATCGACTCAGAAGTGTTCCACTCGACGGACTCGAAGACACTCGACCATGAAGCCAACCACTCGACAGCCAGGAGATGATAAGTCAC
Organism: Aegilops bicornis; assembly: GCA_021605145.1. Lineage (NCBI taxonomy): Eukaryota > Viridiplantae > Streptophyta > Magnoliopsida > Poales > Poaceae > Aegilops > Aegilops bicornis. Next base: position 12,439,968 of record CM038672.1, read on the forward strand.
TCTGTACGCAAACGGTCGGTCGTCCAAACTACCCTCCCCAAGGACATCTCTAGAAGGAACCACCTTTCAATCGACTCAGAAGTGTTCCACTCGACGGACTCGAAGACACTCGACCATGAAGCCAACCACTCGACAGCCATGAGAAGATAAGTCACTCGCAAAAGCTCGGTCATTAAGTAGATTTCATGTTCATTATATCAATTTATTAGAGGCGTTACCCGGTAATGCACGACCTTATGTACCTTTAACCTGCATAGCCGAGGGCGGAGGGTGCAGCGGACTCTATATAAGCCACCCCCCTCCTCAGTGTAAAGGGTTCGCACCCCTGTGATCCATACACACATAATCCAGTCGACCGCCTCCGGGCTCCGAGATGTAGGGTTGTTACTTCTTCCGAGAAGGGCCTGAACTCGTAAACCTCGTGTGTATACAACTGCTCCATAGCTAGGATCTTGCCTCTCCATTCCTACCCCCCTACATTACTGTCAGACTTAGAACCACGACAGTTCCGATGCACGTCGACGAGGAGACCCGGGCTCAGGCGGTGGGAATCCTCGGCTGCGACACCGGGGCGTTCCCTCAGACATACCTCGGCCTCCCCCGTCTAGGGAGAAGCTTCGCTACACGGATTTCTTGCCCATGATCGCCAAGGTGGACAAGTACCTCGCGGGGCGGGCTGCCCGCCTCTTGTCTCCTGCCGGCCGCCTGGTTCTCATCAATGCGGTCCTGGATGCTCTCCCCACCTACGCCATGGCGGCCATGCTCCTGCCGCCCTCCGTGCTCAGTGCTCTGGACGGCCTTCGACGTTCCTTCCATTGGAATGTCGCCGAGCGTGCCTCAAGCGCACAATGCCTGGTGGCATGGGAGCGCGTGTGCAGGTCCAAGGCTGAAGGAGGGCTGGGGGTGCGCGACCTAGCAACCCAGAACAAAAGCCTTCCGCTAAAGATGGTGCACCGGCTTCACACGGCGGCCGAGTCGCGCTGGGCGGCCTGGATCTGGCAAGGGGCCAATGGCTGCTCGCTCCTGTTGCGGGGCGAGCTCGCTCTGGGTGAACACAAGAACTCCATGGCGAGGCTGCTCCCCCTCTATCGCTCTATCTCCTCGGTGGAGGTCGGAGACGAGCGGGCGTGCTCGTTCTGGTGGGACTGCTGGCTCCCCTGCGGCGCGGTGGTCGCCGCCTTTCCCGCTCTCCTCTCTCACACGACGGATGAGGAAGCCACAGTCTGGCGGGTGTGTCAGCGCGGGATTGCCAGTTTCCTGGTCCCCCGGCTGACGAGAGTCGGTGATCGGGAGCTCCACGCGGTGCTGGCTCTGATGGAGGCCTCGCCGGGTGGGGCTGGTCCGGATGTACGGCAGCTAAACCGCGCGCGTGCGCGGTGCGCCCAAGGGGGCTCTGTCGTCTGCTGCTGTGTACGGGCTCCTGCGCTTCGGGGGCGTGCGCGCCGGCTACGCCGACTTGATCTGGGGCGCGCGCGTTCCCCCTAGGGTGAAGTTCTTCTGCTAGCTCCTGGTTCAGAAGCGTATACACACGCGTGACGTGCTTCTCAGAAAGTCGATCGTCGCGGCGGACGAGGCCGGCTGCCCGCTATGCCCGGCCACTCTTGAGTCCGCCGATCGCATGCTATTTGGGTGCCCGTTCGCGGAAGTATTCTGGCGTAGGGTGGGTGTGGGTGCGGCCGGTGCCACTGCGTGTGACCTGGGCGCGCTTGCGGAGCGTGCGGCACAAGTGGTGAGCTCGCAGCTGGAGTTCTCCATGTTGTGCTGCTGGCAACTTTGAAAGCATCGAAATTCGGTCGTCTTTCAACGCCAACAGCCGTCGGTGGATCGGGTGCTTGCCTGTTGCAGAGACGATGCAGTGCTGTGGCGTTGCAAGCTGCCTGAAGACCGTAGAATCCACATCGACTCATGGCTCCATGCCTTCCTTCCCTGACCTGCTGATTGTATGGGTGTTGTGTTCTCTAGCACCCTACGGAGTCGCCCAAATTCTCCCGCTGTAACAAACTGGGGGCTTTGTCCGTTTCTGTGATCAATATATTCAGGTGGAGGAAACTCTCCCCCCGTGAAAATTCAAAAAAAAAGTATAAAAATGGATGTATCTAGAACTAAAATACGTCTAGAGACATCAATTCCTTCGATAAGTATTTTTGGACGGGAGTATTTGGTATTTTACATAAGAATAGTCTTCTCAATAAATTTGTTTAAATGTTTGTAAAGTTTGACCTTTTAAAATATCTATATGCACTATGTTATAAAGTTTGACAAAAAGCAAAAAGAAAAGAAAAAAAGGTAACGAGCTTCCAGGACGTCTACCGTAGCACATGCACGTACGTCCTCAACGAACAAAACGCAGTGCATGCATCCTTTTTATTTATTAGATATTATACTCCCTCCGTCCGGAAATACTTTGTCACCAAAATAAATAAAAAGGATGTATTTTAGTTATAGATACATCATTTTTTATCCATTTTGATGAAAAGTTATAGATACATCTTTTTTATCCATTTTGATGATAAGTATTTGCGAACGGAGGGAGTATTAAGAATGCAAAAGTTGGAACACTCTTGCACGTTGACTAGACGCCAATCAGCTTTAATTTTAAGCAACGCACTCGATAATCAGGTGTGCATATCTCTGACCGAACCTTCCAATGACACGATGACAGTCTGCATATCTTTTTGTGTTGAAAACTTATAATAAATGCCACTGATGCGAGACGGGTAACACTTTGAGCTTTCGGGCCGAAGACAGCTACCGTGCAAAAGCATATGGACTACTAGTGGACATGCTCACACATAAGACGACGCAATAAGGTTCAGAGATTAAGGCTAAAGCACAAATATTTGACCAAACACAAACCACCACCCCAATCTATTAAAAACAGTTTAAAATGTTCCTTACTGAGGCGATACTTTTCTCGGCGTGGGCGGTTCTCGTCAACGGCAACTTGTCGATGTTAAGGGCATTGTTTTTCTGTCATGAAACAAAATTGTTATGCACACGAAACTACACACACGACATGCAGCCGACACTAATATCAAACGGTAGAGCAGTGCTGCTGCTGGCGTCATCTTCAGCGTCGTCCAGAAATCGTGTCCGTTATGTCGTGTATATTGCAGGGCTGGTCTTGAAAAGTCCTTTCTGTGAAACTGTAGTTGTGTCGTTCTTATCTGAATAATAAAACGGTTTGTGTTCTAACAAAATCTACTAAAAACTATATTTTACCACCTACGGTGATTTTTGTGATGCCTCCTACCCAATTCAGCAGACATTTCTCAAAAAAAACAATTGAAGCAGCCGTGTTACAATTTTTACCCCTTTTAATGTTTTGCACTAATATTGTAAGGTTGGGCATGCCATCGGTTCCTCATGGTGAACCGAATCTACTTCACATCGGAGGCGCATTTCTCTCGGGCGTTATTGCTGCAAGACATAAACTAGATGTTGTGAATTAAGCGTCCCTTGACGCCACGCTAACACTCGCCGTCGTGCGCTCACCTCCCCCACAATGTTCATCATGTTCCGGTTTTGTTCGAGCCTCTTATTGTCCAATTAGGTAGTGAACCATCGCTAGATGTCCCACATCTTTGCACCCTTCACCGTCAGCCCCGTAGATGCCGTGGCCGCCGGTTGGGCCAACAACTGTGGTGACAACCTACATATTATCATGTCGCTTGCCTATGACATTGTAGTATCGCGCTCCACCTCAGCGCACTATATCCATTGCTCTCACCGATCCATGATAAGTGTCGTAGTTTTAGTTCAAAACGCCGTGTTCCACCCCAGTGCACTCAATACCATATCTATTAATTCCTCCGACCCATAGTATGTGTCGTGATTTTAGTTTAAATTTGAAATAAAAACACAACACTTATTATGGATCAAAGAGAGTGCATGTAAATTATTTTATATGAAATTCATTTTTCTTGAAATACTATGTTTTTAGTCAGTTGAAACAAGTTCTACAATTTATGAAACAATGCATGTCAATATTTTCATAACGTTTAAGAGTTGTGTATTCACATAAAAATGGTTCTCATTTGAAATTTTGTAAATATGTCGGACAATCGATGAACCGTGGTTCATCTATTGCAGAAAAATACTCATGCGACTAGTTAAAAATGTTTCATACTAGTTCATGCATAAAAGGAATGACTTCGTTGTATCAAAAGATGATTATTGCCATGAAACCATTTTGTTAGTCACATGTTCGTGGCCCAGGTACAGATGCAAAAAGGTAACAGTTTAATCACGACTATGGAGACCTGGTTCGAGGTAGGGTGTGAATGCTATGCTACTCTCAGGCCAAAGCAGATCCTAGGTTCACAGGATTATTGTTCGGTGGTTGGCCTAACTGCCATAGAGTTTATATTTGACATACATGAGGTCATCTTCAACGCCAACTCTCAAATCGCATGCATACGATCCGGACCGCATGGTCCGGACCATGAATGTACTTTAATTTCTCCGACAAGTAATTCTGGACTGAGAAAGTACATATACTGTTGGATGAAACTTAAGGCGCAGTATGTATAGGCTAATATGATTCGTTGGAAAAAAACTTGGTGGACATAGAATTGAGACATTGTTGTATTAGACTGATTTGCATGTTATGTATGAATGATTTGTGTTATTTTCTTTATGAATTTTGATGAATATCAGTCCGTTTGCATAAATTTCATTCGTTACGTCGAAACCCTACTTGAAATGCATGCGGACGGTGTTGGATGGTCGTCTTCCGCATTTGTGTCCGCAGAATGGTCTCATGTCCGCGGACTGACGCGAGAGAAAATTTGCGGGTAGTATCAAGTATCATGTGGCTAGGACGTATGCTCAACATGAGAGACTTGTTTAATTTAGTGGACGGTCCATGTCAGTTCCAAGGAAAAGCTCCCACGGCTAATCAGTAACTGTAACCGGTAACCACGGGTTGGGACCAGACGGCCGGGAACACCGGAAGTGACGGCCGGTACAGCGGGCGGACACCGAACCCACAATCACTGGCCGAGGAGGCATGGACGTACTGTACTGGCCGGTCACGTCGTCGCCCACCTCGTCAGCTCCTGCGTCCGCCGCTCGACACGTCCGCCGGGTACGCTCGACACGTCCGAAGCCGGACTGGCCGCTGTTCTCCAGATGTGCCCGCGCACAGTGCTCGCGTACCGGCCATGATTTCCGCTCCCGTGATCGTGCGGAATGCATGCACGTAGAAAATTTGAAATGAACACTGGCCCAAGCTAAGCATAATGCAAAGCATTTCAACGTGCAGTTCTCCAACGTTAATCATAAAAGGAAACAATGAAAAATGGGGGTAACACCGTGAACTTCGCGCTCCCGGGCGCCTGTCGAGGGACACAAAAAGAGGAGATCGTACCGGACGTGCACGTCCGGCTCCGGCATGGTCAGTCTCCCACCTGAGTTTGCGCCCTCCACCCACCCCCGGCCCCGACCCGACAACCCCCACTGCGACCCGGGGCTCACAGTCACACCTCCCCGGCGCTATAAATAAGCGAGCCAGCCGCGGCGTCTCCGTCTCCGTGCGCGCTCCGCTGGTCACTGGTCAGCTCCACTCGCGCGCGCCCCGGGCACACGCAGCGGCACCAGCAGAGCACGCCCGTGCGACGCTCAGGTCATAGCTTAGCCAGGTCGGGATGAGGCAGCTGATCCGGCGGCTCTCCCGCGTGGGCGACGACTCCTCGCCGCCCGCGTCGCCGTCGTCGAAGCGTCGGGGCGGGAGGGCGGTGGTGCCGGAGGGGCACGTGCCGGTGCACGTCGGGGACGGGAGCGAGGCGGAGCGGTTCCTGGTGCGGGCGGAGCTGCTGGGCCGGCCGGCGCTGGCGGAGCTCCTGGGCCGCGCGGCGCAGGAGTACGGGTACGACCACCAGGGCCCGCTCCGCATCCCCTGCTGCTCCCCCGCCGCCTTCCGCCGCGCGCTCGCCGACTGCTGCTAGCCACCGTAGCCCATCCCAGCTCAGGCGCGGCCCGATTTGGTTCTTGCACCGTTGCACGGGCCGGCTGGGAGATGATTAATTAGCTTTGGGTTTGGCTTTCTTTTCTTTTTTTCCGCTATTATCGTTCGGTGTAATGTACCTCCTGTAACGACGGGTAGTGTACGAGCGTACCAGTACTCCAGTAGCAGTTGTAGTACGTACGTACTCTACAGAATTGGAAGGCAACTGGTTTATGATGGAGCACTCTGTAGTTTCCCTTTGAAATTCAGTGCTGCTGCTCTCCTTGTGATGCTTCCTGTGCTGCATGGAAGAAATATACTGTATGTGGTTGGACAAGTGGCAAAGCGATGGCAGCGAGTCTATGCATGGGCGTCTTGCTCTGTTCTTGCAATGGCGCTTGGCTTCTGCTCAACTCACGAGCATTTTGGGGTGCAGCATGAAGCGGTCAAGACTCAAGAACGCTCATAGACTCACAGTAGCAGCAAAATAAAATAAAATAAAAAAGCATATGGACAAATTTCGATAGAGAAACATCTTTTTTACGGGAACACTGTCACTGTGACTCTGTGAGCGGCATGGTGCGTTCGGGAGTCGTTGGCCCTAGCTAGCTGCTAGTCCGGTCCATCCCAAGATCAAAGCGACTCCTCGAGCGGTGAGAGGCGCTAGCTTTGGGAGGAGCCAACAAGTGATCTTGGCCGGTGGCTCCGGTCACCGACGGGTCGTGTCACTTTGCTTTGCTTGCGATCGTCGCTAGCGAGCGCGGAAAGTAACCACGACACGACGTCCGAGGCAGCAAAGCATATACAGTTTTGGTTGGGTGGGCTGATTTTTTATTTTCGACCCGTAGCTTTCCACGAACTGTTTTTGATCAGGGCCGCCTTTCCTCTTGTCTGGCTAACCCTAATGGCGTGGCTTAAAGTGGTAAGATATTACCACCATGCACCCAATGTGCTCCCTTCTTTCCATCGTGCATAAGATGAGATGCGCCATCACCATTACGAATTTACGACCTCACTCTCACTCTCGCCCGAACGAACGAAGACGAAAGCGACTGCACGGTGAATACCACCCGCCCCGTCTCACCACTTGTGCGGTCTATCGGGAAGGGATTGTCGTTTCGCAACGCAATATCTTTATCTCCTCCCTCCGCCCGGCGTCGTCCGTCCGTGCGTCCGTGCGTGCGTGGCTAGTGGCAGCAGGTTTACTTACCGGGGTCACGTCACATCGCATCGATCCTGTCGTCGACGGGACGGTGAAATCGGTGGCGTCGTCGCGATGCTGCTCGTCGCCCCTCGTCGGCTTCCCTCTGCCGGCCAGGCCTATAGGCTATAGCACGTAGGTGCCCGTGAGCCGTGAGCGATCGTTCTCGGCCGCCGTGCACGCTGCGGCTCGTTGGCCTCTTGCCGTTTTACCGTCTGACCGTCTCGTTCGATTCTCTCGATCGTGCTGCACTGGCCGGAGTCGCCAGGGCGCCGCGACGAGGCCGCGTGACCCCGCTCGCCGTCCGTCTCGCCCGCCCGCGGGTCTCGGGCCGTTTTTTGGCTGGTTGTTGCGCTGGACGCGTTCGTGGCGGCCGCAGCGGCGCACGGGACGGACGAATCCGGGCGAGATTCTCCGGCCGGGAAGGAACATGGATCGTCTTGTCCGGGGCCGGCTGGATCCGGGCTGGTGGTCTCTCCCTCTCTCCCGCTGCATGGTCGGGGCCGCTGGCGGTGGCTCGCGCGTCCTGCTCCGTTCTCGCGCGGCTGCATGCTGCATGCATGTGCACGCTTGGGTTGAGTGCTGGGCTACTACTTCACATCACATGTGTCCTGCTCCTGATTTCCTCCGTGCTGTACGCGGAGTACTGCTGGTCCACGCATGACACTCCCACTCCCTCCTACAGCAATCTGTCTTCTCCTGTACTCCGCTACTATTTCGCATCCGTTACGTGTGACCAGATCACAGAATAGCCGGACGTGGAGTTTCTTAGCCCGAGCTCATATGAGCCCGGATGAACAGTAAGATAGACAAAAACTTCCAACGCTTGCAATTTTTTAAAAAGAATAGAGTTTCTAAAAAAACAAAATTGGTGTTTCAAAAATGCCATTCAATCTTTTTTGAACTTTTTTCAATATTTTTCAATTTTATTGTTCACGCAACTCATTTTAGCATGGGACTAGAAGACTACTTTCGCAGCCAGACCGCCAAATCTTGCATTTTCTTTTATGGGAAAAGGAGAAGGCGTGCACTAATAGTACATTACTAGTGGCATCCTAGACCATCGTCGGGCTGGTCTAGATCATGGCAAATACGAAAGGGCGCCTATAGCGTTCGTTATAGGGTTAACAGTACAAGGCGCCCACCCCCCCCCCCCCCCGACGGGCCAGCCCACATTCCTTTTTTTTCTATACTGATGCAAAAAAACACGGATTGAGGCGGATTCGAAACCACACCAGAGCAGTTCAATGCACCACGCGGTAAAACCCCCGCCACTTCACCTTTTACGATCATGCACATGTTCTTCCCTCTTTTCTTCTTTCCTTCTTTTATTTTTCTTTTTTTCCCCTTTTCAAATTCGATGAAAAAAGTATACCGGATTTTATGAACTTTTGTCCAACTTCCATGAACTTTTCAAAAATTCGGTGAACTGGTTTTTAAGTTCGATGAACCTTTTCAAATTTGATCAACTTTTTCCCAAATTCAATGAACTTTTTTCAAATGTGATGAACTTTTATTGCAAATTCGATGAAGTTTTTATAAGTCGATGAACTTTTTTCAAATTTTTGAACCTTTTCAGATTCGATGAATTTTTTCAACTTCGTTGAACTTTTTCCAGATCCGATGACAAATTTGTAAATTGATGAACTTTTTTTCAAATTCATTAATTTTTTTGGAAATTGATGAATTGTTTTTCAAAATCAATGAACTTACAATATAGCCAGGAAAAAACAAAAATGCAAGCAATGTTGTCGAGCGAAAGAAGCGAAGCGGGACCAAAGCGAGGGAGCGATGGTTTAATGGGCCGGCCCATGAAGGGGCGCACCCGTCGGTGCTAGTTGCTCGCAGTAGCGCTTAAGGCGCCACTTAGGAGCTCCCCTAGATCATGGCATATAGGCACCTAAGCACACTGGCCCAGTTAGACCGATCGAGGCCAACCATGGGTATGGAGATACCAAGCCTAGAAACTTAACCTGCTTTTCATTTTTCTGCCAATGAGACCATTCAAGGCGTGAGAGCTATATCTCGCTTATACTAGTTTAAATCTCGTCCCCCCTGAAGAATGCGCATATAGAGCTGTCTGAGTAGCTCAACTCGCTCACTCACTCATCGGTCCACATACTGGTTTTTGGTCCCTTTTTTATTTTTTTTTATTTTCCTTTTGATTTCCTTTTGTTTCTTCATCTGTTTTTATTTGATTTTCTTTTTTACTTTGTTTTTCACACCAGTTTTCTTTATTCCTTTTATGGTTTTTATCCGTTTCTCTTTTCTTTGTTTTCTTTCTTGTTTCATTGCGTTTTTTGGTTTTCTTATTTTGGCTATTTTTGTTTTCATCCTGTTCTTCTCTCGGTTTTCTTTGTTTTGTTCCCAACATTCACTTTTCCCATTCCCTTGCATGGGTTTTCTTGAGTTTCCATTTTCTTTTCGTGGTTTTTTTTTTCTCGGTGTTCTTTGGTTTTGGAAGTATGTTATTAACATTTTTTTCAAATACATGTTTTTGCTGACCACTTCTCTTTCATACATACTAAACCATTTTTGTATACATCAACCATATTTTTTATACATGTTTTGCATTTTCAAAAACATGATTAACATTTTTCTAAAATGGATGTGTTTGATGACTACATTCTTTCATACATATTGTACATTTTTTTGTAATAATAAGGAACAATTTCTACACACATTTAACATTTTTCAAATACACGATGAAGATTTATTTAAAAATATATGTTTGATGACTACATTCTTTCATATACATTGCACTTTTCCATATAATGTGTATAGAAATGTTAAACTTCTATACACATTTCTTATATACTACCTCCGTTTGGAAATACTTGATATGGTCTTAGTTTAATTTTGAACTAAAACCATATCAAGTGTTTCCCGGCAGAGGTTGTATATTGTTAACATTCTTTAATACACAATCCACATTTTTTTCTCTAAAAATACACATTCAACATTTTTCATGCACCTCATAATATATTTTTATACAAGTTCAACATTGTTTTAGGAGATGGTTTTGTGTGTGTTTGATGACTACTTTATTTCATACACATTGTACATTTTTTGTTTACATAGGAACATCTCTACTTCTATACTCCTATAAAAGACCCATTTGACGGTGATGGTGTGCCTGCCATCTAGCGATCTCGACCGTCCGATCTGTATCTAATGCATCCGGTGGAGCTTTGACACTTTTGCAAAACGACGCCCGCCACTCTCTTCGTATTCTTTCGAGAAAACTCCTTGAGCTCTCCGTTCCAGGCCCATCCAGATCCATCCCTCGCCCACCATCCTCCAGCTAGCAATGGAACTGTTAACGTGACATATCTGTATAAGCTGTGTACGTTTATTTTTCTACCTTATCTCACCGAGCCTGTTCGGTTGGAGATCTTCACGGTAGTTCTTTCTTGGCTCTCAAGACTTTGTACACGAGGCCAATATATATTGAGCTGATCGCCTTTGCGTGGCGTGTCTTCCTCAAACCTTTTCTTTCCACATACGTTTATATGGTATCGAGACAATTCCGATCTACAAACCTAGCTAGCTTCCGCCGCCAGCCTCCCAGCCTCCACCATGACGTCCCCGGCCGCCACCTCCTCCGCGATGGATGCTCTCACCTCCGGAGCCCTGTCCACCACCGTGGTCCAGGCTGCGTCGCCGGCGTCCCTCGCCATCAGCGTCAACGTCAAGACGCACATCCCGGTCGTCCTCGACCTCCAGGCTTCCAACTTCTCCAAGTGGAGTATGCTCATGAGCGTCCTCCTCGGCAAGTACGAGCTCTCCGGCCACATCTCCACCGACACCCCGGCCGCCGATCGCACCGCTGAGTGGTCGCGCCAGGACTACATCGTCCGCTCGTGGCTCTACGGCTCCGTCTCCGACGACATCCTCGACAACCTCTTCCTCGACAACCAGCTCACCCGCGCCGTCTACCTCGAGGCGGAATTCCGCGCCATCGTCCAGGGCGATCTCACCATCGCCGCGTACTGCCACAAGCTCAAGACTCTCCGACGCCTCCGCGACGTTGGATGACCGTGACCGACACGACCACGGTGCTCACTCGCCTCCGGGGCTCAACCCCGCTTTGCTGACATCATCACCCTTGTCTCTATGCAGGTCCCGACCCCGACGTTCTTGCAGACTCGCTCACTTCTGCTCCTCCGCGAGAATCAGCTCGCACATCCCGCCCCGGGCACGCGCCCACCCGCCGCGTCCCAGATCGCGCTGTACGGGAACACCACCGGCTCTAGTCCATCCGGTGGCACCTCCGAGGCAGCGGCGGCGGCGGTGGCACTCGGTGGCGGCGGCGGTAGACCGTGGCGGCGGCAATGGCCGTGGCGAAGAAGAAGAACAAGAACACCGGCTTCTCGAACTCACGGCCCGTGGATCTGCTTCAACCCCTACACGGGCCAGCGCAGCAGATGCAGCCCACCGAGGCCCGGTGGTGGTCCGCCTCCTCCGGGCGGTCCTGGCGTCTTGGGCTACGGCCTGTCGCTTCAAAGAAGCAGATGCGCGCTACTGCCCATCCACCTGGTTCCCCGGCCATCAAGCGATACGACCAGCTCGCTCTCGCATGGGCAGGCGGCGTTAAGATCGCTGCTCCTCCACCTCCAGCTCGCCAGACGGCCCCGGTTCGACTGCCGGCGCCCACTGGGACTGCTCCGCCCTCATCGCCGCCCTCAACAACACCGCCAGCAGCTCCAACGTTGGCTCCACCACGCCAAGCCCATGGGTGATGGACTCCGGCGCCACTTCCCACATGGTTTCCGACCCCGGTATACTCTCTTCTCCCTCCCAAAATTCTCCTCCTTCCAAGTCACCATTGGCAACGGTTCTTCTTTACCCATCTCCACCATTGGTCACACTACTATTTCTACACCCCACCGCACGCTTGCTCTTAACAACGTTCTAGTAGTTCCTACCATCATTAAAAATCTCCTTTCTACTCGTCAATTTACTATTGATAATTCTTGTTCCGTGGAATATGACCCTTTGGTTTTTCTATCAAGGATCTTCAAACTCGGCGCGAGATCATACGCTCAAGAGTCTCCGGTCCACTCTACGAGTTTCATACAAGCACCAGCTCGCCATCGCCCTATGGACTTGTCGCCTCCACCACCCCCACCGAGCTGTGGCATCGCCGCTTAGGTCATCCAGTGTCGTGACGCTATGTCGCACTTAGCTAAAGATTTTGCTATTCCATGTAATAAGTCCACTATGGTTTGTCATGCGTGTCAACTAGGCAAGCACGTCGCCTACCATTCTCTAGGTCTCAAACTGTGTGCTTTGTTCCCTTTCGGTTAATCCACTGTGATTTATGGACCTCACCTGTTGCAAGCAATTCTGGTTTTAAATATTACCTTGTCATTGTGGATGATTTTTCTCATTTTATGTGGACTTATCCCCTTCGGCGCAAATCCGACACTTGTGATATCCTCATTAATTTCTTCGCCTACGCACGCACACAATTCAATCTTCCCATAGTCTCTCTACAAACCGACAATGGCACCGAGTTCGTTAACTCTACACTAGTCGAGTTCTTGGCTCGAAACGGCACCCACCTTCGCATGTCCCGCCCTTTATACGTCTCCACAAAGCGGTAAAGCTGGCGTGCCTTGCGCACCCTCAACGATATCACTCGCACCCTCCTCTTCCAAGCGCACATGCCACCCTCATATTGGGCAGAGGCCCTTGCCATGCAACGTTCCTCATCAATCGCCGTCCATGTCAAGCTGTAGAGTTTCGCATCCCATACACCCTCCTTCACAACCAAACTCCATCCTTCTCCGACCTCCGTGTCTTCGGTTGCTTATGCTACCCTAACCAGTCCGCCACGGCTCCTCATAAACTTCATTGCGCGATCCACGCCCTGCGTTTTCCTTGGCTACCCATCTTCGCACCGTGGCTACAGGTGCCTCGACCTCAATTCTCGTCGAGTTCGACGTCTAAATCACGTTATTTTCGACGAAAATTGCGTTTCCGTCATGACCACGCAACCAGCCCAAATTTGCTGAGTCCCTAGACTTCTTCTTTGGACCACGAGCCTTTCCCGGTCGTACTAGCACCAGCCCAGCCCATCACGCATGCTTCTCCACGAGACCCGGCATGCATGGCTCCTCATCCACGCGCGCTTAGCTTCCCGACGTGCGCGACCACACTGCGCTTAGCTCACAGACGTCTTCTCTCGGCGCCCGGCTTGCGGTCGCCGGTCCCTCTCCGTCTTCCGAAGTCTCCCGCCTCGGTTTCGCTTCCACTCCTCCGCCTCCACCTCCGCCACCACCTCCGCCTCGGACCCGCACAGCGCTCCTTCCGTTCGGCGGTTAACACACATCCTATGCTTACGTGCCAAACACGGCATTGTTCACTGTCGATAAACTAAATCTTTCAGCCATCCACTCTTCCGTCTCTCCGATACCCAAAACATACCGGGTGCTCTTCAGATCCATTGTGGCTACCGCTATGACCGAGGAGTATGATGCTCTCATTCACAACCGCACGTGGTCTCTTGTTCCTTGTCCGGTTGGTGCTAATATTGTTTCGTGGAAGTGGATCTTCAAGCACAAGTTCGGTTACGATGGTGCTCTCGCCGCTACAAGGCGCTATTTGGGTTGTTCGTGGCTTCTCTCTCAGCCAGGGCGTTGACTTCGATGAGACGTTGATCTGTCGTCAAGCCCGCCACCATCCGCGTCGCCCTCAGATCGCCGCCGTCTCTCGTGCATGGCCGATACACCAGCTCGACGTCAAGAACGCCTTTCTCCATGGTAATCTTGACGAGGTGGTCTCTGCGAGCAACCACCGGCTTCATCGACTCGATCATCCTCAAAGATGTCCGCCGGCTCCACAAGTCCCTCTATGGCCTCAAGCAGGCTCCTCGGGCTTGGTACCAGCTTTGCTCACTACGGCGCACCGTCTCGGCTTCGCCGCCTCTCGGTCTGACGTCTCCTGTTGTCCTTGACGGGCGACGACCTGGCTTATTTGCTTCTCTATGTGGACGATATTATCACCCTGTCTTGGAAATCATGTTGTTAGACAACGGTGAACCTTCGAGCTATGAGGAAGCAATGGCGGGCCCGGATTCCGACAAATGGCTGGAAGCCATGAAATCCGAGATAGGATCCATGTATGAAAACGAAGTATGGACTTTGACCGACTTGCGGTTGAACGGCGAGCCATAGAAAATAAATGGATCTTTAAGAAGAAGATGACGCGGATGGTAATGTGACCATCTATAAAGCTCGGCTTGTCGCTAAGGGTTATCGACAAGTTCAAGGGGTTGACTACGATGAGACTTTCTCACCGGTAGCGAAGTTGAAGTCCGTCGAGAATCATGTTAGCAATTGCCGCATACTATGATTATGAGATATGGCAAATGGACGTCAAAACGGCATTCCTTAATGGTTTCCTTAAGGAAGAATTGTATATGATGCAGCCGGAAGGTTTTGTCGATCCTAAGAATCTTGACAAGGTGTGCAAGCTCCAACGCCGATTTATGGGCTGGTGCAAGCATCTCGGAGTTAGAACATTCGCTTTGATGAGATGATCAAAGCGTTTGGGTTTACATGCACTTATGGAGAAGCACATGTGTTTACAAGAAAGTGAGTGGGAGCTATAGCATTTCTCATATTATATGTAGACGACATACTTTTGATGGGAAATGATATAGAACTCTTGGACAGCATTAAGGCCTATTTGAATAAAAGTTTTTCAATGAAGGACCTTGGAGAAGCTGCTTATATATTAGGCATCAAGATCTATAGAGATAGATCGAGGGCGCCTCATAGGTCTTTCACAAAGCACATACCTTGATAAGATATTGAAGAAGTTCAATATGGATCAATCTAAGAAGGGGTTCTTACCTGTGTTACAAGGTGTGAAATTGAGCTCAGCTCAATGTCCGACCACGGCAGAAGATATAGAAGAGATGAGTGTCATCCCATATGCCTCAGCCATAGGTTCTATTATGTATGCCATCTTGTGTACCAGACTGATGTAAACCTTGCCGTAAGTTTGGTAGGAAGGTACCAAAGTAATCCCGCAAGGAACACCGGACAATGATCAAGAATATCCTGAAGTACACGAAAAGGACTAAGGAAATGTTTCGTTTATGGAGGTGACGAAGAGCTCGTCAGAAAGGTTACGTCGACGCTTAGCTTCGACACAGATCTGGATGACTCTAAGTCACAAACCGGATACGTGTATATTTTGAATGGTGGGGCGATGGCTAGTGCGATTTGCAAGCAAAGCGTCGTGGCGGGATCTACATGTGAAGCGGAGTACATGGCAGCCTCGGAGGCAGCACATGAAGCAATTTGGGTGAAGGAGTTCATCACCGACCTCGAGTCATACCCAATGCGTCGGGGCCAATCAAGCTCTTACGTGACAACACCGGAGCTATTGCACTTGCAAAGGAGCCCAGGTTTCACAAGAAGACTAGGCACATCAGCGCCGCTTCAACTCCATTCGTGAAAATGTTCAAGATGGAGACATAGAAATTTGTAAAGTGCACACGGATCACGAATGTCGCAGATCCGTTGACTAAACCTCTCCCTAAGGCAAAACATGATCAGCACCGAGAACTCGTGGGTGTTCGATTCATCACAATGTAACTAGATTATTGACTCTAGTGCAAGTGGGAGACTGTTGGAAATATGCCCTAGAGGCAATAATAATAGCATTATTATTATATTTCCTTATTCATGATAATTGTCTTTATTCGTGCTATAATTGTGTTAACCGGAAATCGTAAATACATGTGTGAATAATGACAACAACATGTCCCTAGTGAGCCTCTAGTTGACTAGCTCGTTGATCGATGATAGTCATGGTTTCACGACTATGGACATTGGATGTCATCGATAACGGGATCACATCATTAGGAGAATGATGTGATGGACAAGACCCAATCCTAAACATAGCATAAGATCGCATAGTTCGTTTGCTAGAGTTTTCCAATGTCAAGTGTCCTTTCCTTAGACCATGAGATCGTGTAACTCCCGGATACCGTAGGAGTGCTTTTGGTATGCAAAACGTCACAACGTAACTGTGTGACTATTAAGGTATGCTACGGGTTTCTCTGAAAGTGTCTGTTGGGTTTACATGGATCGAGATCGGGATTTGTCACTCCGCTTTGACGGAGAGGTATCACCGGGCCCTCTCGGTAATGCATCATCACAATGAGCTCAATGTGATCGAAGTGTTTGATCACGGGATCATGCATTACGGTAACGAGAAAAGTGACTTGCCGGTAACGAGATTGAACGAGGTATTGGTATACCGACGATCGAATCTCGGGCAAGTAAAATACCGATTGACAAAGGGAATCGTATACGGGATTAATTGAATCCTTGACATCGTGGTTCATCCGATGAGATCATCGTGGAGCATGTGGGAGCCAACATGGGTATCCAGATCCCGCTGTTGGTTATTGCTCGAGAGCCGTCTCGGTCATGTATACATGTCTCCCGAACCCGTAGGGTCTACACACTGAAGGTTCGGTAACTCTAGGGTTGTAGGAATATGTATGTGCAGTAACCCGAAGGTGGGTCGGAGTCCCGGATGAGATCCCGGACGTCACGAGGAGTTCCGAATGGTCCGGGGTAAAGAATTATATATAGGAAGTGCTGTTTCGCCATCGGGACAAGTTTCGGTGATATCGGTATTGTCTGGGACCACGGAGGGGTCCCGGGGTCCACCAAGTGGGGCCACCAGCCCGAGGGGGCCACATGGGCCCTAGGTGGTGCGCCTAGGCCCACATGGGCCAAGGGGAACCAGCCCCAAGGGGCCCATGCGCCTAGGGTGGAAAAAGGGAGAGTCCATGAAGGGAAGGCACCTCCGAGGTGCCTTGGGGAGGTGGACACCTCCCTCTTGGCCGCACCCCTCCCTTGGAGGAGGGGCAAGGCTGCGCCCTCCCCCTCCTTGGCACCTATATAAAAGGGGGAGGGAAGGGGCAGCAGAACCTTTGCCCTCGACGCCTCCTCTCCCTCTCCAACACATCCTCCTCCTCCGTAGTGCACGGCGAAGCCCTGCCGAGTATCTTGCAAGTTCCACCATCACCACGCCGTCGTGCTGCTGCTGGAGCCATCTTCCTCAACCTCTCCTTCACCTTGCTGGATCAAGAAGAAGGAGACGTTACGCTGACCGTCACGTGTGTTGAACGCGGAGGTGCCGTCCGCTCGCACTAGATCATCGGTGAATTGGATCGCGGCAAGTACGACTACCTCATCCACGTTCACTCCGACGCCTCCCGTTGCGATCTACAAAGTGGTATGTAGATGCTAACCAATCTGAATACTCGTTGCTAGATGAACTCATAGATGGATCTTGGTGAAACCGTAGGAAAAATTTTAATTTTCTCGCAAACGTTCCCCAACAGTGGCATCATGAGCTAGGTCTATGCGTAGTTCTTCTTGGCGCGAGTAGAACACAATTTGTTGTGGGCGTAGATGTTGTCAATTCTTCTTGCCGTTACTAGTCAATCTTGATTCAGCGGTATTGTGGGATGAAGCGGCCCGGACCAACCTTACACGTACGCTTACGTGAGACCGGTTCCACCGACTAACATGCACTAGTTGCATAAGGTGGCTGGCGGGTGTCTGTCTCTCCTACTTTAGTTGGATCGGATTCGATGAACAGGGTCCTTATGAAGGGTAAATAGAGATTGACAAATCACGTTGTGGTTTGAACGTAGGTAAGAAAACGTTCTTGCTAGAACCCTAATTCAGCTACGTAAAATTTGCAACAACAATTAGAGGACGTCTAACTTGTTTTTGCAGCAAGTGCTTTGTGATATGATATGGCAGAAGTTGTGATGAATGATGAATGATCTATATGTGATGTATGAGATGTTCATGCTATTGTAATAGGAATCACGACTTGCATGTCGATGAGTATGACAACCGGCAGGAGCCATAGGAGTTGTCTTTATTTTTTGTATGACCTGCGTGTCATTGAAGAACGCCATGTAAACTACTTTTACTTTATTGCTAAACACGTTAGTCATAGAAGTAGAAGTAGTCGTTGGCGTGACAACTTCGTGAAGACACGATGATGGAGATCATGATGATAGAGATCATGGTGTCATGACCGGTGACAAGATGATCATGGAGCCCGAAGATGAAGATCAAAGGAGCTATATGATATTGGCCATATCATGTCACTACTTTATATACTTGCATGTGATGTTTATTATGTTTTATGCATCTTGTTTACTTAGAACGACGGTAGTAAATAAGATGATCCCTCATAATAATTTCAAGAAGTGTTCACCCTAAGCGTGCACCGTTGCTAAGGTTAAATCGTTAGAAGCACCACGTGATGATCGGGTGTGATAGGTCCTTACGTTCACATACAACGGGTGTAAGACAGATTTACACACGCAAAACACTTAGGTTGACTTGACGAGCCTAGCATGTACAGACATGGCCTCGGAACACGGAAGACCGAAAGGTCGAGCATGAGTCGTATAGAAGATACGATCAACATGAAGATGTTCACCGATGTTGACTAGTCCGTCTCACGTGATGATCGGACACGGCCTAGTTGACTCGGATCATGTAATACTTAGATGACTAGTAGAGGGATGTCTATCTAAGTGGGAGTTCATTAAATTTGATTAAATGAACTTTATTATCATGAACTTAGTCTAAATATTTACAATATGTCTTGTAGATCAAATGGCCAACGTAGTCCTCAACTTCAACGCGTTCCTAGAGAAAACCAAGCTGAAAGACGATGGTAGCAACTATACGGACTGGGTCCGGAACACGAGGATTATCCTCATAGCTGCCAAGAAAGATTATGTCCTAAGAGCACCGCTGGGTGACGCACCTATTCTCCTGCAGAACAAGACGTTATGAACGCTTGGCGATCACGCTGCGATGATTACTCCCTCGTTCGATGCGGCATGCTTTACAGCTTAGAGCCGGGACTCCAAAAGCGTTTTGAGAGACATGGAGCATATGAGATGTTCAAGAGCTGAAAATGGTTTTCCAAGCTCATGCCGGGTCGAGAGATATGAAGTCTCCGACAAATTCTTTAGTTTGTAAGATGGAGGAAAATGGCTCTGTCGGTGAACACATACTCAAAATGTGCAGGTTGCACAACCGCTTGACTCAACTGGAAGTTAATCTCCGGATGAAGCGGTCATTGATGTAATCCTCGATCGCTTCCACCTAGCTACAAGAGCTTTGTGATGAACTACAATATGCGAGGGGGATGGTAAAGACCATTCACGAAGTATATGCTATCTTTGAAATCAGAGAGGTAGAAATCAAGAAGGAGCATCAAGTGTTGATGGTGAATAAAACCACTAAGTTCAAGAAGGGCAAGGGTAAAAAGAACTTCAAGAAGGACGGCAAGGAAGTTGCTGCGCCCGATAAGCAAGTTTCGGGAAGAAGCCAAAGAATGGACCCAAGCCCAAATCGAGGTGCTTTTATTGCAAGGGAAGTGGTCCTTTGGAAGCGGAACTGCCCCAAATACTTAGCGGACAAGAAGGCCGGCAAAACCAAAGGTATATGTGATATACATGTAATTGATGTGTACCTTACCGGTACTCGTAGTAGCTCTTGGGTATTTGATACCGGTGCGATTGCTCATATTTGTAACTCAAAGCGAGAGCTGCGGAATAAGCGGAGGCTGGCGAAGGGCGAGGTGACGATGCGTGTCGGGAATGGTTCCAAGGTCGATGTGATCGCCGTCGGCTGCTTGCCTCTGCATTTACCTACGGGATTAGTTTTAAACCTCAATAATTGTTATTTAGTGCCAAGTTTGAGCATGAACATTGTATCTGGATCTCGTTTAATTCGAGATGGCTACTCATTTAAATCCGAGAATAATGGTTGTTCTATTTATATGAGAAATATGTTTTATGGTCATGCTCCGATGGTTAATGGTTTATTCTTAATGAATCTAAATGACGTGATGATACACATATTCATAGTGTGAATACCAAAAGGGTTAAAGTTGATAACAATAGTCCCACATATTTGTGGCACTTGCCGCCTTGGTCACATAGGTGTCAAGCATGAAGAAGCTCCATGCGGATGGACTTTTAGAGTCTCTTGATTATGAATCATTTGACATGTGCGAACCATGCCTCATGGGTAAAATGACCAAGACTCCATTCTCGGGAACAATGGAGCGAGCAACCAACTTATTGGAAATCATACATACCGATGTGTGCGGTCCAATGAGTGTTGAGGCTCATGGTGGCTATCGTTATGTTCTCACCCTCACCGATGACTTGAGTAGATATGGGTATGTCTACTTAATGAAACACAAGTGCGAGACCTTTGAAAAATTCAAGGAATTTCAGAGTGAGGTTGAAAATCAACGTGATAGAAAGATCAAGTTTCTGATCGGATCGTGGAGGAGAATACTTGAGTCACAATTTGGCACACACTTAAGAAAATGTGGAATAGTTTCACAACTCACGCCGCTGGAACACCTCGCGTAATGGTGTGTCCGAGCGTCGTGTCGCACTCTATTAGATATGGTGCGATCTATGATGTCTCTTACCGATTTACCGCTATCTTTTGGGGCTATGCTTTAGAGATCGCCGCATTCACTTTAAATAGGGCTCCGTCGAAATCCGTTGAGGCGACACCGTATGAATTATGGTTTGGGAAGAAACCTAAGCTGTCGTTTCTAAAAGTTTGGGGATGCGATGCTTATGTCAAGAAACTTCAACCCGAGAAGCTCGAACCCAAGTCGGAAAATGCGTCTTCATAGGATACCCGAAAGAAACTGTTGGGTATACCTTCTACCTCAGATCCGAAGGCAAGATCTTTGTTGCCAAGAATGGATTCTTTACGGAGAAAGAGTTTCTCTCGAAAGAAGTAAGTGGGAGGAAAGTAGAACTTGATGAAGTGTTACCTCTTGAACCGGAAAATGGCGAAACTCAAGAAATCGTTCTGAGGTGCCTGCACCAACTAGAGAGGAAATTAATGATGATGATCAAGATGCTTCGATCAAGCTCCCTCTTGAAATTGAAGGTCCACAAGGACACGTTCCGCACTGTGAGTGGTAATGCAACCTGTCTTGGAAATCATGTTGTTAGACAACGGTGAACCTTCGAGCTATGAGGAAGCAATGGCGGGCCCGATTCCGACAAATGGCTGGAAGCCATGAAATCCGAGATAGGATCCATGTATGAAAACGAAGTATGGACTTTGGTGACTTGCCCGTTGAACGGCGAGCCATAGAAAATAAATGGATCTTTAAGAAGAAGATGACGCGGATGGTAATGTGACCATCTATAAAGCTCGGCTTGTCGCTAAGGGTTATCGACAAGTTCAAGGGGTTGACTACGATGAGACTTTCTCACGGTAGCGAAGTCAAGTCCGTCGAGAATCATGTTAGCAATTGCCGCATACTATGATTATGAGATATGGCAAATGGACGTCAAAAGCGGCATTCCTTAATGGTTTCCTTAAGGAAGAATTGTATATGATGCAGCCGGAAGGTTTTGTCGATCCTAAGAATGCCGACAAGGTGTGTGCAAGCTCCAACGCCGATTTATGGGCTGGTGCAAGCATCTCGGAGTTGGAACATTCGCTTTGATGAGATGATCAAAGCGTTTGGGTTTTACACAGACTTATGGAGAAGCTTTGTGTTTACAAGAAAGTGAGTGGGAGCTCTGTAGCATTTCTCATATTATATGTAGGCGACATACTTTTGATGGGAAATGATATAGAACTCTTGGACAGCATTAAGGCCTATTTGAATAAAAGTTTTTCAATGAAGGACCTTGGAGAAGCTGCTTATATATTAGGCATCAAGATCTATAGAGATAGATCGAGACGCCTCATAGGTCTTTCACAAAGCACATACCTTGATAAGATATTGAAGAAGTTCAATATGGATCAATCTAAGAAGGGGTTCTTACCTGTGTTACAAGGTGTGAAATTGAGCTCGGCTCAATGTCCCACCACGGCAGAAGATATAGAAGAGATGAGTGTCATCCCCTATGCCTCAGCCATAGGTTCTATTATGTATGCCATGTGTGTACCAGACCTGATGTAAACCTTGCCGTAAGTTTGGTAGGAAGGTACCAAAGTAATCCCGCAAGGAACACCGGATGACGGTCAAGAATATCTGAAGTACACGAAAAGGACTAAGGAAATGTTTCTCGTTTATGGAGGTGACGAAGAGCTCGTCGTAAAGGTTACGTCGACGCTTAGCTTCGACACAGATCCAGATGACTCTAAGTCACAAACCGGATACGTGTATATTTTGAATGGTGGGGCGATGGTAGTGCGATTTGCAAGCAAAGCGTCGTGGCGGGATCTACATGTGAAGCGGAGTACATGGCAGCCTCGGAGGCAGCACATGAAGCAATTTGGGTGAAGGAGTTCATCACCGACCTCGGAGTCATACCCAATGCGTCGGGGCCAATCAAGCTCTTCCGTGACAACACCGGAGCTATTGCACTTGCAAAGGAGCCTGTTTCAAAAGAAGACTAGGCACATCAATCGTCGCTTCAACTCCATTCGTGAAAATGTTCAAGATGGAGACATAGAAATATGTAAAGAGCACCCGGATCTGAATGTCGCAGATCCGTTGACTAAACCTCTCCCTAAGGCAAAACATGATCGGCACAGAACTACGTGGGTGTTCGATTCATCACAATGTAACTAGATTATTGACTCTAGTGCAAGTGGGAGACTGTTGGAAATATGCCCTAGAGGCAATAATAATAGCATTATTATTATATTTCCTTATTCATGATAATTGTCTTTATTCGTGCTATAATTGTGTTAACCGGAAATCGTAAATACATGTGTGAATAACAGACAACAACATGTCCCTAGTGAGCCTCTAGTTGACTAGCTCGTTGATCGACAGATAGTCATGGTTTCCTGACTATGGACATTGGATGTCATCGATAACGGGATCACATCATTAGGAGAATGATGTGATGGACAAGACCCAATCCTAAACATAGCATAAGATCGCATAGTTCGTTTGCTAGAGTTTTCCAATGTCAAGTGTCCTTTCCTTAGACCATGAGATCGTGTAACTCCCGGATACCGTAGGAGTGCTTTGGGTATGCCAAACGTCACAACGTAATCGGGTGACTATAAAGGTATGCTACGGGTATCTCTGAAAGTGTCTGTTGGGTTGACATGGATCGAGACCGGGATTTGTCACTCCGCTTGACGGAGAGGTATCACCGGGCCCTCTCGGTAATGCATCATCACAATGAGCTCAATGTGATCGAAGTGTTTGATCACGGGATCATGCATTACGGTAACGAGAAAAGTGACTTGCGATAACGAGATTGAACGAGGTATTGGTATACCGACGATCGAATCTCGGGCAAGTAAAATACCGATTGACAAAGGGAATCGAGCACGGGATTAATTGAATCCTTGACATCGTGGTTCATCCGATGAGATCATCGTGGAGCATGTGGGAGCCAACATGGGTATCCAGATCCCGCTGTTGGTTATTGCTCGAGAGCCGTCTCGGTCATGTTCTGCATGTCTCCCGAACCCGTGAGGGTCTACACACTTAAGGTTCTTGTGAACGCTTAGGGTTGTAGGAATATGTATGTGCAGTAACCCGAATGTTGTTCGAGTCCGGATGAGATCACGGACGCCACGAGGAGTTCCGGAATGGTCCGTGGGTAAAGAATTATATATAGGAAGTGCTGTTTCGCCATCGGGACAAGTTTCGGTGATATCCAGATTGTCTGGGACCACCGGAGGGGTCCCGGGTCCACCAAGTGGGGCCACCAGCCCAGGGGGCCACATGGGCCCTAGGTGGTGCGCCTAGGCCCACATGGGCCAAGGGGAACCAGCCCAAAGGGGCCCATGCGCCTAGGGTGGAAAAAGGGAGAGTCCATGAAGGGAAGGCACCTCCGAGGTGCCTTGGGGAGGTGGACACCTCCCCTCTGGCCGCACCCCTCCCTTGGAGGAGGGGGCAAGGCTGCGCCCTCCCCCTCCTTGGCACCTATATAAAGGGGAGGGAAGGGGCAGCAGAACCTTTGCCTGGACGCCTCCCTCTCCCTCTCCAACACATCCTCCTCCTCCGTAGTGCACGGCGAAGCCCGCCGAGTATCTTGAAGTTCCACCATCACCACGCCGTCGTGCTGCTGCTGGAGCCATCTTCCTCAACCTCTCCTTCACCTTGCTGGATCAAGAAGAAGGAGACGCGTTACGTGACCGCACGTGTGTTGAACGCGGAGGTGCCGTCCAGATTCGGCACTAGATCATCGGTGAATTGGATCGCGGCAAGTACGACTACCTCATCCACGTTCACTCCGACGCTTCCGTTCACGATCTACAAAGTGGTATGTAGATGCTAACCAATCTGAATACTCGTTGCTAGATGAACTCATAGATGGATCTTGGTGAAACCGTAGGAAAAATTTTAATTTTCTGCAAACGTTCCCCAACAATCACCGGTCTTCTTCATCGCGAGTTCTCCATGACCGATCTCGGGGATCTGTCCTACTTCCTCGGCATCTCGGTCACTCACTCGCCGTCAGGGATGATGCTGTCCCAGCGCCAGTACGCCATCGACCTCTTGCGGTAGCCCGGTATCCGGAGTGCAACCCGTGTCCTACACCCATAGACACCC
The DNA here is from genome assembly GCA_021605145.1 of Aegilops bicornis. Taxonomy (NCBI): domain Eukaryota; kingdom Viridiplantae; phylum Streptophyta; class Magnoliopsida; order Poales; family Poaceae; genus Aegilops; species Aegilops bicornis. The sequence goes on from CM038672.1 coordinate 12,464,705, forward strand.
GTTGCAAACTTGTACCGCCGACGGTCCCCTCGTCGCTGATCCTACCGAGTACCGCAGCTTTGCGAGCGCCTTCAAGACTGACTACGACGCCCGACATCGCACATGTTGTCCGGCAGGCATGCCTCTACATGCATGCTCCTCGGGAACCGCATCTCAACCTAGTCAAGCGGATTCTCCGATATGTCCGTGGTACACCGGATCTTGGTCTCTGCTGCGTTCTTCCTCGGCTTCGACACTCACCGCGTACTCCGATGCGGACTGGGCTGGCTGCCCCGACACTCGCCGATCTACCTCCGGCTATTGTGTCTATCTTGGTGATAACCTTGTGTCCTGGTCATCCAAACGCCAGCCACGGTATCTCGCTCGAGCGCCAAGGCAGAGTACCGCGCCGTGGCTCATGTCGTGGCTGAGTGTTGTTGGCCGACAACTTCTCCAGAACTCCAGCGTCCCCTTCACTCCGCCATACCGCCTTCTCGTGATAATGTCGGCGCTGTTTACATGGCTTGCAACCCGGTTCAGCATCGTAAATGACTGAAGCACATCGAGATTGACATTCACTTTGTTCGGGAAAAGGTGTCTCTCGGTCAGCTTCGGGTTCTTCATGTGCCGCCCTCACAGCAGTTTGCAGATATTATGACGAAGGGTCTGCCGTCCCAGCTGTTTTTGATTTTCGGTACAGTCTATGCGTTCGCTCGCCCGACGCATTGATCATGGGGATGTTAACGTGACATATCTGTATAAGCTGTGTACGTTTATTTTTCTACCTTATCTCACCGAGCCTGTTCGGTTGGAGATCTTCACGGTAGTTCTTTCTTGGCTCTCAAGACTTTGTACACGAGGCCAATATATATTGAGCTGATCGCCCCTTTGCGTGGCGTGTCTTCCCTCAAACCTTTTCTTTTCACATACGTTTATAGGAACTCCGATCTGCCGTGCTGGCCGCTGCCGTCGCCAGCCGCCCCAATGCCTCGGATGCCTTCTGCCGCCGCAGCCACTACCACCACGACCTCCCCTCCGCCGCCCCTTTCCCGTCTCCTCCGCCCCCTCCCAATCTCATCATCGTCGTGTCGTCCGACCCCCCTCCCGCATCTGCTCGGACGCCGGCAGCTGCAAGTGCACCGCGGGCTACGCGTTTCTCATATAGTCGCCGGCGGCAGCGCCACATGCTACATATTCTTCTCCATCGACGCGCTCCACGGCCGCCCCCTTCAGGTATGCGCTGCTCCCTGAGTACCTCCAAACCGTCTGCACAAAGCTAGGGTCAGAACATCGTCAGCGTCGCCGCCGGCCGTTAATCAGTTCGCTAGGCTGCCTCTCACACCCGTTGTTCCTCACACCTACTTAGCCTGATCTATCAAATCACAGTATTAGCCCTTTCTGTGATCTCACATCACAGTTTTCTCTGCCCAACCGCAGGAGGCACGAAGAGATTGGCTATAGACCACACAAGAGAATAGGAGCTAGGGAAAGGCAGAAAACTATCAGGAAAGAAGTGTTCTACTGCACGTTTGAATCATGATTTGGATTCTCCTACAAATTTGTTTCTTTTTATCATACCAATTAGGTTGTTATTCTGTTCATGATTATAATGATATGTCTGATGCCCAAGGCTGTGCTTTTCCTCCACATTATCCAAGTTACTCAAAAATAAATAGCATGGCTCTGGATTTGGTTGCAGTAGAAGTATCATAGATTCATCTCCACCTATACCCCATCTGTGGGTGTCAATGCCAATCACTCTGATTCCTATATACTAGCCTGGGCTGTGAATCGTTGTCTCATTAGGACTAATAACCTAGAAATTCTCAAAATAAAGCAAAACATCAAGCCCTTGATCATGTGGACCCTTACTTAAAAAGGCATGGATGTGATCTAATATAAGATTTTTCCTTGATTTTCTAAGGTTCCTCACGATGTGCACACATGAAGGTTGTTGGACCGTTCAGATGCTCCTTCAGCGCGCCATCATCCTCTTGTCCTCTAGCCAACGTCGATGACACTTTGGCATTGAGGAGAAAGTATTGCATCACACATGTGGATGCTGCTTATTCCCTGAATTCTGGATCTCCTTGGGAAAAAGTAGGTGAAGGCTTTGTAAAGATGCAGATTAATTGGACATGATAACCCTGTGCTTATTCTTCAGTTTATTTTGATCCTATGCATTAGAAAGATTTCATTTTGGCTGCTATGCTGCTATGCTAGGCATTAGAAGGATTACATTTTTTATTGGTGTGCCTGCTCTGCACCATTATCTATAAAATCCTAACAAGAGTATGCATGTAGCTTGCTTTCACATGCTTCTGTTTTGGGAAACATAGCAACAATACATCATGTATCCCTATGTCCTGCATATGGACGTGAGAAGAATCTCAAGCAAACCCTACTGAATTAAGACCGGTGAGGCGGTGACCCATGTTCAGCTAATTGGTTTACACGCTTTTGTATTGGCACTGTTTAACATCGTATTGGATCTTTTTATTCCCTGCAAAAATAATAATGTAGGATATAAGATTGTCCAGTAAAATAGAGTAGGCTGATTTATAGACTGAAGTAAATTAATTTTGTTTTATTCACAGGAACACATGTGTTTCATTACTCTCCATTAATTATATGGGGTTTTCACATTTACAAGTGTTGCATTTAACGGGATTTGAGAGGAAAGAGGTTTGTATATTTTTTGTCCAATACAAAAGTATATTTATCATCACTCTTTTGGATTTGATATAATACTATACTTGGATTCATGGGATTGTCTAATAAGGTGAAAGAGCTAACTCTTGGTGTTGTTTTACAGCAGTACTGTTTGTTTATTTCAATGTTGAACGTGGTTCCGACTAAAAACGCAAGTTGACAGAGGAGTTTCAGTTTCTTGTGAGGCAGCATGCTACTGAATGGAAAAGCCAATTTAATACACAGGAACCTGCCGCCCCAAGCACTAGCCAGAAATGGAGCCCCCCTCCAGAGGATTGATTGATGATTAGTTGTGATGGAGCTTACTCAAAAAGCACTTCTGAAGGAGGGTAGGGTGTAGCAGCTTGTGATTATGAAGGTGACTTTGCCGCTTCTGGACAGCAGAGTCAAGCAAGTCAAGCTATGCATGCCGAAGCATTCACTTCAAAAAGGCGCTGTTTTTAGCCGAGCAGAGGGGGATTGGAAGGATCATTTTGGAAACTGATTGCAGGAACCTGATTGCGGCTGTGAAATTCAATGCCTGCAACAGTTCAAGCCTTGGTCAGTTATTCTTAGAGATCAAATACATGTTTTCTTTGTCCTTTATTCAGTACCGAGTTGAATTTTGCCCGCGGGCCTGTAATCAGGTACCCATTTGCTAGCAGCAAACGATGCAGGGGAAAGCCACGGTTTCCATGCTACTTGGGAGTTGAGACGTGAGCTACCCTGATGATGTAAACCATTTGGTGGCCTGTTATTTAACTGGCCCTTAATGGAATACGAGTGTTCCAGTCAAAAAAAAAAAAGAGGATGTGGTTAGACGCCAAATTGCATTTTAGTATTTCACGGTGCAGCACTTTGAAGGTGGGTGTATTAAAGAGGAGACCCGGCAGGCTGAGGCCCTATTGTCTACATTTGAACAACGCAAAGATGAGGATGATATGGAGCGGTGCAAAGGAGAAATTACAGCATTATGCTATCAAATAATTTTTCAATGAATGGTCAATGAAATTTGTTAAAATATGGTTGTTATAAGATAGGTTTGTGTCGTTAAGTTTGTCTTTGAGTCAGAATACTATTGAGCAGATGGACCTTAAGTTAAAATAGAGAATGGATGCCATGTCTTGGTTTACTTTCGTTACCTACTACCTGGACACGTTAAAGGATAGGAAACCACCGAGTTGTGCACTAGCCTTGCGGTATATAAGTTGCCACTCTCAAATGTTATATAGACTTCATCCATGTTATTTAATCACCTGCTTGATCATTTAGTTACATTATTGCCCGTAGCAACGCGCGGGCATTTAACTAGTTTTTTCATGAATTTTCTAAATATATGTTGAAACATTTTTTTGGATACACGGTCATTTTTTAGAACTAGCAAAACAATAAAATATTTACATATATATATATATATATATATATATATATATATATATATATATATACGCTTAACAGAAGAACTAAAAAAGATAGCTGCCTTTTTTGTTTTCTTTTTTCGTTTCGTCGTCGATTTTTGTTCTGCTTCCCTTTGTTCTTCCACCCGTTTTCTTCATTTATTTTACATTTTTTTACTGGTTTCTCTTTTATTTCTTTTTCTTTTTGTTTTGTTTCTTTGTTTCATTGATATTTTTCCTTATTTTCTATCTTCGTGTTTCTTTGTTTCTTCTCCCGGTTTTCTTTAGTTTTCTTTGTTTCTTCTCCAGTTTCGCTTTTTCCATTCCATTGCATGGGTTTTCCTTGGTTTTCATTTCCTGTTTTAGTTTGAGTTGTCTTTCTTTCCCTGTTTTCTTCATTTCTTCAAATACATTATTAACTTTTTTTTCAAATATATGTCTTTGATGTCTACTTTTCTTTCATGCACACTATACATTTTTCGTATACATCAACAACATGTTTCTATATATGTTTAACATTTCCTCGATATATGTGTTTGTTGACTACTTCCTGTCATTCACACTGTTATCTTTGTACATGTTTAACATTTTTTAAATACGTGATTAACATTCAAACATATATATGTTTGATGACTTCCTTTTTTCATATACATTGTACTTTTTCCGTATATATGGGGAACATTATTTATACAAGTTTAATAAAATTATATGTTAAAAAAGTTTCGGAACACTATCAATATTTTTAACAATTTATTTTTTAATGTTCAATTTTTTATATACACGTTTTACATTTTTATATACATTGGTATCATTGTTTTATACAAGTTCAACATTTTCTAAATAGATTATTATTTTTGTGTTTAATAGCTAGTTTTTTTCAACCACGTTGTACATCTTTTTGTATATATCATGAACCTTTTTGTGATACATTTTTCAAATATATGTTGAACATTTTTCTTGATACATGATCATTTTTTGGGTAAAACTTGCAAATGAATAAAAGATTTAAGTACGTATATGTTTAACAGAAGAACAAAAAAAAGATTAAAAAAGAGATAGCCGCTTTTTTTGTATTTCTTTCGTTTCTTCATCGGTTTTTCTTTGGCTTTCTTTTTTCTTTGTTTTTCCTCCGGTTTTCCTTGTTTCTTTCATGGTTTTTTACTTGTTTCCTCCTTTCTTCCTTTTTTTCTTGTTTTTTCTTTGTTTACTTTCTCGGTTTCACTTGTTTTTTTTTCTTTTCCTCTTTTCTTTCTTGGTTTCTCATTGTTCCTCTCTCGGTTTTTTGTTTCGTTCTCGTGTTTCACTTTTCCCTTTTCTTTTGAATGGTCTTTCTTTCGTTTTCATTTTTTGGGGGTTTTATTTGTTTTTCTTTATCAGTTTTCTTTGAGTTTTGAAATTTGTTATTAACATTTTCAAATATAAGTTTTTGATGTACGCTTTTCTTTCATACACACTATACATTTTTCGTATACATCGGAAGCATCCCTGCCCGAGGTAGGGCCCCAGTGGCACGTTAGGAATGTAGAACCATTCCTCTTTTGCCACTTCTTGTTGGTATCTGTGAAGGTTCCACTTAAATAGCCGAAACCAGGAACCTTGCTAATGGACGTGGCACCGCACTTGCATGGCTCGGAGCATTAGCCAGGAGCTTGAGGCAAAAATATTGGCGCCATAGGCCGAGGCGGGGCGTGCCGTATAAAAATGCATCACACAGCATGACAAAACACGCGGTGTGCAATACAAAATTTGGGGCAAGATGGTAAAGCTGCACGCCGTATAAATGAAGGAGGCCCCTGACCCTGAGGAGGGGATGGATTAAAAAGCCGAGGGCGACAAAAGGTGGGGAATGAATCATACCCGCTCGTTCTCAGCTGCGCGCGGCTTGGGGGTCGTGATGGCCAGGACCAGGAGCCACCGTTCCCTGGTGACCAGCGAGGAGCGTGCGGAGGCGCGTTCCGGCGACGGAAGATACGCTTCGGCTAGCCGGTTCAGCTACGCCTGGTCCATGGTGGACGACCTTCATTTCCCATTTGTTGCCGGTTTCATATTGGTGGCCGTCGCCTTCCCTCCCTTGCCCTGCTTCCCTGCTCCGGCCATGCCATCGGGGGTGGGGACAAGCTAAAATGGCTACTCCTGGGCGAGGAATGTAGTAGGTGTGAGGAAGAAGAGGGATAGAGGAATGAGAGTGTAAAGTGTTTGCCTTGACGCCTCCCTTTTATATGTATATGTAGGGTAAAAAGAAAAGAAACAACAACGGGTTAAAGCCGTCGCATGGCAGTAAATCGCCCCCTTTATCCATGTTTGTGCGTTAATTACACACGGGGATCGTGGAGGCAATCGTTTAATCACCGGGCGTTTCGATACACATGATCTCTCTTGATGGGAAGTGACCTTGGTGGGTCCCACATCATGTTTGCACATCATATTGACCGTCAGGTCAAAAACGCCACGTGATCAGGTGGGTCCGTGGATAAGGGCATGGCCATCGCTCCAACATGGACCGCTGCCTCACGTGCCCACGTAGGCTCGGATGCCAGATGGATTCAAAGGTGCAGCCCCGCAGGTGGCAGGTGCATCCTGCAGAAGAGCCATCTGCTTCGTCAGGAAAAAGGTAAACTAGCAAAAAGATGAGAGGAACTGGGTAAAGAAAGGATAGAGAAGGGTCCACTTTGATAGATGCTACTGCACCCTCCATTGGGCGTTGATCAATCAACTCGGTGGTTTCACCCCAAATTAATCTACGTGACGGCTGGGGCATCACCTTGGTGATGCCTCCATTGTACATGCCCTAAGACGGGTCTATATTGTCAGAACAAGACCGTATAATTATCATGCTGGAAGCGCGGGAATACTCCGCCATGTATCAGTTGCATGGGAACACTTCCCATGTGTAGCTCGCGTCCATTATAATGGCACCAGTCAAAGGCCCTGAAGTGGTGAAGGGTCCAATTATAGCCGCACTGACGACCGCAAGGGGAAGGGGCCGACGAGGAAATGATGATTTCCTTTGCCCTACTTTGTCTGCCCGTTTTATCAACTTTTTATGTTTAAATTAGTATTGTCCGTCGATGAATACTTATTCTTTTGAATTATGTTCGTTTGTTGCTAGTGTGTTGTTCTGCGTAGTTTTATGTTATATGTTGCATGAGTTGCATGGATACAAGGGTTCATATATAAGGGAGACGACTGTTGAGCGAGCAAAATCCGGAGTGACCGAACACGGTCCGTGGAACGTTTGAGAGAGCGAAGCGGTTGTAGATGCTCTAAGTTAATATTGGTAAGCTTAAATTGCGAGCATCAAGTTGCAAGTTAATATTTATAAGAAATTACAGTAAAAGGGGCATGTGTTAGATTTTCTATTTATCATTATTGACTATAACATCAACTCTTGTTGGACAAGAAAGAAAATCAAGCACAAGCTCCATTGCACTGCTTGAAATTCTTCATGGTCAACCAACAGAGATCTCAATGGTTGTACCACGAGCATTGGTGCCCTAGATATTTCCCATATACCACCATGTAAGGAAACACATTGGACCCGTCCCAATCAACCAACGGAGATATGCATGGTTGTACCATCGTGTAAACAAACACCTTGGATCTGCCCCGATCAACTTTTAGCCAAAAAAGTTGAATTGGTGAGAACAGGGGCGACCCCACGGTTTTTATTGCAAGCTTAATTTATTCATATTTCTAAAAAAATAACAGGACATTTCAGATAGATTAGTGCACTTGAACCCATAATTTTTTTGTTGCTGGCACCACAGCTGGATGAGAACACTCACACCCCCGAGCTCCTTGGGAAGAGAAACTTCTTATCTGTCCGCAAAGACAGCGACGAGCATCATCATCGAGGTAAGATTGGTGTATATACATCGGAAAGGGGACGCTCGATTTTAGCCCGAGAGAGTGTCAGTACTACAAACTTCTTTCGAATACAAATCCAACAATGATATATTTGTGACGCACAACTTCCGTTCTGCTTGTCAGTTATGTGGTGAAAAATCGACACAAAATCCGACAGAAACCGATAAACCCGGGCGGAAGCAGTACTGCTCCACTTGACTAGCTAAATTTTTTGGCCAAAGTTCTTGCTGCCCTGTAACAAGATCAGCATTACCAGGAGAATTTACTTACTTTTATTTATAAATAGAAAAAATAACAAGATTGACATTACCAAGAAAATTTACTTGTTATTTTTACAGAAAGGAAAAAGTAACTAGTCCTCACAGATGGAAGCTTGGACAAAGCAATGCCCACCTCGGCATCAGACCACCTGAACGCCTTCTTCAAGTGCTCCGCTTTGGCGGCGATTTTCTCCTTGCTGAGGAATTTCACAGCCCGCATCGCGTACCTGAACATCCTAGAGCCACGAGGCACACCAATATCTTCGGCATGTGCCACCATTGCCCAGGCACACTCTATGTTGGAGGCAAGCAGCCATGGATGAGCGATGCTGAGCTTGGCAATGTCACAGTCACCTAGCCCGCACTCACGCAGGAACGCGACATTGGGCTTGACCACTGTGTGGAGGTCGGCCGAGAGAAGGCATGAGCCGAGCACGAGAGCAGGGAGGAGGTTCTTGAAGGAGCCGAAAAGGCGCAGAGCAGTATTGCAGATTGGAGACGATGGATATGCAATGGAACTGGCGTACGAGAGAGACCAGCGCGATCTCAGATGGCGAGCGACCGAGGCGGGTGCGCCCGACGACGCCGGGGCCCTGGGTTTTCTCCACGCTGGCAGAGAGGAACTTGGGGTCCTTGGCGACGTCGGCGGCGGAGAGGCCGAGGCCGGCGAGGAAGGCGAGGACAGCGTCGGGCTGGCCGGGCGAAAGCAGTACTGCTCCACTTGACTAGCTAAATTTTTTGGCCAAAGTTCTTGCTGCCCTGTAACAAGATCAACATTACCAAGATAATTTACTTATTTTTGTGGAAAGAAAAAAATAACAAGATTGACATTACCAAGAAAATTTACTTACTTTTACGTAGAAAGGAAAAGCAACTAAGTACTCCTCGCAGAAGAAGCGATGTGCGCCGCCACGCAGTACGACGACTTGCCGTGTGCGTGCCGCCGCTTTTACACGCGCTGACACATGACCCTGGCCCGTTCCCCAAGAAAGCCCCTCCCTCCCTCCCTCCCTGGATTATCAATCTATCATTATCATCGGCACAGGAGGAAACGCAGCCAACACACACAAACAAACCCAAAAAAATTAAAAATATCGAGGCATCGCATGCGAACTGCCCCGCAGAATTCAAATCCCCAACCAATTCCCGGAGGATTAGGGCGAGGAGCGGCGGCCGCGAGGGAGCGAGCTCCCGGAATCCCTTCCCGATCTGCCCTCCCCCGGCCGAATCGAAGCTTCTTCGGCGCCGCCGCGGCGGGGAGGACGGGGAGGGGGAGGGGGACGGGGAGGGGGGGATGGATCCGGAGCAGACGTTCCTGCGGGTGCACGCGCGGCTCTCCGGGATGCTGTCCCAGCTGCTCACCCCGCGGATCCGCCTCGCGCTCGAGTACCTATACCTCGCCGGCGCCGTCGCGCTCTTCTGCCTGCTCGTCGTCATGCACACCAACTTCGTGCAGCAGGTGACCCACCCCCCCTCGCCCCGCCCCCTCTGTCTCGCAAGGAATAAGAATTAGATCCAATTCGGTGCCCTGGCTTCTTACCTCACATACATACATGCGATTCATTAGGACAGGGCTGCTGCTCAACTCCTGCCCGCCGCCGCGGTCGATTCAACTCGACAGTGCTGCTGTTGCGTCGCCAATTCGATTGGTACAAAATTGGTCAAATCGGCATACCATTTTGATGCTCCAGCGCAGACGATTTCGTGACAAGGAACTTATGAACCAGCTCTAGTTCCTAAGATGGGTACTTGTTGCTAGACTAGTCCAGTGTTGGTTGCTGATTAGGCCTCTTTCATAACCCGAACTTCATCTCGTGGCAGTGCTGTTTTTCGTGTGTTTCGGTCAAGCGCTCTCCCTGAACACCAAGCATTCCTGCCCTAGTGTAGACCAGCGGAAAAGTCTCGGATCTACTTTTGTTTTCTCCTTCCATCAAATCATTAGCGCCACCGCGTTAATTTCATATCGATAATGTCCTTTGCTTCCATTCCCTCTTTTGCATTCTTCATGGCGAATCTTTCTTCACGATTTCCTACCAACTGCCTAGGTTTTACTATGATACACTCTGCACCTAAACGAGAAAGTTTTAGGTACTGTTGCCTACTCCCTCTGTTTCTAATTTAGAGGGCGCTTAATTTCCTGTTTTGTTCCAATTTAGGAGGCGCCTTCCCTCCCGCGGCGCAATTTTCCCGTGTATACCTTCTTTACCAGCACGCACCAGCGCTTGCGACGCTTGGCCTGCCGGCCGCATTAAATTCCTGCCCACCGCCTCGGTTGATTCAACTTGACAGTGCTGCTGTTGCGTTGCGAATTCGATTAGTACGAAATTGGTCAAAGCATTTTGACGACTTCGTGACAGGCAACTTATGAACCAGCTTCGTTTCACACGAGAGGGAACCTGGATGGTGGTTGCTAGACTACTCCAGTGTTGGTTGCTGATTATAACTCGCACTTCATCTCATGTGCTGTTTTTCATGTGTTTTGGTCGAGCGCTTTCCCTGAACACCAAGCATTCTGCCCTAGTAGTCCAGCAGAAAAGTCTCAGATGTACTTTTATGTTCGCCTTTCGTCAAATAATTAGTGTGTTAAGTCAATATATCAATGCCGTCCTTTGCTTCCATTCCCTCTTTTGCATTCTTCACGGCGAATGTTTCTTCACAATTTTCTACCAACCGCTTAAGTTTTAAGTACTGTTGCCTACTCCTCTGTTCCTAATTAGAGGGCGCTTTATTTTCTGTTTTGTTCCAATTTAGAAGGCGCTTTCCCTCCCGCGTCGCTATTATACCTTGTTTGCCAGCGCGCAGCAGCGCTTGCGACGCTTGGCCTTCCGGCCGCATTAATTGTTCGAGCCGCTGCATCGAAATCAATCGGCAGTAAATAGCCCAACCAGCTGCAACTCAAATGCGAAATCAGAAGGCCAGTATATAGCCCAACCAGCTGCAACTCAAATACGAAATCAATCGGCCACTATATAGCCCAACTAGCTGCAACCCAAATGTGAAATCAATCAGCCAGTACGTTGCCCGCCCGCGTGTGGAGAGCTCATCACGGCCCGATTGGCCATGCTGCTGTATGGACTGGAGCGTGAGCGTTACTTGCTGCAGTGCCTTCTTCTTGACGCTTGTGAGGGGCGACATGGCCTACCCTAGATTAGTAAGAAAACGACAAGAATACCAAGCCATTCTATTTGGTGCTAAGTAGCTCATATTTGTTCCTTCTGATTTTATTTTTTGGTCCATAGTTGTCCAGTGTGTATGTGTAGCCTCTAATCTTTGAGTTGTCTTTTCCATGCGAAGCCGGGCTGCTCAAGTGAGTTCACTGGGATTGAATTTGGCGAAGCACAACTTGTCCAAATCAAGGTATGTATTTATGCTTTTCCTCCTTGCATACTTGGATTTCCAGTATAATAATGTTCCCCGTGATTGTTGTTCCTATTTGCAATACATGTTCATGTTTCCTATTGGTATTATTGTATCGTCTGTAAAGTGCTACTCTGCTTTTGAGTTGTAGATAATCAGTGGTGGGCTATGGGCCAGCAAAGGTGCGTCTTATATTATGGATCTCCAGAACCTGGGGCGTTCAGCTGAGAAAATTCTAGAGGTTAATGGTGATAAGTTCAATGTTTTGGCATCTAAGTTTTTGTCAACTTGGGTTGGTCCTGGAGCTAGAAGGAGTAAGATTATGTTTCAAACTTGGAATGGAGACAAAGAATTTGAACCACAGTCAGAGAATGCAGCTGACGCAATTGTTACTCCAATCATTCCAGGGGTACCGGAATTGAAGACAAATGGAGAGGGTTCTGTACACCATCCTTTATCTGCTAAAGAATCAATTAGAGCAGCGGTTACATACTTATCCAGAAAGTGGTACTCTCGTGCTGCCTTATTTTGGAGGAACATAAAGCAGGTTTCAGATAATGCCCTCCAACTAATGGTAAGAAGTTTGATCAGTGTCATAAACTCTTTGCATTTGTAGCTCCTTTCCAAAAATTTCTTCTACAGCTGGTCTTTGAAGGATCATGTTTGCAAGTAACAGAACTGTTAGGTGCTGCTATTAAAAAAAAACTGTTAGGTGATTCAGTTTGTTCTATGAGGAGCACATCTGGACATGCAAGCTAGCAATATCATTTGATTAATAAAAGGGATACTTATTAAGATAATTCTCCATGCTGAATCCCATAAAGCGAGATCATTATTTTCTGTTTTGGAGTTGCTCTTTCATGACTGGTGCTGTGCTGATATTTGTGTCCCGTTTATTAGTCATGCATATATCCTGACTAGGGGTTGATCTTTTCTTCCCATATATGAATGACAGGTCAGATCAAACTGGGATGACTTTCTTCACCTCATTAAGGATCTTCAGTTACCAAGCATGGATCATCTTCTTTCGAACATTGGTAATGTTTTCACTTTGCTGTAAAATGGCCCTTTTCTCTGGTTCTTCCTCCTACAATGGTGCCTGTAGAAATTTTAACAACTCTCTGCTGGTTGCTAAACTTCGAGTATTTATTTTCTCGGACTTCTCACTAGGTTATGTTGTTTGTTACAGTGAAGTGGTTTGAGAGAAGAAGCAAATCGTTTGAGCCTACCTATTTATATGGTGTGGAGAAGGTAAGATTCTTGGCTTATTGGTATCATCTAGTCATTTTATCAGTGCACTATGGTGCCTGACGACTTATTGAACTTCCTAGCTGCAACTTTTACTGAGAACGACTGGGTTTGTAGTCCGTTCTTAATAGAGAAAAAGGCATCACATCTCCTTAAAGTTGTGTGGTTTTGCACCTACTTCTCAAAACTTTCAATTGATATTCTGTGCTTCATACATTTGCGTTCGTTTTGATAGGTCCAAACTGTCTTTCCTAAAACTAACTCACACACACCAATATGATTTGCTAACGGTCTATGTGATCTGGGTGCTGCCATGGAACGACAGGAGGGATATGCCTTCTTTCTTGAGACACGCATCACAGTGGCAAAGATGGTCCTGTTGTGGATAAGACACTACTGTAGTTTAGGAAGAGAAGTAATTGCGTGGAATACATGGGGATAGCAAAAAGAATGCTCACATGTAACTCATGGCGGTGATGAGTCGCATTGTCTCCTCCACTTCATTGGGCTAGTTGATCATGGTGCCACACTGACACGGCTCTCCGCGACCTCGCTGTCGAACTCCTGCCCGGTGCTGTTCATCTGCATGTTCATTTCGGCGATGATCTGGTACACGGTGTCGAGGCCCCCATGCTGTGCGGCGAGGTAGAGTTTCGTGTCGCTGTGCTGACTGGTCGCTTGCTTGACGTACTTATACTCAGGAGTATGGCTCAGCTGTAGTCAATTAGAAATATTAAATTAATACAGTTGTAAATTTAGTGTCATGACTTGTCTGCATAGACCCCTGTGTGTAGCCACATCACGCCATGCGATGCCACAAACTAGGCTCATTGGAAGCCATGCCGATGAGATCTGTTAGTTAACTGCAGATGGCAGTTATGGAGCAAAACGAAGCAAGCTTAGGTGCGCAGAATGTAAACTAAGTATTCGGGGAGGAAAGCGAGAGGATCACAATAGTTTAGAGAGCTCCAGTGCATTTTGCTCTTCTTAGTATAACTCCATGAAGTCATTCATGGGTTGGAGGCCCGTTACCATTAACTTCAATGATTGATTGATTGTACTTTCAGAAGAAAAAAACTTCAATGATTGTATACATGTGTTGGCTTTGTAGTTTGGCTAGTATTCACTCTTAAGAGCTTTCTTATGTCTTACTTTGTTTCCTGCAGGGATATTTCTTGCTTTCTGAAGTAGCCAAAAATACTCATGGTGTCCGAACTATAAACATCACGATTTCTGCTCGAAATCCTTGCTTTGGGAACAGGTAATTATTAAGCACTTTACCCCCCGTATGCAGGGTTAGTATTTTTTATGCATAATACCCAACTTGCATGTATGACAATAATATCATTGATCATCTGATAACCTGAACAATTTTCTTGGTAGGAGACAAATTTTGGGTAACACATTTATTTAAGATAAGTGAACTGCAAGCGGATATTTACATCTCCTTTCCCCCTTTTTCTTTTCAGGTGGCAGCAGCTTTTGATAAACAGCATTGTTGGTTATGATACTATACTTACAAACAGCTTAGTGAATTCTCCTGGTCAGGGTACGCTTCTGATGTGACTGTGCTTATGCTGGTCTTAAAACTGTCATAGTTCCTCTATGTAATGTTTGCTAACTTAGTCCTTGATAAACGCACAGGACTTGCTTGGAAGCATGTCAAATGTCACATGTTAGGAGTCTATCTTTATTTGTTCTTTAAGACGACCCATTTTGATAGATGGGTTTCCCCCTTGGTATAATATGCAGGTTATCTATATAACTTTCAGACAAAGGAGCTTTATGATCTTAGTTATGGGCATGAACCGCCAACAGGTCCTACAAGATTCGGAGGTCTGTATATTGTTTTCTTAACCTGTTCTCTCAAAATTGACCTGACTACACGTTGTGTCTGTCTTTACAGTGTATTAGTGGCATGAATGTTTTTGTATCTGATGAGATTTGGACTGCTAATCTTGCAACATAATGTGATTAGAAAATGTGGAACCACAATATTTTCAATTTTTGCAACAGCCCTTTTATTGCTTGGAGTTTCTACACCCAGGAGCAAATGCTCCTGGTGTGAACAGTAAAATCAAATAAATTCAAAAATAATTCAAAAAATTCTGATTTTTTTGTGGCATGCTTTCACAAATGTTTGTTGTGCATGCAAAATCTCATCGCAAAATCTAGTGGAAGGCGTGGTAAAAGAAACAAAATCGATGCTCTGAGAATGTTATGTACAAAAGCATTTTGGAGCTCTGATTTTGTTTTTTTTGGCGCGCCTTCCACCAATGTGATTTCGTGATGAAATTTTGCATGAACAACAAACATTTGTAGAAGTATGTCACAAAATAATTTCAGAATTTTTAAAATATTTTTTCTATTTTACTGTTCACACCAGGAGCATTTGCTCCTGGGTGTAGAAAGGTACTTTTGCTCACAAGATTCCTTTCTCATATGTCTATTGAATTCTGATGTCTTGTACATTTGCTGTTTGCAGATTACTTTGTGACGAAATGTGGTGTCCTTCTAATGTCACTCTTTGTATTCTTCACAACCACCATGTCTGTTTCATTTACCCTGAGGGAAACGCAGTCACGCATGCTTAGGTTCACAGGTTTGTGTTTCTTGCTGTAGGTTGCAGAAACTACTTTCATGAATGGATAATAAATAATGCATGTTTCCCTGAAATTTTCAGTGCAGCTTCAACACCATGCACGCCACCAGCTGCCCACATTTCAACTGATATTTGTGCATGTCATCGAATCACTGGTTTTTGTTCCGGTATGGCAAAACACTTCAATGTTTTTAACTAACTTAAATTCTTGTTGAAAATGTATAACTGTTTACTTAACACGAATTATTGTACTTTTGTCTCTGCAGATCATGATTGGGATCCTCTTTTTTCTGTTTGAGTTCTACGATGACCAGTTGCTCGCATTTCTTGTTCTGACTCTTGTGTGGTTATGTGAGCTGTTCACGATGATCAGGTGACCATAGTGCTGGAATATGCTTTATGATTACTTTTACAAAATTGGGATCTTACTATAGTATGCACATGTAAAATTGTTCAAGTAATAACCAGGATTGTTCACTGAACTACTGCAAGAGCAGTTAGATTTACTTAGAGATACAGAAAGCTTTACAGGGAGTGTGGGGATTCACTTGCAGGCAGTAATGTCATGCATACAAAGTTACTTTAGACTGACCTACTTTAATTCTTCTTCTTTTGCAGTGTGCGCACATCTATATCAATGCAGTTCTTTCCGCGCTTTTTCTTGTTGTATTTCCTGGTTTTCCACATCTACTTCTTCTCATACACCTACGGTATGTAGCTGGATATGTTTCTCTGGAACTTACTGTTGACAAACTAATGAGAGTATCCTGTATAGCTGCATGACTTGCATATTTGTGTTTTCTTTATCAGGCTTCTCGTACCTGGCTTTCTCTGCTACGGCAGCATTCATGCAGCATCTAATCCTGTACTTTTGGAACCGTTTTGAGGTGAGTTGATCCAACTGTCTCTGTAGCTTTGTACTTTCTTCATTCCTTTGTTCAGGGCTTGTTACGTTACTGTCTTGTTTTGTATTTGAGCATGTAAATACCAGTTGACATTTTGTTCCCTTGGGCACGATGAACTCTTCCATTTGTAGATTCTGAAAACTGCTTAAGATGCATCCCTTGTCACACTTTTCATGCATTATAAATCGCAAAGATTGCTTTGATCTCATGTAGCTACCGAGCTAGATAGGGCGCACATAGGATGGTGGGAAGATTGTATATAATGGCTAAAGGGTTCAAAAGCCCCGACAGACGTCTCCTTGTCACCCATGATATTTACTTGAGATTGGCTTGCTGCGTTTCAGGTGCCAGCCCTCCAGAGATTCATCAGGAGCCGAGCGCACATCCACCAACAGACCGGTGTTCAGATCACATCCTCTACCATCTACACTTCAACATTACACATCGCGAGGGTAAACGTGAGGGACCCCGGCACGATAAACGACGACGCTGGTGCAGCTCATGAAGCAGACCCACCACTGGCCCAGACCGAGCCCACGAGGAACCAGCAAGAGGGGGCCCAGCAGCTCAATGGAAACGCCGAGGCAGCAGCCACCAACCCTCTCCAGTACGAGGACCAAAACCTCGAGCAAGCCGGCAACGCCCCCGCAGCCTCGGGCTCACTGAACCCGTTCGGCTCCCTCTTGCTGTGGCTGTTAGGAGGCGGCGCTTCTGACGGCATAGTCTCTTTCTTCTCCATGTTCAGGGACGTCCGCGACCACCACCACGGTCAGGACTACGCCGAGCCGCCCAGGAACGAGAACGAGCAGGTGACATAGAAACCGTGGAGGTGAAAACGAAGGCGGGCCATATAAAAGATGATGGAATGCCGAGCGCGGCGGCGGGTGACTGGACAGAGGGGTAGTCCTGTGTTGTTAAGCTGATGGTACTGACCCCGCTCATCGAAGGATAATGACGAATATGCATATGCATAGCAGCTTGCGGACCGGTTGTGGGCTGGAAATGCCGCCATGTTGTCTCCCATACATGTCTCTCTCTCTCTTTCTGGTTGCTGGGTAAGGCTGCATGCCGAATTGTGTCTGGTGGTATATGTAAATTCCTAGCACCTTTCGAGCCTTGTACAAAAACGCTCTTGATAGTGAGCGTTGTGCGATTCTTTTTGTACTTCAGTTTGTGGGAGGTGTAACATGTAGTAGTAGTGCCGAATGCTGCAGACGAATGGAATGACTTGTTGCACATGTTGTCTCCCTAGACATGTTTTTTGTTCACCTGATTTTGGACTCGGTATAATGTTTTGTCGGATGGTTGCTGCCTCCTTAATGATTTATCAATGCGTAATGTTGCTCCAATACCTAACCAAAGAGCTACTACAGTACCGACTAAAAAGACGGTCGTAGCGTGGCTACTGGGCGGCGAAATGGATTTTGGAATTTATTGACATTCTCTAGAAAAGGTACCGTCGTGCCGGTGTTTGAAAGTGGTGCATCACTGGTCATTTGCATAACCAAGCATTCGCTATAACAATCTAGTGATTGAATAGATGGTAGGCCATTTCATTTGGGCATAAGCATTTCAAAAGTAAATCCTTCCTAAAAATAGATGGAGTTTAAACCGGCGCAGAGGAAGGAATTTTTTTCTTCTTAAGTCGTGCCCCAGAGCGTCGATTTCTTTAAAAGAAGGCAGAACAGAGCTGTCTGGTTAATTTGCGGAAACCGTGCCCACAAGAAAGGGTTTAGGAAGGGGAAAATTTACTACTGGAGTCCGAGAAAAATGCAACCCTGCACTGGTTTCATACTCCGGTGTCATTTCATACCGGAGTTTCATACGGCGGAACTCGGGTATAAACGAGATATTTCATACCAGAGTTCCGCCGTAATTTCGATAAAAACAAACAGTCAGTTGCTATTTCTGGGGGTGGGCGTCCGTCCACCCAAACACAAACAAACACAGGAGGACCGAGGCAAGGTCCCTCCCGTGCCCACCCCAAAACAATTCGAAACCTCGCTTCCGCCGCCGAGCCACCCAATTTCAAAATCGAAACTTTTCCACGCGCAGCGGCGAGGCGGCAGGCAGTGGTCCCTTTCAGCCAGCTCCCCTCCCTCCCACCCCATCCCCTCCGAAGCGGCCGAGATCTCGTCTCGTCTACCCGCGGGCGATGCCACCGGCGGAGGGCGCGGCGGCGGGGCTGGGGGTCTCGGAGTTCGCGCTGCCGGACGGCGTGCTGGCGGTGCTGCCGCGGGACCCCTACGAGCAGCTGGATCTGGCGCGCCGCATCACCGCGCTGGCCGTCGCCGGCCGGGTCACCGGGCTCGAGCGGGAGGCCGCGCGGCTCAGGGACGGCGCCGCCGAGCGGGACCGGGAGAACGCCGAGCTGCGGGACCGCGTCGCGCTGCTCGACCGCGCGCTCCAGGAGACCAACGCCAGGCTCCGCGCCGCGCTCGAGGACAATGTCAGTGGCTTTCTCATTCCTTTGCTCTCGTTTGGTTCCGCTTCCGTTGGCTGACGAAGCCTTGCTGCTTGCCTTTGCGTGATGTGGTGCGGGTGCAGATTCAGCTGAGCAAGGAGCGGGACTCGCTGGCGCAGACGTCCAAGAAGCAGGCGCGCGACCTGCACAAGGTTTGCCCCCTCCTCGCGTCCTTTTTCTTCTCGCTATCCTTGCCGTTAGATGTTGGCCTATGTAGTGATGTGCAGCCCTGGGAGGGAGGTTGGGACAGGTGGTGCAGCTGAAATCTCTGCTCATGTGATTGGTTTAGTGGTGAATGGCTTGTACAGTAGTGATGTAGCAGCAGCTCACTGAGATTACATGTCTGAAACTCGTTCACCAATCTGGGCTGTTTAGTACGGACACTAATTTTGGTAGTACCAGGGAAGAGTGGGTTGCAACTTCGGCAGGCTACAAATGTGAGTGAGGTTTCACAGAAAAAATAGAATTCTTCATCACATATTTAGTGCCATGTGCAAACAATGGCATCAAATCTCAAGGGATGGGGATGGTAGGAAGGTACTCAACTGCATTTATTCTGGTGAAAGTGAAACATAATTAATCTAATCAGCAACTATGTTCGCTGGCACTGTGGCGTGCCAGAATTAAGAACATTGGAGCCTTGCAGGCTTGCAAGAATGCATGCAGGGACTGAGCAAATGTGTGCATTTTTTATAAACTTACCTGACAAATGAAAGGCGAGGCACTCTTTGTTAAGCTGTTTAAGGAACAAGTCAGATGATTGCTTCCTGGTTCTATTGTTCCTTTTCTCCTTTAACTTCTTTTTTTATTTGACAACATTCTCAACTTTTTGCTCTATTATCAGCTGGAGTCGTTCAAGAGGCATCTGATGCAGTCACTCCGTGATGATAGTACTTCGGTGCGTAACAACCACATTATTATCCAATCTCTGCCCGTATATGTTATTTCTTGCTAGTCTGTGGCAATGTTTGACAGTTTTCCCTTGATTCTCTGCTGAATCTTTCCAAGCAGCCACAAGAAACGGTTGACATTACAACATGTGATCAGTCAGTGTCATCCAAAACATCGTCCTGTGGAGGTTTATCCTGAAAAACCTTATGTGTTCTATGTATCATCATTGGAAATACCTGACATGAATCCCTGACTGCTATTATCTTTTGAACATTGAAGATGGGTCTATCAGCCACACTGCAGCAAATTTGTTGAATGGGTCTGGGGATCTTGGAAGCACAACAAGAGAAGGTCTTCTTAGCTTCCTGTTGATCGTCTATTTTGATGCTCTCAAGCTATCTATGATTTAATCCTCTGCATTTTGGCCTATCTATTTGGTACACAGTGGCAAGGCCTCCAGTCCAAAAGTATGCCCTCTCCCCACACATGAACCAACGCCTTACGCCAGAAGCCACACCGAATGTGATGTCCACCTCAGCTTCTCCAAGAGGAATGTCTACCACAGCAACACCAAAGTTGATATCTGGAGCTACCTCGCCTTCAAGAACTCGAATTGAAGGACACATGTCAATGACACCATGGTATTCAAGCAAGCAGTCGTCTGCAGCTAACTCACCTCCAAGGGGACGTCCCAACCCAGGTTCCATTTATTCTGAACTTTGAAGATATGTTGTGCCTTAAATGATTGTGTACAACATGATATCATTAATATGGTTGATGCTTGTGTTTTCAGGTCGCACTCCTCGTATCGATGGAAAAGAATTTTTCCGTCAGGCCAGGTCAGTTGATCTCCTACTCTTTACATCTACAACAGCAGCTAAGATGGGTGTATCAAAATCCCTAAAGCACACCGTTATTATTATTGCAGGAGCCGTCTATCATACGAACAGTTTGGAGCATTCTTAGCAAACATCAAAGAGCTCAATGCTCATAAGCAGTCACGAGAGGTTGGTCGTCTGCATCTTTTTGCTAACTAATGAATCGAGTCTATGTTGTGACCTGAACCTCGATAAATAACCTACCATATTTACATGTGAACCAGGAAACCCTCAAGAAGGCTGAAGAGATATTTGGTCCAGACAGCAAAGATCTATACCTCTCTTTCCAAGGCTTACTAAACCGCAGCTTGCCGTAGGGAGTAGGAAGGATTCACGAAGTGCTCCGCTTCTGGTAAGGCTTCCTACCAAATTAAACAGCTCCATGACCTATGCGCTGAGAGAGTTGTGTGGTAACAAGCATTTTAATTTGTTGGGGTTGCAGACAGTAGGAAGATACCGCGCTGGATAACCTATGTCACCTAGAGTGGCATGCAACGTTCAATTGCAATTTTGGACCAGTAGATCATGAAACGGTTGGACCTGCCCGAACTAAAGCGGTTTACAAGTTGTAATCTGGTAAAAATTTGGTTCTCAACTTTGTTTCTTCAGATCATGCATTCATGGAAGCCAGCATTGTAGCCAAAGAAAGAAAAACCTGAAGCTATTTGTAGGCCTTGTGATGACTTGAGCTGCATGCAATATATGGTTATCTGATACCTACTTTAATCCCTTGGTAGAGATGTTTCTCTTGTTCTGCTCTGCATGAAGCAAACATATAGCGTCGTAAAATTGCAGAAAACGAGTGGATGTTTTTTAACCGCAGCCGCAGTGCTCATCATCTGATAAGAAAGAACTGACAAAAGACAGACATAAACATGGTAACCTGCACTTCCACAGCAGGGCTCAGCTGTCCAACTAATAAGTAGAATTGGAAGGGGCAACAAGGTTCTTTTGCAATGGGTAGCACAAAGGAAAGCACACACCAAATGACCAAATGTCTGTAGCCTCTTGTAGGAGTTGTTTCTTCCACCCTTGTCAACAAAAGCACAGCCAAAAATCCGCAGCCATGCCGGAGGTGTGTATAGGAGAGGAGAGGAGAGGAGAGGAGAAGGGCTTTCACTCTGCCTTCACCTTCCTCCCGGTGTCACCAGTCTATTTTTAGATACTAATGCTTGTATATATACCAACCAAGCCATCACCTGATCACGCACGCACTAAATCATCAGCCTAAGTAAATAGTGTAGCCTGTCGTCCAGGCTTCAGAAGGACCAGAACCTGGAGCACTCCAGCTCCAGCTCCATCGCGCCGGGCTGGTCGACCGCCGTGTGATGATGATGGTCCGGCGTGGCCTTGGTCGGCGACGACATGGAGGACGGCGAGCCGCTGGCGGTGCTTCCACCGCCGCGGCGTGCGGTGCCGCCGTAGGCGTTGGCCATCCTGAGCCTGACCATCTCGGCCTGCGCGAGCGCCAGCTGCGTCTGCAGCGACTCCACCTGCCGCTGCAGCGACGTGATGGCGCCGACGCAGCCGTAGATGGGGTCGCGCACGCGCGCGTTCGCCTCGTACACCAGGCTGCTCACCGCGTCGCCCCGGTGCTCCGCCGGAATCTCCTGCAGGTTGCACACACACATCATGGTTAGTTTCAGACGAAGCGGGAAAAAAAGTGGTTTTCCTACCTAGTACTCCCTCCGTTCTGAATTACTTGTCTTAGATTTGTTCAGATACGGCGATTCAAAGATTAAACGAGTCTAGATACATCCGTATCTAGACAAATCCAAGACAAGTAATTCGGAACGGAGGGAGTAATACTGTATTAGTTACTACACATGAATGATATGACTCTAGTAAGTTGAGAAAGATGATGCTTGCAACATGTTTGGTGCGGCCGAAAGTTTCTGAATTTTCTGTTGAGGTGGGAGGCATGTGCAGTGGTCGTCTGAAGACTAAAACTTTGCCGATTTAGTAAGATCCTATTGACTGTAGTAAGTATAGTAAGCATGTCTATGGGAGCATCAGTGATGGAAAGCGTGGAAAATCTTAGTAGTAACCAGGCATGCCTCTGGGCAATCAATCTAGTTTAATAATTTGACTACCTTTATCAAAAAAAAAAGTTTACATTGACTACACTGCACATGTAGGGTTGCTTCAGGGACCTGTGAGGAGTGAAAGTAGGACGTTGCTGCCCATGCTTGATGAATGTTGATACACATTTTTAAATTTTTTTTTTTAGAAAAACGAGGATTACTCCGGCCTCCTCCGCATCACATCAAAGTGATGCATGCAACCACTTTATTCTAAATGCTCTTATATTAGTTTACAGAGAGAGTATCAGAAAGGTGTGAGGTTCGTTAGAAGCTCGGTCAGTGCTGACAGGGTAACCGAAAAGTGAAACGGCGAGTAAACACCTAGCCTATTACGTTGATACACATGAATGTTTGTCATCTACCGTAGCATAGCATAGCAAAGAACTTGCAAATGTCAACACTCTAGACACATGGACTGCAGCAGCTAAGCAAGCAAGCGTAGGAGCAAGCATTTTTTCTGTCAGATATCGGTGTGATTAGATTAGACAGCACATGTTGATGGTCTCTATTTTCTCTAACTAAAAGAGAGGGGAAGGCGCATGATCTTGTTGTGATCACACAGCACATGCTGAGAATCTCTCTCTCTCTCTCTAATCTAATCTAATCTAAGTAGAGACAGATGACATGTCACTCTCCCTCTCTCTGTCTCGTAGCAGTAGCGTGGGCAGGCACTACCACTTGGAGAGACTTGCTAATTATGTATGCAAAGATGCGTGCTATTTTTGGCATAATGATGTCGCGTAATGAGCACGCTCATGGGCTTGTTCTGGACACGCCGGCAAACTGTATGCTGCTGAAGAAAAACGGGAAAAAAAAAACGCCGTCTCAAACTGAAGCTCCATCGGCAGAACAAGGAAGGAGGAGAGACGAAGCTGTTTATCAAAAAAAAAAAAAGAAAAAAAAAAGATGACGAGCGGAGCAGAGTGGCGTTCATGGCGGCGTGTGCAACGTCGTGCGTGGGTGCGGCGAGCGAGGGAGCGCGGTAGGGGCGGTGCTGGTGCGGACCTGGAGGAGCTTGCTGATGTTGCTGGCGCCGAAGACCTTGTGCACGCTGGCGAAGCGGTGCGGCTCGCCCGACGGGAAGTAGGGCGCGAACACGCACCCCGCCGAGCACCGCCGCCGCAGCAGCTTGCACGCCGCGCACGGCGACACCCCACCGCCGCCCGCCGCGACCGCCTCCTTCATGCCGCCTTGCCGCTTCTTCCTCCGCCAAATTCGGAGCTAGGAGACGAGAGACGAGAGACGAGAGGAGACGAGAGCAAGTGCACCGGCACGTAGGTAGGTGGAATGCAATGCAATGCCGCCTGGGCTTGGTTATAGGGTACGGGGGGCAGGTCGGGCCGCGTCGAGTCGTGGAAGGGGGAAGCCTTTTTGAGAAGATCGAGGAGGCACTGCAGAGCACAGAGGAGCACAGAGGCCGACTGTGAGGACAGAGATCGTGCCGCGGCTGTACCAGTGGTAGTGTGTGTAGTACCAGCATGATGCATCGGCCGCCCCCCTCTCGTGATTCTGTTCCTCTCCGCTTGTCTGCTACTAGTACGTGTTCCTCTCCGCTTGTCTGCTACTAGTACGTTCGTTCACTGAGGCCAACTCCACCGCGCGACCCTGTCCTGTCCGTCCCCGTTCGTTTGAGATAAAAGGGATAAAAAAGGCGGCCCAGCACGCGGCCTTAAACGGACTTTTGTCCGCTTTGTGTCCGCTTTTGACCCATCCCCGCCCGTTGATGGCACAGGACGGGCCTTTTTCTATCCGCCCCCCCTTCCTCCCACCGGCCGCATCCACTCCACTCTTCCCCTTTCTTCCCCTCGCCGCCGCCGCCACGCCATTGCAACAGGTAACTCGGACGACGCTTGCTCAGCGCCTTCCTCTAGTCGCCGCCGAGCTACCCAAGCACGCCACCTTGTTTGCGCACCGCTTGATCGGATTTAGGGGCGGATCCGGTCGATCTTGAGCTCGCCATTTGTGGGAGGAGGCCGGGCAGCGCCATGGATCGGCCGGGAACCTCGCCGGAAGGCCTGGCGGCGATGGCAAATCCTCTAGCCGCTTCGGATCTGCCGTCGGTGGCCCGCCGTCGAATCTGTGAATGGCGGCCCGGCTCGGTGCTTGCCCAAAAGCTCGTCGGCGCACCGTTGCCCCTCATCAAGTGCGACCACCGCCCAAGGGTGGTCGTGCGCCGCGGTTCACAACGCTGGAGCATCCGGATGGGTGTTCATCAAGTGCTTAAACGATGGGGTATGTGCTCTTTTAGCTTCGGTTTGTGCTCTTGGATTAGACTAGTGGTGCTAACTTTAAGTTTTATTGTGTAGAACGGATGCAAGTTTTGGTATTGGGAAGAAGAGTACATCGATATGTTGATAGAGCGAAATGTATTGCATGTTCGTGCACTTTTAGCTAGCCTAGAGGCTTTAGATGAGACAAGTGCAATTGTTGCTAGATTAGAGGCTAGGCACGATACTACGCGCGAAGAAGCAACAAGGCACGATACTACGTGTGAGGAAGCAACGTCGACTTCTGGCTTGAAGAAGAAAGGAGGGTGCAACATCGTGCCTCCTCCACAGATCAACAATCCGTGCGTACCGGTTGCAAACCTCATCCTTTGCAACCCGGACGTCATCTGCTACCACGTGTAAAGCTGGACATCGGACGGCCTCCTCGTGTTTGCCCCACATGAGATGCGGCTCGGCTCCAATCGCTGCAGGCACGCCACCATCGGCTCTTTTTCGTGCGATGTCTGGCTTGTAGGCTATACGTGGCTCGGCTCCACACATATGAGCGATCGCGACTCAGATCCGCTGGGATTCAGCCGCCACCGCCGCCGCCGTCCGCTGAATCGCCGCCGCCGGAATCGCGCCGCCACCGAATCGCATCGCCGCCGCCGAGAGTTGCCTCCCCGTCACTGAGTCGCCCAAACTTGCGTCGGCTAGAGGTAATTTCCGGGCTCGTAAGTGATGCTTTGCTAATTCTTCTCTTAAACTACTCAAGAGTTAGACGAGACGAGATGGCCGAATGAATATACCTATCACGGATCATAAGTTTATGGCTATATGCAAGGAGGTAAAGAGTTGAATGCTTCTTTCACTTGTTGATTGCATCGGAGAGAAGCAAATGGAGTTGGATGAACTTTGTTCCAAAAAAATTATCTGATGCTTTGTAGTTTGATTCTAATCCTAATTAATGATTAACAAATCTCTCCAAGTCTGAAAAAAAGAGATATGTATCAGTCCCTTAGTGAGTACATAGTTATCAATTGATAGTTTAAGCATGTGCCTCCTTTGTGACATGATGATTTACATGTACTGAGTTGTTTTTTCAACCTTACCTTGTATGGATAATTGCTAATGCATGGTCTTGGACTTCTGATTAATCCAGGTAGCATTATCTCTTTGCTACAATCTGAAGAAGTGGAGGACTAGGAAACCAAAGCTTCTTGACTGTTTGTACAAGACTAGAGTCAACTGGATTGCTGCTGGCAGAGTGTTATAGTAGAACATTTAAAAGGCATAAGCTTCTGCCCCCTGCATGCTTGAAGAGCTTCAGTCAAGATGGCGCTGCACAGCATTGGTGCTTCGAACAAGGATGATGCCTTGTACATGTGCAAGATGCCTAGAATCCTAACCAAAGTAAAAGGTTGTCGTAGGCATCCACATGAGGGAGCGAAGAGGCCACCTACTCGCACAATAGCTACCCTCTGCCGTCGTTCTTATATCCAAAGGCTCTCAAGTATAATGTTGGAAAAATACAACTGCTGAAAAAACCGTTGAAGAAGACGCAATGGTTGCCGATGGAGCAGACTTATACTAGGAATGTCAAATCTTACAAATGTGATGTTGAATTCATGACAACTTTGTACCAGCCTATAGATGATTGTTCTCCCTGACAATACATATGGATAATATAAAATCTTCATTTTGATGGATGTGTTAAAAAATATGAGTGTTTCTCCAGTTTCTCTGATTTGCTATGCACTGTACCGAAGCTGCTATATTTTACTGTCATTAAGTAGGCCTAAACTTCAGTGTTAGGCTCAATTTTTTACTATGAAATCTGACAACTATTTAGACTGCAATTTGGAAAATGCTTATATTCTGATATAGCAGTTCATAAATTCTATAACTTCTTTAGCAGCTTGGCATACAAACTCATCAAAAACTCGAACATTGCAAATGAAGAGAAAATCCAGTGTACTACAGTACATCAATTACAATTCATGAGTAAACCAAATTACATCCAAAGGATCACACTCCTTATAGGTTGCACCAAATACTATTCATCAAAATGTAGCTTTTTAGCAGACGAGGACAATGTGGCATCCTGATGAACTCCAAGCAACAGACTTGTAAATTCGCCTTGGATGAAAGGAGCATACATGGCTGAAGGTTGCCCGTACGCATCATTTGCAAAGGTTGGAATTGTGGCATTAGTAAATCCGCCTTGGATAAACGGAGCAGCCATACTAGAAACGTTTATGGCACCAGTAGTAACATCCTGTGTCATATAATATGAAATTGTTCATACAAATATGTAAGAAAAATATGAAAATGTAATACCGAGTCCAAGTCATATGTTTTACCATCAATTCCTGTGGATGAATGCCATCATCCCTATTTCCTACTGCATCTTTTGGGTCACCTATTTTCAGACAAAAATTGAAAGATAAATTAAACACTAACTATAGAAGTATATAATAGAAAAGGCTTGCTAGAATGTGTAGGACCAGACCTTTCTTTTTAGAACTATTCTTTTTTCTTTCCTTTCTTCTTCTCAAGTGAAAGTTTTGACCGTTTACTCTTTGCACCTTTTACCACCTGAGGAACTCTAATTGATATTGTACCTTTTAATGTTTCGGTAGTTGAAACTAGCGGAACCTCATTTGATTTTTCCTCGATCTTGCTGAGAGAGTTATGGCTTGTACGTCAAACTTATCTATAACTTTCTCAAAATCAATAAGAAGTTCCAACTTTGCCGGCATATGTGTTGTACATGTCATAAGCAGCTTCCTCTGAATCATAAGTCTTTCCAACTTCAGAAACAATCAACGTTTGCCCATCTTTATTAACCTGCGATGCACAGAGTTCACAGTTAAATTTTATATTAGCACAATGTAACGTGAAAGATAATTTTTCTTCAAGTTTGAGCCGGGAGACCGGTGCACCTGTAGTGTTTGCTCTCCGCCGGCTCCACGACCATCGGCAACCACGTCATCCTGCTGGCCTTCTGTTGACATGACTTGCAGGAGCGGAAAGTCCATGGTGCATGTCATGGCATCCGGCATGGCCACTCCCGACTTCCTCGACTGTACTTCTTCAGACTGCGACAACACGATTCGGTAATGCAAGGGAGAGGTGTTTGGACGGCCGGAGGACATGGCTATCGTTCCGCCTGCTGCAGTAAGCCTCGGGTCAGGGAATTGGTGGCTAGTCGCATCGCGTGGAGGACATTGTTCCGGTTGCTCGGCCATGAGCAATTGTCGATCTGATTGATGTTGTATTGGCGGCAGACAAGTCTGCAGCAGCGCGTATCTGATCAGAATAGGAAACAAGCAATCAGCCGCGTAGTTATGGGAGCCGGGATCGCACGTACAAGTTCAGTTTTTCAGCCAAGCCAGACGCTACCGCAGCGATTGAGCCGAGCCACGCCTCGCTGGGCAAACGCGAGGAGGCCGTCCGATGTCCAGCTGTACACGTGACAGCAGATGCCGTCCGGGTTGCAAAGG
The DNA here is from genome assembly GCA_021605145.1 of Aegilops bicornis. Classification (NCBI taxonomy): domain Eukaryota; kingdom Viridiplantae; phylum Streptophyta; class Magnoliopsida; order Poales; family Poaceae; genus Aegilops; species Aegilops bicornis. Next base: position 12,493,041 of record CM038672.1, read on the forward strand.
ATGAGGTTTGCAACCAGTACGCACGGAATTTTTTTTCATCGAGAAGGCCCTAACCCAACTCAAGGGAGCAGTTATGAAAGTTGGGTATCTTCTCAAATGTATTCTTGTGGTTATCGTTTTCTTTGGCGTTGCTTTACTAGTCAAAATGTGATGATGTATTGTCATGTACCAAAAATGAATGATAAAAAAAGTTTAAGGACTTGCAAAGAAATATACGCGGACAGGATGGGACAAATGGATGCGACCGCGCGCTGGGCGCACGGCCACCGCCTCCCAAGATAGGCCCGGACACGACCCCAAATCCCTATCTAAACGGACAGAATCCGAACAAAACGGACGTCCGTTTGGGATCGCGCGGTGGAGTTGGCCTAACTCATTGCCTTTGACCCCCACATTGTTTCAGTGCCAGACACGCTGCACCGAGGGCCCGGGAAGAATTATCGCATGCTAATCGATCCATCCATCCATCGATCGTGTCTGCTTGTGTTGGCGGCTGAATTATGCCGCGATCATGATCGAGTGGCCCGCCGGATTACTACTCACCGGCGGTCAGCAGACAGCGGTAACACTCACTCACTGGAAGTCTGCCAACATTTACTCACCTACCTACCTGTGCTGCCCCAGTCGTGTCGTGGCACAGCCCGTGCACTGTGATGCCGATAGCGTGGTTTTGTCGGCTGATCCATGGACGTACTCTATCTGTAATTCTGTATATATGCATCGGTTGGTTCGGCTGGTTAATGGGTGATGGACGGACGGACGGACAAGATGCGTCAACAAAAACAGAGGTCTTTTTTGTCTGTACCGACTCGTTCGCAGGGTCATGCCCACTTGATTTGCCCGTGCCTTGTTGCTCCGCCCTTTGGGAGACACAACTGATGGCTACTAATCCAACCTTGGCCCCTCTCCCACTCCTTTGCCCTCCCCTGCACACACACACACATATACTCGTAGTACACATGGTATGCCCGCCTTGCTTGCTTGCTGGTAAAGGAAGGAAGCCACCCATCCATCAATGTCGGTCCCGCCATCAATGGCGCTGAAAAACTCGAGCCGCCATTGCCATGGCCCCGCAGCTACCTCGCAGCAACGTACAGTTCGCCGGGAAGAAGAAGGGGATGACCGGGGCAGCAGCCGGGGGCGCACGAGACAACAGTGCATGCAGATGCAGGGCATGGCACTCCAGTGAGAGACGAAAGGACGCGACGAGGCGAGGGGAGAAGAAAAGCAATGGACGGACGAATCGTACGTATCTGCGGCAGACGCCGGACGGCCGGAGCCCCACACGTCGCCGTGTCTGTCGGCCGGGGGTGCATTGCATGAAGCTGATGGGCGGGAGCAGTTGGTCAAAACCGCCGCGGCCCTGTGCGGTGCGCGACAGTGGGGCGCGGCGCGGCCACACGACGGCCTCTCCCTCGCCTTGTCTCCTTCCTCCGTGGCTCCGCCGCTCCGGCCCCGGGCGATCCACACGATCCTCCCCCAACGCGCACCGCACTGTGCGGCGTACACGAGCCGGGCGCCGATTGTCAAAGCCTCATAGTACCGCTATACCCTACTGATTATTACTTAGAAACAAGGACGGCCCGCTTTGGCGCATTATAAGGCTAACTGCAACGCACGACGCGTTTTTCGTTCCTTCACGTTCGCCGACAAAAAAACACGGTATAACGCGCTGATGTAAACGGACGGCTCTCCATTTTATGTTCGCATGGACATATTTCCGGCTCAAATTTGAGCCGAGCTTTGTGTCCGCGCAGACGCCCTCCCCTGGCCCGCTCGTCTACGACACACCCACACCATTCCCTCAACACTCTCTCAAAACCATCCCGCCGTGGCCGACGCGCCCAACCCCGCCGCCGCCCCCTTCCAGGCGCCACCGTCCCCGTCATGGCCGCCCGCTCCATGGGCCTGAAGAAGCCGAAGAAGGTGCGCACCCCCGAAGGAGACGGCGAAGAGGGCTAGCCGGAGAAGGAAGGAGAAGGCGGAAAAAGAAGTCACTGCCGCAGTAAAAAACGCTCAGGCGCAGGCCGCTCGCTGCGGAAAGCGAGGCCCTCGTCGCCAAGGCCACGCAACAGGCCCTCCTCCTTCTAGGGTAACGCGGCGAGCCGACCCTTTTCACGCGGCCGCTGCGCGCGGCGACCAGCACGAGCTCGTTGGTGGGCCTCGTCGGCAACCCGCCAGCCGCTTTCGGAGTGCCCGTGCATGTCAACAACTCCGACGACGTACGGGTACCTTCCCGGACATGACCTGGCCGCCTCTCGCTTCTCCATGTTGCCTCGGGACGGCTCACCGAAAATGGGTGACTACGTGTCGGTCTTCCTCGAGGTGTCCCCCATTGATCTCAATGTCACACCTGTTGCCAGCCAGTCTACCGGGACCCAAAGGAAGCACTCGCGGGTGGTCTCCACGGCCAACTTACCCGATGCCAGCAACTTGTTTGATAGAACGCCCACCCTGACACCGGCCGATCCGAGGTTTCACAAGGAAGTCTTGGAGGAGATGATCAATGAGAGTGGCCAAGGGTATGATGACGACGAGATTCAAGACGGGCAAGACACCCAAGGCCAAGACGCCCACGTCCAATACAACGATGGGCACTACAATGATGGCCATGACTCTGAAGGCGGCGAGGGTGTTAACATCGACGGGAGCCACTACTGTTTGAGAAGAGCTAGAGGAGCAAGGCCAGTCACAAAAGAGGAGGAAAAGCGTGAGGATTGGAGCATACACAGATGTGGAGGACAAGTTGATTTGTGAAGCTTGGATGACAACTGGACAATATCCCCAAACCAATGACAAGCAAAAAGGAACTACATTTTGGAAAAGGGTTGATGATTACTTTCATGAACGTAGGAAGTTTGAGCCCTACAAATTTGAGAGTGACCAGGTCGACCTGTCAATTCAAAAGAGGTAGCGCTTCATCCAATTGAAGTGGAACAAATTTTTTGGTGCTCGTGAGAATACCGAATGTCGTCCCGTGACTGGCCTTGGGATCAGGGACATGGCATACATTTCCTTCCCTTGTTCATACAAAGAGCATATATCGTCCTCCTATGTGTATGAATGTAACTTGTTGCTTTGACAAAAAAGGGTCCCCCTGCTTTATATTATAAGGCAACCATCATCCCATTACACCCGAGAGACGATACAAACTCACACCACCACCACACACAACGCACACACCCAAGGTAAGATACATAGGTGTCGGGCATTGATACACCACCCTACCGACCACCAAGCACACAACAGATATGCGAAGAAGACCGCTTGGAACCAACGGAGACCTCCATCATGACAAACCACACTAGAGAGGTGAAACGGACAATGGCAAAGCCAGGAATCCAGAGTGGTGCCTCCTAGAAGGGTAAGACCACATATGGCCGCCACCGCCCGATCACGCAGATCAGGTTTTCACCCAGAGTATGACAAAAGGAGTGGGTACGCCGCGACGGAGCCTTCAGGAAGGATATGACATCCACGGACGCCGCCACCGTCGGCCAGTTCACCGATTGGGCAAGTGATGTACCCCGGCGTGCACACTCCTTCGTCGGCCCTAGCTCCACCAACCACTCGCAACCAAGCCACCCACGTGTCCATGGTTGCCCGCCCGCACCTGAGACACACACTCCGCCCACAAACGCCGCGCCTCCCGCCGCCAGGGCCCCCGCCTAACATCCAGACACCCCCAAGACCATCCCGAAGGGGTCGGCTTTGGTCAAAAGGGACACACTCGACCGACGAAACCACATCATTCATCCCACCTCGAAACATCGCTGGAGCGGTACCTGCCCGCACACGGTGGGAAAGGGAGAGGTGGGGTGAGCGGATGAATCCACGACCGGCACACCACCGTGCCAGCAACGGGCGGCTCGAGCACGTCGGCGCCACCCATCCCTCCAGCCAACCTCTCCTCTGGACATCTTGCACCGTCCCCACCACGGTTGCCGGTTCCGAACCACGCAAGGCCACCAACGAAGACCCGTCCACCGGCAAGAGGAACCCCAAGGAACGCCACCCACCGCCAAGAGAGCTCACCGGGGAGCCCAACCATGCCGCCGCCGTCGTCCAGACGCCGAGACATCCGAAGGACGGCTAACTCCCCCCCCTCCCCCCCCCCCGGCCACCGCCGTTGCGCCTCCACCACCACCAGTCATGGCCACGGTAGGGGCAGACGACCGCAGCTTGCGCGGCCCACGGCCCGTGCCACGTGGGCCCGGATTTGGCCGCGCCACTGTCGGCCGATTCAGCCACGCCGCCGCCATCCCTGGCTACCGAGGCACACCAGCCACCTAGCTGCCTGCTGCGGAGGAGCGGAGGCGCCGGAGCGCCGCCATCCCCGTCGTGATGCCCGGCCCTACACCACGCTCCGGCCTGGGGGCGTTGGCCCGCGCCGCCCCCACACGAGTGGGAGGACCCCGAGTCCCCGCCGCCGCCAGGCGCCCTCGGGAGGCGGCGAGGGAGGAGGAGGGGAGAGGGGGTGCATCAGCGGGAACTAGGGTTACCTCCCGGCCGCCACGCACGGGCAACACGGGAGGAGGGGAGGGGGAAACCAGCCTCAGGAGGTTATGTATTATCCCCGTCCTTCAACTTGTTGCTTTCATCTCTATGTGTAGGCATTTCAAGCCTTGGATACCTTCAAAAGTCCAAAATGCGGGCAAGCCATTCACTTTGAGCTATTGTTGGAGGGAAATCAAGGATTGCCCAAAGTTCAAGGACCAATATGCTGCCTAAAAAAGATGTGGCGAGCCTTCACCGGTCGTCGACCCAAGTGAAAGTGAGAAGAGGACGAGGGGGAAGACTAATTCCAAGGTGGATACGAATTGTGATGCTTCGATAATCGCCTTGCAAGAAACTTTGAAGGGGTTCATTACCCAAAATGAAGAGGGGGAGCAGAGGAAGTTTCAATACAAAGAGGAGCAAATGAAAACCTACTTTGACATACAAAAGAAGAAGCTCGAGATCGATGAGACCAATGCTCGGACAAGAGTCAAAAGAGGTGGAGCTCGCGCTAATCTCCAAGGAAGTGCAGATCATGGCGGCCAACACGAGCAAGATGACTGCGAAAAACAAGGCTTGGTTTGAGGGTAAGCAAAAGTTCATCCAAGACCGAGATTATGTGCGATCATCTTTTATGCGTTTGTTTTTCATGAACTAGGGGCCGAGATGAATGAAATATAGCCGTGACGGTCCTTTTGGTGCAATGTTGTATGCCGGCATGGGATATGTTACTATGCAAAAAATGCAAGACTTTTATTTTGCTACCAACTTGCTATGTTTGATTATGAAAATATATGGAAGCTGAAAATAAACGGACGAGGGCCAAATGGATGGCGCACTGTCCAAACGGATCAAATGGGTCGGCCGGTCGGGCGCACTGTCCAGATTAGCGCGGACATAGGCGGACGCGGGCCAAACTAGCGATCCAAACGTACAAAAACCAGACAAAATCCGTGTCCGTTGGGGTCCTTGCGTTGGAGTTGCCCTGACACTTGTTTATTTATTAGTTTATTAGATAGAGATTGGTAGTTAAGCGTGCTGGTGGGATTACTTTGTTGAACCCAAGCCGAGCTAGCATGCAGTACCTCTTTGGGGATTGACAAGTACTGTTAGGAACTTGGGATTGAATGCTTTTATGCAAACTTTTGTTCCTTCCCAACAACGGTGCTGACCGAATTATGGTGGCCAATCATCACGCCGGGGGCATCCGGATTAGTATTATGGAAACCGGGAAAGGAAGGCACGGCTCGCCCGCGAGCTGCTTTTTTCTGCTATGCTACGTGCTGCTAGGCTCACTGGTTCATGAAATTTTTGGTCCTAGGTGTGGCCGCTGTGTGGGAGACATGGGCATTGATGGGCTACAACGCTTTGCACTGCTTGACAACAGGATTAGGGCATCATCTTTCGGTTGGCGCCCGGAGGAAACCAATCATGGGTGCTTCACACGCTGTCTGTCTGGTGGGTTCAGGGGCGCGCGGTCTCGGGTCTCGCAGTGCTGGTGCGTTCTGGAAATGCTATAGTGGTATACAATTTAATACAATCATTCTCACATCATATACTGGTATAGTACAATTTAATACTATCTCCCTGGCACAAAGAAGTATCTAGATATGAACGTACGAGTGGAAACTCCACGTCTCTACATTTTCCCTCTTGCAAGGTGACTAAACTAGAGCAAAGCCTTTCTCCCCTCGGTCTCTGTCGATGGGCCCGTCCATTCGTCTTTCCTCTGCATGTCGCTCCGACGACCAATGATGATGAGGGGAATCCCGATGCCTCAGCTATGGCTAGTAGATAGGTTAGGGTTTTAGTCCTCGCAGGATTAGTGCATCATCTTTCGGTTGGCGCCCGGAGGAAACCAATCATGCGTGCTTCACACGCTGTCTGGTAGGTTCAAGGCCGGGCGGTCTCAGCCTCTCAGGTCTAGCAGTGCTGGTTCGTTCTGGTATGCTATAGTGGTGTATATGATTCCCGCATCATATATCATATACTGGTATACTCCCTCCATTCGGAATTACTTGTCTCGGAAATGGATGTATCTAGAACTAAAATACGTTTAGATACATCCATTTCTACGACAAGTAATTCTGAACGGAGGGAGTATAATTTAATACTATCTCCCTGATAGAAGTATCTAGATAATATGAAGTTACAAGTGGAAACTCCACGTCTTTCTTTCCCCTATCGCAAGGTGACTAGGGCAAAGCCTCCCCTCCCCCGATCTCTGTGGATAAGCCCGTGGATCTGTCTTTCCTCTGCATGCTGCTCCAGCGACCGATGACAGTGAAGGGAATCCCGGTGCCTTGGCTCTGGCTAGTAGATACGTTAGGGTTTTAGTCCTCGCAAGGACGACGCTCGAACAAATGGTGGCGCTTCTTCTTTGAGCCAGTTTTTAGATATTCGATCTTCCTCAAGTTTATCCGTAAGGACAGATGAGACGGAGCTCCGACGTAGATTCCTTCCAGCTCCTTGGAGTGGTAAGGTTAGGGTTTCTTATCGTGCGTATGCGACTACGAGATTTGATGTCAGGTTCTTCAGATTGATTTAAGTGTTCAACGACCACAACTGCGGCTCTGGGGCACTGGCCCTTAAGGGCACATGCACGAATACTTCCCGGTTGTCATCGACAAGGTCAGCCCTACTCTAACGACGACAGTGGTCATTTGGTGGTCTAGAGACTTCGATGCCATTTTCATTATATTTAAGGCATTTTGTACTTCTGATGAATTTCTATAATAGATCCTAGTTTTTATGACAAAAAGAATGAACTTACAATTTTAGATAAAATATGTTTTTACATGAAAATTGGGATACAAATATTGTGTCCCGACAACTGTTGTGTCACCGTCTTCCCCGACCATCGCTCTACCCCCTCCCAACGCCACAATTGTTGGGCCACCGGCGTTCTTGATCACCCCTCTGCCACAACCCCCACTACAACCACCCATCATTCGCACTACACCCAAACCTGTGAACCCCTTCCTCTCCTCCCTCGATGAAGTCCTGGCCAACCGTGGTGTTCCCGTCTCTGGCAAGATCATGTTGAGCCCTCAGCGAGGGCGTCCCCGTCTCTAGCTCGAGTGCAGTTCGGTCATCGGTTCAAAATTCATGAATATTTCACAAAAGTTGCGAACATTTTCTACAATTTACTAATGTATTTTTGAATTCATGAACATTTTAAAATCTTTGAAAAAATTCAAATTCATGGACTTTTTTTAATCGATGGTTTAAAAAGATGATGAATGGTTTTTAATTCACAATATTATTTAAATACATGAAATTATTTTTATATAATAATGTTCTGCAGATAAAAAGGATGATAGCCGGGTTTTTTGAAGCTAGCGATGAAGTGGGCAAAAAAAAAGCGAGCGAGCAGAGCTGGGAACCAAACTGAGCCTTTGGATGTTTTATTTCACGTTGAAACAGTGGAATTGCTGCTATAACGCTCATGTGGGCCGGCTCATGAAGCAATCGCTCACACAACCACTGCCGGATGACACCAAGACCGAAACGTGTAATGATATGAGAACCACGTACCTAACAATTATACTCTCCGCTCATAACAAATGTCGTCTCCAACGGTAGCCCAACACGACATACAAGTAAAGAAGAAAAACGTCTGTTGAAACATAATTAAACCCAACGAAACCGTAATAATCGTTGGAGAGAAAAAAGTCAATCCCAGCGAAACCTTCTTCAATATAATAATTAAACCCAACTATAATAATTATTAGTTGGGTCTAATTATATAGTCGACGAGATTGTCATCCTTCTTCAATATAATGGTCGAGCTATAAAAGGCGCGGCGAAGCTACAAGTCAAGTGGAGTCAGGAAGGAAGCGAGTGATGTTGGATGGATCATGCCTCTCTTACTTGAGCTCTACCCAAAGAATGCCCTTTTTCCCCTTGTAAAAAAAGCTACTACATCAAGCAGAGATGGTATTATCTGTTCTATACTTGCAAAGAATCCTGAAGAAACGATCAATGTATGTTATACTCCCTCCGTAAACTAATATAAGAGCGTTTAGAATACTAAAGTAGTGATCTAAATGCTCTTATATTAGTTCACAGAGGGAGTATTTGGTAGGGAGGTTGCCTAAGTAAAAATAGAATTTCCTCACTTCTAAATTATACTACTGTATTTGATATTGCAAAGATTGATACCAATGGAGATCTCAAGAGATTTTGTTGTAGTATTTCTTAGTCATGAGAGTTACCATGTAATAATTTCTTACTTCTTAGATCCTACATTTTGATATAGAGCGAGTACATGCTAACTATAGTCACAGAATTACACATAGACAGCACGCATCAGGCTGGACAATAACATTGGCAATTCTGATACTTGATGACATGTTTGGTTTTTAGATAAACAAAACCTACACATGATATTGTTTGAGCAAAAGAAACATGGAATAGTAGCTGAATTCAAACGGGCATTATACGACGACACAGATAAGCATCAGTTCAAAATGCGCATAAGGATATTTTAGACCAGTTTACAATCCAGATCTTTCGTCGCCAAGTCGAACACCAAAAGAGTAAGCAAGGAAAACATACTACACAACCAACATTCCTGACAAAATCCAAGTAATACAGGTGGAGTGCAACACTTCAAAACCTCTTAAGACCAAAATGGCACAAGTGGCAGGAAGTGGTTGCCAAGGTTTTACTAATCACACTTCAAAGCCTTCAGACCAGAAAGGCATCTCAGATGGCAGTTTGTTGCCAAGGTTTGCTTCTGTGCTTAATTCTTGCCCCGGCCGCCGCGCTTCGGTGGCACAACAGTCCACCCATCAGCATCTGGGGCAGGCTTGGAAGGCTTTGGCTCATCCACCGACATATCATCTGCCTTGGCTGGTTCATCGCCGTCGTCATCGTCCGAGCTATCATCGGAGCTATCATCGCCTTCATCAGTTACCATCTGTTCATGAGAAGAAAATCAATTATAGCTGCAGGTGGCCTATATTTTGAATTTGGCCAATTTCCAGCAGAAGGCTGCCCTCGAAGTTTGAAGCATACCGAAACAAATTAGAAGTTGTTCAACAAGGAGAATATGAAGAGACGGATATTAATAAGAAATACAAAATCAAGTTGTGGTTTTTTCTGCTGACTATTATCTCGCCAAATATTCAGCATTTTGTCTTAAGTTGGCCTGTAACATTATTTCCAGCTATTCACACATTTATCTGATATGTATATGGAACAAACAGGACCACAGTGAGGGAAGAACTACACAAAACTGAGTCGAAGCAACCAGTAAACCCAATCGGTTAGCTTGTGCAATGCCGATACTGTCAGCAGTTCAGGAATCTCCACGAAATCAGTGGTGATGAAGGATGACTTCAGGCAACAAGTGTATATACATGGTTGGTTCCCAAAATATAAATATATCTCGAATTAGCACTGATTCCCAATTCTAATTAGAAGACAACATTAAGATCCCCATGGTAAAGTAAAAACCCACTGAATCTAGCATTCTCTAATTATTCCCCAATGAAGCAAAATACAATCATGTCAAGAACGCCACATAGTAATGAAGTAATAAGTCAATTTATCAATAGGAATTTGGAAGTGAACTTTGATAGAATATTGTTGAATCAAGTTGCAGGATTAGTGAGCTCAAATGTGAGGAGAGGCGGCAGAAATTACATAACAAGAAAAAAGAGCACTTGCCATTCTACTTTGGGAAACAGCATTTCCTTGAGCACGTGTGTCCCTTAGCTTCTCAATCGACGAATAGTTGTTTTGCAGGCATTCTTCATGCATAATCAATACTTGTTCAGCAACCTGTTTACCACAAAGAGCGTTGAATTAATAAACACACATGGTGCCATGTACAAGCAAAGCAAATACAGCCTTTACGTAAACTGAAAGAAGCAGTACATTCCGACTTAATTATGGTTAAGAAGTTTCAGATTTTCTGCTACATAAGCTTGGCAATGGGGAAGGTTGGTCCATCGCCGCACTTAACAGTCCTGTAAAATAGCAAACAAAGGGCCACAGTAGCAACCCTCAAGTACAATAGGTGAATTGGGCCAAGCAACTAAATGTCCTTTGATCCAAGCAGGTTAACCCTTTCGCCCACAACAACATGTGCTGCCTCAGATATTTCGCATAGAGGATAGTCTCAAAGATTCTTAAAATCTAAGTCCTCGCCACCATCCTGCCTGATGTCTGCCATTGGAGTTCCACAGCCATTTCTCCTGTTCACATTCGCTACTCCCTTCGCTGCTTTGAACCCCCCCCCCCCCTGCGCGGTGACCGATGACCTTGTCTCCATTCTCCCGAAAGGTCACCAAAGGTATATTGTGAAATGGCGGGAAAGCTTGCCGGACGTGGTGTATCAATTATTTCTTCCCTGTTGTATTGCTTGCCGGATGTGGTGTTGATTTGAACAAGTGAGCTAATAATATAACTATTTCTTGACACACACACGTACAATGTGATGGCTGGTGCAGATACTAGAACAGGAAGAGAGAAGAGAAAATGGAGTAGGAGCTACCAAGAGTTGATTCAGTAAACAGCAGCCATGTCTATTAGATTTTGTTTGCGTTTTTTATTTTCTTGCATTTGTAGTGTCAATTGGAAGGTTTTACCAGCTTGATTCACTTCAAATGGCCTTCTCTACTGTTTCAAGCTAACAGAAGTATGGGCCATGACCGCGGCTCACTGGTGTCACAGGAGGGATGCCACAGAGGCCAACCCATTGTCCTAAACCTCCCCCATGGTTACCAAGGGCCAGATGCTGTCAGTCCAAATTAGTCCATTAAAGCTAGATCAAGTCCCAGCCTACTTTTGAGATAAGAAATTGTAAATAAAGGTTGCGATAAGAAATTGCAAAAGGACTAGTTTTCAAGGCCTATGGCTGGTGCTAAACATGACGGAAACAACAAATTATTACCTCCCCAACACTTCCATCTTCAAAGTCAGCATTGAAGAATTCGGATATGCTGTCAAACATCATCTCCTCCAAGTCATCATAATAATATGGACCTGGAAAACAAACCCAAAGAACATTACATGCCGACCCAGACGTGAAAAATGAGCGAAGCGGATAAAACCAAACCTAGTAGAAACAAGTCAGCCATGCCAAAATCACATTTTGGACCAACTGTATACTAGTAGATGAAAAAAAAAAGAGTAAGCCGTAACTTCCTAAAATAAACAGAGAATGCAAGAGATGTTGGGAATTTTAGTAACTGTAATCCACTGTTAATCTTAACTAAACAGAAGCGTATGAATAAATACAGAGGCTCAAAGGTGAAATGCGCATCATTACAAAAGGTTACGCTTTGGACAATTCCCCTGTTGGTTAAACAGGGCTCCAACATAGCAAAACCAAGCTAAATTGTTTCACAGATCATACTACGGAGACGTCAGATTGCGAAAGCCCGTGGAAACTCTGAATCGAAGTTGCCACGGGGCCAAGGAACGCAAATCCTCTCTGGGAGACTGGAGCTATTCGTCGAGGACCTAAGACGCGATCAAAGGGGGGCGCTGAAGGGGGTGGATGAGTCGTGAGTGGGTACCTTTGGAGTTGGTGAAGAAGGAGAGGACGTCGGCGGCGAGCCGGTCGGCCTTGGCGCGGGAGTCGCGGCCGCCCCACTCGTTCTCCACCGCCATCTGCAGCGCCGTCCACCGCCCGAACACCAGCCCGATGCCCTCCTGGAGCGCCGCGGCCGCCTGCGGCGAGAGCCCCCCGCCGCCGCTGGTGGATGCCGACATGGTGCGGGAGCTCTGGGAAGAAGAAGGCTAGAGCTTCGGTGGCCTTTCGGGGGGTGCTTTGGTTGGACGGGAGCGAGATGCGGCGGACGACGAGCAGAGGATCCTCCTCCGGCGTCCCTTTGTCGGCGTGGTGGAGGCGCTCGGGTGCGACGGCTGGTGGAGGCGAGAGACTGAAAACCTAGTGGGGGGGGGTTAAGATTAGGGTTTGGTTGGGGTTATAGTCCGGGATTGTCCTTGGGCTGGGCCTCACTAAGCGAAAATTAGAAATCCGTTTCCAAAAAACATCTTCTCAAATTAAAAGTTTCCAAAAAACATTTTTCTACAACACAAGAAAAGTTGAACATTTTTATAAACACACAGACATGTATATTATGTAGGGAGCAATTAATTAACGAGCGCTCCTTCGGGAGCCTCGCAACATCAGCGCCACTTGGCGTGCTCACACCCATTCGCCACGTGTCGCGCTCTGGGTGCTCCCTTCGGATTTTGTTTTTTTTATTTTTACGCACGCGTTTTCGGCTTTTTAAACGGTTTTTTTTAAGTTTTGGTTTTCTACCGGTCTTCCCTAGCTTTCCGACCAAAAAAAAATTTTCAACAAAAATATTTTTTTGCGCAAAAATATGCATTTTTTTCGGGAGAGTCACGATTTTGTTTTCGCGAGAGGCACGGCCGTGCCTCTTGGAAACGAAAAAAAAACATGTTTTCTGTTTTTCTCATTCGCGAGAGGCACGGTTTTGCTTCCGCGAGAGGCACGGTTGTGCTTTCGCAAGAGGCACGGGCGTGCCTCTTTCGAAAAGGGAAAAACACATTTTTTATTTTTTTTCTTTCGCGAGAGGCACGGTTTTGCTTCCGCGAGAGGCACGGGCGTGCCTCTTTCGGAAAGGGAAAAAACACGTTTTCTATTTTTTTCTTTCGCGAGAGGCACGGTTTTGCTTTCGCCAGAGGCACGGGCGTGCCTTTTTCGGAAAAGGAAAAAAACGCGTTTTCTAATTTTTTTTCTTCCGCAAGAGGCACGGTTTTGCTTCCGCGAGAGGCACGGTTGTGATTTCGTCAGAGGCACGGGCGTGCCTCTTTCGGAAAGGAAAAAAACCCGTGTTTCCGGTTCGTTTTTCATTGGTTTTTTACGTCCGTTTTTTTGTGAAAAAAAGTTCGTCAAAACCTATCAACATGGGATCTAGTTTTGAAGATCTTGACGCGAGGAATCCAATGGCGAAAGCGGTTTGATATTTAGACGCACGGTTTAAGAGATAAAACGTTTTGAATAAACGGATCTACGAAAAAAGGGAAAACTCCCAGGTTGCGACAAGTGGCACACATGCAGCGCACCACTTGTCGCAACCTGGGGAAGTTGGAGTGATCTCCGCAAGGAGTACTCCTTAATTAGTGATTTCGCACATGCAAGATCTCATAACATTCTATTTTCACACGTGATGTACAAAAAAAGACACATATGCATTTTCAAATGGGCTTCTTTTTTTTTTGTTATTGGGCTGGAATTTTGTTACTTTTTGTACAACTTACAATTTACATTTTGTCAAGAATAAATTTTATGGATCCATAGTGAATACATACAAGTTTCTATAGATTTTTTTTTGAATTTTTTGAAACATTTAAGTATGTTTTTTTATTACAACTTTGCACTCCTCACTAAGGGCCTATTTGGATTGTAGGACTTGAATACTAAGGTTTTTTTTCCTACGAAAGCCATTTGGATCATAGGATTTGATTCAAAGGATTCTTGTAGGAGTTTTGAAGGATTGAAATTCTTAGGTCTCATTTGGCTTGTAGGAATTCTACATGATGAGGTTTTCAAAGGAAAAATTCCTTTGGAGCATTTTGGTTTGTAGAAATGAATTCTTATTCCTATGTAGTATATGAACCACCCATTCACATTTTAAAGGAAAAAGTATTGGCCTAGACTTAATGAAAAAAATCTGCATCATATGACTTCTTTTTTTATATAAAAATTGTGATACATGTCATCTCACTTCCTATGATTTTTCTATTCCTATGTTGTCCCTATCCAATGAACCAAATGAGGCCTTACTAGTTTTATCTATGTTGGTCATTTGATTCATAAGATTGTCCTATAATAAAAAAAATTCTTAATGGGTCCTTTGTACTACGTTCCATAACATCAACTCAAACCTCGAGAAAGAATCCTTTGTTTTTCCCGTGATGCAATAAAACAAACAAAATCATATAGGATTTAAGTGGGCATGACATTGTGTCCCTTTGTTTTTCTAGTTCCTGCATTTTTAAAATCCCACACATCAAACCAAATAATCCCTAAGGGACTATTTTATTTAAAACACTTTCCTATAAATTTTCAAGAAATTGAATCCTTAGAAAAGAAATTCCTACGCCGGGCATTTGATTTATATAATTGAATCCTATAGGATTTTCTTGAGTGATAGGCAAGGTAAAAAATAAGAGCAAAACCACAAGTAGAAATATTATTAAGATATTGATCACTGGTCCAATGCCTAAAGAATCCAGAGAAACAAAGAAAGCATGATTTTCTTGTACTATGATCTCCTTTGGTGCGGGGATACTAAAAACACACGAATAGAAAACACACACGAAAAAGATAGAAATGTATGCGCAAAACAGATGATTGCTAAACATAGAAATTATATCCACTTTGTTGTTTGGTTTACAAGAATTTGAAAAACGCAAGAATTCTAATAAACATGGTAAAACAAAGTCAAAACCACATGTACATTTATAGTTATCATGCCACTAGGGATCTTAGCATAGTTATTGTGCATATAAAAATGAAAAAGGTGGTCCAAGTGCATGCTATAACTCCTATTTTGTTCCTTTGAAACTGAGTTCAAATGAAAATTTCCTTCATTTTTTCTTTGCCCCATTTCTTTTAATCAAAATTGTTAATAGTGCCATCATTGAAAAAAAAAACTATTCCCACTTCTTTCATTCACTTTTCATTTGAAAGAAAAGAGCCCTTCATTTCGGGCTCCTTTGGTTAGTAGAATTCTCAATATATAGCAATAGGATAAAAAATGCATGTGCAAAACAAAATCATCGAAAATAGGGTAATATTCAACTTGGGAGTCTGGTTCACATGATTGCAAAGAACACAAAAATACTAATAATCGTGGTCAAATAAGAGTAAAACCATATAAAAAATGTACAATTTAAATGTTATTATGCCACTAAGGATATTAGTTTGGTTCTTAGTGCATATAAGAATTTTAAAAAGAAGTCCGAGCGGGTGTTAGAATTCCTGTGTTATTCCTATGAAATAGGGATAAAAGGAATTTCTCCATTTTTCATTTGGCCCATTCCTTTTGACCAAAGGCATCGGTTTTCTATAAATTATATAATTATATATTTGTATTTTTAGTACCATCATTGATTTTCTTTTCATATTCTTAGATATTTTCTCCCACTTTTCCTTTGAACCAAATGAGTCCTCCATAGGAACTTCAACGTCAACTCAAACCTCTTAAAAAGTTTTTTTTTCAAGAAGCAACCAAACAAATAAAAAAATGCGAGACTCATATGGCCATAACATTGTAGTCTCATATATTTACTGTTAATGTATTTTTAGAGACCTACACATCAAAAGATATTGATGTAGAATAGAACACAATTATTTCATAGGGTTTCTCATTTCCTCTCGCGACTGCAATTGCTAGGGCAATCATCCCTCTCCCTAAACTTTGGTTATGAGCCTGTGGATCCACCACCCCTCTGCTTGTTGCCCACACGACCGGTGACGGCGAGGGGGTCCTGCCGCCTCGACTCCGGCTAGTAGTTTAGGTAGGAGTTTTTTTTCTTACACGACGTTCGGGGCGGATCAAGGTGGTCTTTCGGGTTCCAACCCTCCTCGAGTTCGTCCATCATGATGGAGACGACGGAGCTCCAACGTAAATTCCCGTCATCTCCTTGGGGCGATGAGGTCAGGATTCCTTGTCGTGCGTGTAGGCCAGCAAGATTTTGTGTCAGACGCTTTGGACCGATTAAAGGTTCAATTGTGACGACTGTGGCGCTATGGCGTTGCTCCGTATGGGCACATGCATGAAGATTTTCCGCCCGTGATCGACAAGGTCAAGTCAACTCCGATAGAGGAGCGGCGAAAGTGCCACGTCGACGGGTCGTTCTCGTTGCGTTAGTGGTCGTTTCGTGGCGCAGTGTCCTCCGTGCAACTTTTATCATGTTTAGGATGATTTGTATTTATTATGAACCTTTCATAATAACTCTGGGTGCTTTTTTGAAAAACGGACACTAGCGTGAAATAAACACCAAAATTCAGCCGAGTATGATACAACTCAAAAGGAAAGTGTGACCCACCCCGCATCGGACGCATCGTATCCAGTGGGCGCGCGGGCGGCTATAAACCACCCGCCCCGCCGATTCCCCAATCCTAATCCCCACACCGCCCACTGATTCCCCAATCTTTGGTCGGCGGAACCCTAGACGCGGAGCGACTCACAGACCAAATAGAAACACACGCCATAAATTATGTCACCGAAAAGCTCGAAGTTTCGCAACCAAGGAAAAGGAAAAGTGAGGAGGAAAAAGAAGGCGTGACCCACCCGCGTCGAACACATCACATCCAGCGGGCGCGACCACCTATATACCACCCGCCCCGCCCCATCCGATCCCTCACTCCCCCCACCCCCCAAAACAAAATCTTCAATCACCGGCGGAACCCTATACGCGGAGCGACTTGCAGACCGGGGCGCCAACTCCGGCGGATTCGGCGGCTCGCTTCTTCCCCACCGCCACGCACGCTTCGAAAGGTTCGCGCCGCCCGACATCCCCGCCCCCAGTCACAACTTGTTATCTTTCTTGCGAACCTTTTATGATTTATGTTTACGAAATGAAATCATCCCCCCTCCTCCCGGGCCGCCGCCACGCCCGCTTCGGAAGGTTCGCGCCGCTCGTCGCCGTCCCCCCGTCCCGCCTTACATTTTATGTCCACGTCACCTTGTATTTTCTTACTTATGATCTGAGTTTTTTTTGGGAATAATATTGCCGCAAAAACACCAAAGTTTCGGTGGAATTTACTATTAAAAATTTAAGTATGATAATAAAACTATATAGTACATCATGAAGCATTATCTCTCACCGAAAGGCGGAGGCGTTTCCACCTCATCACGAGATTAAAGCCGGAAGCTTCGCGGCAAGGAAAAGGAAAAGGAAAAGGAAAAGGAAAACGCGGAGGAAAAAGGAAAGCGTGACCCACCATCCCCCCACCCCGCGTCGGACCGGACGCATCGTATCCAGCGGGCGGGCGCGCGGGCGGCTATAAACCGCTCGCCGATTCCCCAATCCCAATCCCCACCCCGCCCGCCCACCGATTCCCCAATCTTCGTCCGGCGGAACCCTAGCTCGCCGCGGCGGGACCTCCACGCCGGGACGCCTCCCTCCCCCTCCGGCGGAATCGGCGGCCCGCTCCTTCCCCGGCGCCAAGCACGCTCCGGAGACGCCCCCTGCCGCCCCACCGCCCCCGTCCAAGCTCGGCGACCGGCTCCTTCCCCCTCCGCCGACACCGCCAGGACCCGCGCCGCGCCGTCCGAGGGCCCCGACCCCGCGCCGTCGCCAAGGGACCCGCCGCCGCCGCAGCCGTCCGCGTCGGATCGGGCCCGATCTGTAACTTCACCCGCCGTTCGCGGCTCTCTTTGTAGTACTATTTGATTCGATCGATCTGTGAGGAGTCCTCCCCGGACCTCTCGCGAATTGCGTGTGTGTGCGCAAAGCGAGAGGCCCGGGCAGAGGGGCAGGCACAGCTCGATCCACCACCACCATGGGTGTCTTGTATTACAAATATAAGAGTGCAAAGGAAACCTATCCTGTGACGTTGGCATACTCGTTTATATCCGTGCCTGATCTCAAGCAGCTCATCTTGTCGAGTAACCTGCACGGCACCGGCCGTAACCGCGGCCGCGGCCCCCGCGAGGATATCGCCCTCTCCAACGCCCAGACCGGCGAAGGTTCGTAGCGGATTTTATTTAGGCCATGGTTGTTAAATCTGCACAGCAGTTGTGAATTTCTTGGAATTTGGGCGGTAGCTTTGCTCTTTTCCCTCGTAAGTTATTCAATCTGATGGATTCACGCCCTATGCGCGCAAGTTTGGTCTTGGTATCTGTAGTCCTGTATGTATCAGGACAAGTGGTGCTATAGCTTTATTGCCAGGATCAATTAAGCGTAGTGCCTGCAGGTCCATCATTGGTGGATTTTTTTTACTGTTGTAGTTCTTATTTGCTTGGCATATCACCTAATTTACAATTAGTTGCGGGTGAAAATACCAGGTTAAGTGATATTTGAGTCCATTCGCAACTGCTCCCATTAAGTTAAAGATCAACCAATTTAGTTACTAGGGGGGTTACCTGGACGCCCTGCAAGATAGATGCACATATCTACCTTTCACGCTAGTGAAATCTACAGATGCATCCTTCTGTTCGAGGATTCCTTTCTCATTATATATTGTAGTTTAAGTGCACAACTGAACTTTTAGCTTTGAACAAAGCAACGATGGATATTTCGTGTTGCTCTGGACGAAGCCTATACATTCTTGTTGCATTCCATGCTTTATCGATCAATGATTTTATCTTCTTTCTGTTGTACTGTTTATTTTCATATATTAACGGTCAATTATGTTATGGCTGTGTTCGCATAATGGTTGTGCGAATTGTGCACCCCTCGAGCATGGTGGTCAATATTAATCTGTATCCTGCTGTATGTTTTATTATGTACTATGACTGTAATGGAGGTCTCTTCATGATGTACTAGGACATATTATTGTTGTGCTCGAAGAGATGCTATACTTGTTCTTTAGCATGTCCTTGTGATATGCTTCTATAGCACGAGAGATCCCCTATACTATGGATAGTTCAATTTGCAAATCGTGATTGCGATTAATCCTCTTCTATTTCCCATCCTGCACATCCCAGTAGCTCGCAGTTTCCCAGTTCTCTCAACGTAAATTAACATGTTATTTTGATTCTTGTGCTGTTATTTGAAGATCTTAGTTTCAATTTAAACACGCTAGTTTAATTGCATATTTTTGTTATACTGGAGAAGATTTTATTTCACACTTAAAAGCTAGAATGGTAATGTTTTAGTGAAATGCTCTGACATATTGTTTTGTGTTCTTGTTCTTGAATGCAGAATATGCAGAAGATGCAATGATACCACAGAACGTAACTGTGTTGGTCCGCCGAATTGCTGGGCAAGAGTCGGAGAATATCGTCGTGGTCTCCTCGTAAGTCACTGTATCCCTGTCTGTACAGAGAGGTCGGGAAGGGGGAGGTGGTGGTGATTCATTGTTGGGAATTTAACGGATGGAACTGAGATTACATGTGAAATTTGCCGCCTTTAACTTTGTTGATTGATTATCTTCCTATGTGTAGACATATCTTACGTTCTTAACAAGTGTTTGAAATAAAAATAGAGACTGATGAAGGCACTACCTCTTTCCATTCTGCCTGTTTCCTTCAAAGAATGAACCAAAATGACATGCATATTGTTTTTACATTAGATGTTCTATATGACTCTCTTTCTCTAAACAGATTTTGACTTTGGTCTAACTTTGGGAGGTCTTTAACTGATGGCTAAGGAGATGTTTTTTTTGCATATGCTAATATTGTACCACTAATTGCAGGCGGAAAGTCATAGAAGATGGTTCATTAGCTTCAAACAGATCAGTGGTTACTGAATCAGTCTCAAAATCTTGTTCCTCCATGAAGTGAAAGATGAAGATGCTGCAATTGCAGCTGTGATTGATGCAGCTGAACTTAAATGGTTAGAATACAGCATTTCCTTCTTGCATAAGTCAGCAGCTAGATTTTTTGGTACCTTTTCTGATGATCATATTTAATGGTGCATGCAGGGAAGAGCAGTCATTTAGGAGAGGACAAGCTCCTGGAAGGTTTACATCAGGACGCCATAATGGTAATGCAGAAATTCCCTGTCTTCAGTTTCATGTTCTTTTGAGTTATGATTATGCTAGCAGATAATCTGAAAAGATTCTCTTAAAGATGAAAGCCATTGTTATGATGAAAAAGAGTGTGTAGGTGTTCAAGCTTTGTGGGGACCAGATTTATTTTCTTTTTGGTACGGTAGACCATGTTTCACTTGGATCTTTTTTGACAGTAACTAGACAATTTGTTTCCAGCCCATTAGACAGCCTTTGAACTCTAGCAGATTTTCATACAAATTTGAACAGATTCATGTTGTTTTGTGAATATGTGAACTATACTGCTGCACAATATGCTTGCGTTGTTCTGTGAATGTGTTCAGAATACTATTTAACATGTGCACCGTTTGTCAAATCTTTCAAATTGAAGGCCATGGATCATCAGAAAGGGAGGCACCTCCACCAGGCTATGTGTGCCGCAGCTGCGGAGTTGCAGGCCATTTCATTCAACATTGCCCACAGGAAAACCAGACGCCTCCACCTGGCTATACCTGCTACAGATGCCGGGTTCCAGGGCATTTTATTCAGCATTGCCCAACCATTGGCGATTCCAAATTTGACAACTACAAAATGTCTCGTCCAGTTGCCCCGGTCGTATCTCCAAATCCTGCTGATGACATTCTATCCGCACTTGCCCCAGCTGCATCTGTGAGTGTAGTTGATGACTTGCCAGCAGAACTCCACTGCCAACTATGTAATAAGGTGATGGCAGATGCGGTGTTAACAAGCAAGTGCTGCTTCGTCAGTTTCTGTGATAAATGTAAGCGGTTCTCTTATATCCGGTCTGTATCTTTAGATGTCTTGCTCTGTGGTGGACCAATGTTAAGATATTCTGAGTGTGCTTATGCTCCAACTTTGTTTTAGTTCTTCGCAATAGTTTTTACCATTGTTTTCGTGAGTTTATGCTGCTTGAAATTGAATGAGGAATAACCGTCTATTTCCCCCCTCAGGTATTCGAGATTACATTATTACACAATCGAAGTGCATTTGTGGAGTCAAGGTCCTTGCAGATTCCCTCATCCCCAATCCCACAGTTAGGAGCACAATCAGCAATTTGTTAGGAACAAGGACTTGCAGCACTGCCAGCGGTACAGGGAAGCACAGAAGTTCTTCAGGAAGCAACGCTGATCCCAAATCACAGAGCCACACCACCTCGGCTGCTTTGGAAAGGGACACGAAGCAATGTATGGACAACCAGCTATCGGCAGCTTCTCCCGACGCCCGCCTCCAGGTCGCCACAGAAGGTGATCAAGTCGACCGGCCTCAGAAGAATTCTGATCCGAAGAGCAACACTGAAGGCTCTGCAGGGCGTTCAGCAGAGAAAGCCGTACCTAGTGCCGACCTCCCCAAACTGAAGGATGCGAGCGAATCAACTTTGAAGAAAGGTACCATTTCAGGGAGCTTGGAACCAAAAGCTGCTAGGCCTGATCAGTTGAAGAAGAAGCGGAAGAAGGCAGCAGACTCATCCAAGGCTGTTCATCCAAACAATGCTGACTATGGTTACAACGTTCCATTTGACCCTGCATATTGTAACCCTTTCAACAGTGGATATCAAATGGGTCCATTTGGGGTACCTGATCCATACATATGCGGCTCAATGGGCATGCCCTATGGTGGTTTCCGATGGGTCCATTTGGTATGAATCCCTTTGGCAATATTCCGCCGCAGGCTCTTGCCATGCAAGGCTATCCGCCAAACTATCAAAGGTGTGTGTATTATCAAGTTGCAAACCTTGTTTCTTCATTTCTACCTGTAGAAATGAACATAGGCATAGACATAGCTTTGGTCAGTGGAACGATTTAGTTAAGCTCAGCTGTAGTCAGTAGTTGTAGTCATAGACATAACTCTTGTCAGTGGAACGATTTAGTTAAGCTCAGCTGTAGTCACTGTATCTTCTTCTGTCCATTTGAGTTTGAATGCTAAACGTATTTCATTTGTTTCTTCTTAGCTGGGAAAACCAGGCCGCGTTACACCGTGATGCCGAAGCTGCTGCACGCTCAAGGCAGGTCTCCCAGGGAAACGCTGGAGCTGCTGCACGTTCAAGGCAGACCGAGAGGCCACATGACTCTGGTGCTTGTCCCCGGCCATCAGATCGCAACCAGCGCATGGGCTCTCCTCAAGGCAACCAGCGCATGGGCTCTCCTCAAGGCAGAGAGCTGAGGGACAGGCCCCAGTCAAGACCTGAGCCATCAGAGCGCAACCAGCGCTTGGGTTCTCCTCGCGGCAGAGAGTCCCGGGACAGGTCCCGGTCTAGATCTAAACCATCAGAGCGCAGCCAGCGCTCGGTTTCTCCTCGCCGCAGAGAGTCGAGGGACAGGTCCCGGTCAAGACCAGCGAGTAGTAGGGACCATGGGCGTTCCGACAGAGGTTCCAGTGACTACCATGAGGAGGGTCGCCATGACAGGAAGAGAATGCGCCCGTCTTCTACCGTTGATGGTGATACAGAGAGCAGCCAGAGGTCCAGGCACAGTTCTAGGAGCAGCGGCCTCAGGCGCGACGACGCTAGCGACGACGAGCAGAATTTCAAGAGGAAGTGGGGACGATGAGCCATGGATGCAAGGTTCTGAATAAAGATGGAGGACTTGTTGCAGCATTCCTGGTGCCCAATGCTTGCTGATGAGACTTGTTTTACTAGTGATTGTATATGTCTCGGAAAACGGAGGATAATTCCTCCTGCAGAATGTTGAACCGTTATTATACCAGAGATTGTAATATATATCAGAGAGTTCCCAAATCTCTTCCTCTGTAATGCAATGTTATTACCAAGATAAATGAAATTATCGTCAGCTACATATCGAGTAGTTATATGCATTTTGGAAATGTGCGTCTTCCTATTTTATTTTTTGTATTTGAATGTTTCTCATACCCAAATGATAAGTGGCGAACGTGTGGCATGAAGCAATGTCGCTTTGACGTTTTTTACAACTAAAAATGCCATTCGAAAAGAAAAGAAAGTTGTCATTCTTCTGTCACTAAACTTGGCATAAAAAACATTCGGAATTGCCATGTGTTCAGGGTAGTTCTCATATGACCTAATAGGATGTCATAGAAAAATGTGTCGTTTCTTCAACCAAATAAACAATTTGTTTTAATGTATATCTGACTAGATTGCACATAAACCCAACTTTACACTATGCACACGACCATAACCACACCTTAGGGAAAAGGACAGCCTGCCGCTTGTTCCCCTCGCCTCCGGGTGTGTCAGGACTACAACGCAGGGTGTTATTTCTTCAGTTAGCTGTAGCTAGTTGTGAGAGTGAACGATTCAGTAGATGGACGGTAGAGATTGCGCCTCACCTTACTGTTTCGTCGTAGGCCGTTGGATTGCCACTGTACCGTTTCAGTTGTTACTGTTACTTTTTACCCGTTGTCGGGATCGCTTTTCACCTATAAAGGCAGCTGGGTTGTGGCTGGCCAGGACATCGAATCTTCCATGGAATTGCCGTGAAGGCTAAGAAAACATATAGCTAATACAAACACTCCCAGATCTGGGCGATTTTCCCCTTTCTCTTTCCCTCAAATCCCTAGTTCGTGGAGGGGAATATGGCTGGGTCCTGACAAATTGGTATCAGTAGCTAGTGAATTCTCGGCGGAAACAACTTCCAGTGGGCGAAATCTTCCCTCTCCTAGCGATTACCCACCCAATTCCCACCCTTACTCTGCAGGTGGCGTACGACGGCGGCGATTGACGGCGGCGTTGGCGGCGGCGAGTTATTCGGGTGCAGATCAGTCGAACCAGAGCGGTTGGTTGAGCACCTTGCTTAACAGGTAAAATTCCGCGTCTGAGTGCTGATCGGTGTACCTTGGAGGCGAGGATCGTGGCGGCGGAAGGATCGGGAGTAGAGCACGGGTTGCTGGATCATCCAGTGGTAAAATTCCTTGCCCCTGCTCCAGATCAAGGAGATGGGGCGCGCCAAGGCCATCGAGGAGGCGGATCTACAGGAAATTCTATCTCTCCGTGAAGATTTCGGGATCCTGCAGAAAGATCAGGCACAAATGCAAGCAGATATGGCGAAACTGCACGATGATGTTCACTCCATCAGTTCAAAACAGGGAGATATCTCGGTGCAGGTGGGAAGTGTTGAGCAAGTGGTGCTGGATTTGGGTAAACAGCTTTCCACAATAAATTCAGTGTTGCAAGCATTAGTGAAAGCACCAATAAATGCTGGCACAATTGATGCTCCTTCCAGTTCGCAGCAGAGGCCTAAATCACCCACAGTTTCACAGGAACAGGTGCAAAACCAAATACTGAGAACAGAGCAACTTAGGAAACAGTTGGAAGCTGAGAAAGAAAAGACAAGGCAACTAGAGGAACTGCAGCAACAGAACTTACCTCCTATCCGAACCAGTAAACCAGTTGTTCCTCCAGGGTTTGCACAGCAAGGTAGACAGGAGCAATCTAGTCCTTTGGGCACACCAATGACAGCCCGACAGCCCACTTACACTCCTGCTTTTCAGCAACACTATCAGCAGAACATAGATAAGCAACTGTGGCAAGGATATGCAAGGACTTATGAACAGGATATGCAGTGCCAGTTCATGAAGTCTATAACAAAAGGACCTAAAATGGACTTCCCTAGGTTTGAAGGTGAGGACCCAGTGGGTTGGATCAGGCAGTGCAATAAATATTTCCAGATGTCAGGTGCACCAGAAGAATATAAAGTTTCCTTGGCACAACTATACATCATGGGGGAAGCAGATATCTGGCTTAGAAGATCTGGACTCCTTAAGAAGAAAGTGACATGGAAAGAGTTTTGCACAGAAATTATTAAGAGATTCTCTGCACAAGGATCATATGACTTAACTGAAAAGTTCAATTCAGTTCAACAGTCCAATAGTACTGTGTCAGAATATACAAAAGTTTTTGAGGATCTCATGGCTGATGTCCAAGAGGAAAACCCAGAGTTAGGAGAGTCTTGGTTTGTCAGGTGCTATGTCAAAGGCTTGAGAGAGGGAATAAAGTT
This sequence comes from Aegilops bicornis, assembly GCA_021605145.1. Lineage (NCBI taxonomy): Eukaryota > Viridiplantae > Streptophyta > Magnoliopsida > Poales > Poaceae > Aegilops > Aegilops bicornis. Next base: position 12,518,181 of record CM038672.1, read on the forward strand.
CCAAATTAGGCCATTGAGACCACAAACTCTGACTGATGCATATTGGTTAGCTAAAGATGTAGAACCTTGCCACCCCCCTGTAGTAGCAAACGCAAAAAGGACTTCAGTTCCTTATAACAACTACTACCAGAAGAGCAATGGAGGGTTTATCCAAAAACAGAATGTTGCTCCTCCGGCCCAGCAACAAATTCCTGTTAGACACACTGAAATGCCTGTTAACAGTGCACAAAAAATCAGGAAAGTGGGAGAGTGCTGGAGGTGTGGGGATAAGTGGGTACATGGTCACAAGTGTAAGTTAGTCCCAAACATTCAGGCTATGCAACAAGAGTTGGAAGAACAAGACACTTATGATGTGGAGGAACAACAATTAGAAGAACAAGCAGAGCAAATGACTGAAGGAGATCAGGCTATGTTCATTTCTGCCTTTGCTATGGGGCAACAATTAGCTGTTCCAACTCCTACAGTAATCATTCATATCAATGGAAAAAGGGCTGTAGCACTATTAGATTCTGGTAGCACCACCTCCTTCGTTAATCAGCACTTTGCAGTTAAGGCAAACTGCAATATGTTGCCTGTCAAACCTAGAAAAATTGCAGTGGCTGGAGGAGGAATATTAACATCTACTTCAGTCATCCCTAATTGTCAGTTTCAGATCTCCAAAATGACACTCACTCACAGTTTCAGAACACTGCACTACCAAGTCATGATGCAATTTTAGGCTATGACTGGTTTACTGCTGTGAGCCCTGTTTCATTTGATATTCCAGCACATCAGTTCAGTTTTACACATGGAGGTAAGCAGACTGTGTCAACTGCAATGTTTACTACTCCAGCTAGTGTGAAAGAAGTACCCGCTAAGAAAGTGGATAAGTTCTTGGATAAAGGACCTGAAGTATTCTTGTGTCAAATCAACAACATACTCATGGATGCACCAAAAGGTTTTCAAACTCCTCCACAAATACAGAAATTACTGTTGCAGTATGCTGATCTGTTTGAAGAACCTAAATCCCTGCCACCTCATAGAGCTTTGGATCACAAAATCCCTATGGTTGATGGAGCATCTCCTCCACAAGTCAGACCTTATAGGGTGCCTCAAAATCAAAAGAAAGAGATGGAAGAGCAGATAAAAAAGTTGCTCACTGCACATCTCATCAGACACAGCCAAAGTCCTTTTGCTGCACCTGTGTTATTAGTTAAAAAGAAGGACTACAGAAAGCTGAATGCTCTTACAATCAAAAACAAATTTCCTATAACTGTTATAGAAGACCTTTTGGATGAACTACATGGAGCAAAATATTTCACAAAATTGGATTTAAGGTCAGGCTATCACCAAATTAGAATGTCACCTGAAGACATCCATAAAACTGCATTCAGAACATTTTTAGGTCATTTTGAGTTTCTGGTTATGCCTTTTGGACTGTCCAATGCACCTGGCACCTTTCAGGAGTTAATGAATACCATATTTGGTCCCTACCTGAGGAAATTTGTGTTGGTTTTCTTTGATGATATATTGATTTTCAGTAGAAACCTCACAGAGCACTTGGAACATATCAAGTTGGTCCTGGATCTCTTAAGAGAACATCAGTTGTTTGCCAAAATGTCAAAGTGTGTCTTTGCAGCTCAGAAAGTGGAATATCTGGGACATGTTATTTCTGCTGATGGGGTAGCTACTGACCCACAGAAGATATCTGCCATAGCTGAGTGGCCAGTCCCTGAGAATATAACTAAACTCAGAAGTTTCTTGGGTCTGGCAGGTTATTATAGAAGATTTATCAAGGGCTATGGTGTAATATGCAGACCTCTGCATGATCTGCTCAAAAAAGGGAATTTCCAGTGGTCACCTGAACATGCCAAAGCCTTCCAACAATTGAAACAAGCATTAACTTCTGCTCCTGTGTTGGCACTGCCAGATTTTTCCAAGCCATTCATACTGGAAACGGATGCATCAAGAAAAGGAATTGGAGCTGTATTAATGCAGCAAGGCAGACCCATTTCTTTCTATAGTTCATCCTTGTGTCCCAGAAATGCAGCCATGTCTACATATGAAAAGGAGGCCCTAGCAATTTTAGAAGCACTCAAAAGATGGAGACATTATTTGCTAGGGAAGGAGTTGATCATTAAAACAGATCAACAATCTCTAAAGTTCATTACTGATCAAAGAATCACTGAAGGAGTCCAACACAAACTAATGATGAAGTTGCTGGAATTCAATTTTACTATTCGGTACAAAAAGGGCATTCAAAACAAAGTGGCTGATGCTCTCTCAAGAATTCTTCCTAAATGCATGACTATTTCTGCAGCCACTCCTGCTTGGGCAGAGGAAATAGTGAGCAATTATCAGCAAGATCCTAATAGTCTGCAATTGTTGGAGAAACTGTTGTTAAACAAGGATAGTTTATTGCCAGACTACTCCTTAGCAGGTGGCATAATCAGATACAAAGGGAAGATTTATGTAGGTAACACACCTGCATTAAGAGATAAACTACTTACTGCACTGGATAGTTCTCCTATAGGGGGCCACTCAGGAAGAAGGGCAACATATCATAGGATCAAAAGCATCTTTTATTGGCCTGGTATGAAAACAGCTGTAGAGGCCTTCATTGCTGCTTGTCCCATATGCCAAAGAGCAAAACATGAAACTTGTTTACAGCCTGGTTTACTTGAACCTCTGCCTGTGGCTGATATGGCCTGGCAGCATATATCCTTGGACTTCATTGAGGGACTGCCTAAATCTCAAGGAAAAGATGTGATATTGGTAGTTGTGGATAGATTTACTAAGTACTCCCACTTCATACCTCTCTCTCATCCTTATTTAGTGCTAAGTGTAGCCCAGGCTTTTGTGGATAACATAATTAAATTGCATGGACCACCAAAACTGATCATCTCTGACAGAGACAGAATATTCACCAGTCAGCTTTGGAAAAATATCTTCTCAGCACTTAAAGTGGAATTGAGGTTCAGTACTGCATATCACCCACAAACAGACGGCCAGACTGAACGTGTAAACCAGTGTTTGGAGACTTATCTGAGATGTATGACTACATCTGCTCCAACCAAGTGGTTATCTTGGCTCTCATTAGCAGAATTCTGGTATAATTCAACATACCATACAGCCATTAAGATGCCCCCATTTCAAGCTCTTTATGGATTTCCCCCACCCCTCATTTCAGAGCTAGCAATTCCAGGGCCTGATGATGAAGAGGCACAAGATTACTTAACTGCCAAGGAGCAAATTTTGTAGCAACTTAAGGATAACTTGGTGCTGGCACAAAACAGGATGAAGAAATATGCTGATACTAAGAGAGTGGAAAGAAGCTTTCAAGTGGGAGATCCGGTTTACTTAAAAATGGCACCTTATAGACTTGCTGCGTTTGGGTTCAGAGGAGCACTGAAACTCCAAAACAGATATTATGGTCCATTCTTGGTTCTTCAGAAAGTGGGCAAAGCTGCATACAAATTGCAACTACCAAGAGATGTGCATATCCATCCGGTGTTTCATGTGAGCCAGCTGAAGAAACACATTGGGGAGAAATCTATACCTGACCCAAATCTGCCTCTGGTCAACGCAGATGGGACAATCAAAACAGGTCCAGAAGAAGTATTGGAAGTGCGCCAAGTTCCTCGACAGAATCTACCAGTGGTACAATGGCTCATCAGGTGGATAAACCTGCCCACTGAAGAGGCAACATGGGAAGATGCTGACTTTATCAAATACACATTTCCGGAGTTTTTCAGCACCACTACTCGCGCTTGGAGGGAAGCAGCAGCAACGCCGTGAGGACACGTCGACACTCAAGGAGGGAGCAATGTCAGGACTACAGCGCAGGGTGTTATTTCTTCAGTTAGCTGTAGCTAGTTGTGAGAGTGATCGATTCAGTAGATGGACGGTAGAGATTGCGCCTCACCTTACTGTTTCGTCGTAGGCCGTTGGATTGCCACTGTACCGTTTCAGTTGTTACTGTTACTTTTTACCCGTTGTTGGGATCGCTTTTCACCTATAAAGGCAGCTGGGTTGTGGCTGGCCAGGACATCGAATCTTCCATGGAATTGCCGTGAAGGCTAAGAAAACATATAGCTAATACAAACACTCCCAGATCTGGGCGATTTTCCCCTTTCTCTTTCCCTCAAATCCCTAGTTCGTGGAGGGGAATATGGCTGGGTCCTGACAGGGTGCCTTATGGCATGGAGCCGTGGACGGACTAGCCAGTGATGCATGGGAAAAAATATCTCCTCGTCATGTTCTTGTTATGGCAATGCCGATTGCCATCGGTGAAGGTCGTTTGGAGCTTTGATCAGGGCCAAGCATAGGGTCATTTGGAGTGGACGGCGACAACTCGTGTTTTTGTCTTCTAGCTTCTTATCATTTTGACAAAGCACGACGTCAGGAAGCTAGTGAGGTTATGCCTCCCCGATTATGTCTAGACTGATTTGTGAAGGTTGTTCAATCCCGTTAGTTGCTTTCTTATCTAGGACGACGATCTGATCCTATCGATGACTCCCCGTTCGATGTGTCAACAATGGTACCTTGACTTAAAGGATGTTTCCAAGATCCAAACATAGCGTCAAACTTTGCCCGTGGCGTGCCATTGATAAGTGCATGAAAAGACAATATTGATATACGTGAGGACATGTATGTCATTATTGTTTGTTTTGTAAGCCTGGTCTCATGAAGGAAGTTCTCCTCCCCTAGGTCACACGTGTACATGGCTGCGACCGGCACCGGCAAGGACAACGTTTTCGCTACAACTTTGTCGGTTTTTTGCTACTACCGGCGTCGCCTTTGCTACATCCACTCACAACGGGCATGGCACTTCAAGTGCGTTTCTTTTTGCGGAGACACTTGTATTACTCAAATAACAATATCTTTACAATTATCAAGGGAGACACCCAAGACTTCATCTGGCCCAGATCCTAACCAAGCCATGGTCCGCCCTTCAACTCGAGCAAACCTAGCTAGACCATCACCCGCTTTATTCCGGGCTCGCGAAACACGAGTAACACAAGTTTGTCTAAGACGCAGTAGCAGTCTTGCTTCATTCACCAAGGAGGCATAAACCGAGCGATCAACTTCTCGAGAAGATATCATAGGACGCCATCACAGGAGCGATTCGTGAGCAACACGAACAAAGATGCTCTTGGTGGGTCGCCGTGAAATCCGGCGATGAGATCTAGCGTGGAGCGGGAGGGGCGGCGTGGCGCTGCGACGGAGGGAGGGGCGCCGCAGGCGCACCCAACCAGCTGCGAGAGGAAGAAGAAGGTTTGAAGGCCAACCATTTTGTTCTAGATCTAGCGGACCGGATCCTCAAAAAAAAAAAAAAAGATCTAGCGGACCAGACGACTGGCATCTGACGGCCCACGTGCCATCGGCCAGATCTTTTGGCCGGCCGGCCGGCGCCTACCACTGCCTGACACTGCCTTACACGTGTGCGGTGTGCTGGCCTCGGCGAGAAGCCACTCCGCACACGTCGCCGGCCGCGCGGCACGTTTTTCTTCCCCCTTCCTCCTTCCCCGGCAGCTCCGCTCACTCCCCGCTCTGACTTCCACTTCCACTTCCCGACGGAGCCGATGGCGACGCTGCAGCTGAACCACATCGCGCGGGAGACCGGCGACGTGCGGGGCCTGGCCGCCTTCTACGAGGAGGTGCTGGGCTTCGAGCGCGTCCCGGCCCCCACCTACTTCGGCTTCCAGGTTGCCTAGCTCTGCCTCCCGGGCTCCCCCGACGTCGTGCTCCACATCATCGAGCGCGACCCGGCCGTCGCCGCCGCCCCAGGGGCCGCGCAGGGGGGCGCCACGCCCGCGCAACTGCCCAGGCGGCACCACCTTGCCTTCTCCGTGGCTGACTTCGACGGGTTCCTCACCGTGCTCAGGACCCGTGGCACCCAGCTGTTCGAGAAGTCACAGCCCGACGGCCGCATGCGCCAGGTCTTCTTCTTCGACCCCGACGGTGAGTGAGTGCGCGAGGGGTTCCTCGTCATCTTCGTTGGGTTCCTATTTTCTCACCATCCTTTTAGATTTCTACTGTAATTGCTGTGGCATTTGAGTGATATTGCGTCGATTTGACGAAATTCTGAGAGAGATTCTTCAGTAGGAGAACTAGAAAACAGTCTGCAATTTTAGGAGTGGCTTGAAATGGGAGGGTTATTCTGGTTCAGTGATGGAGGGATGCCGGCCTGACACTTGTTTGCTCCATCACAACCCATCACCTGTGCTATTTGTGAACTTGCAGTGTGCTTGTGGTGATCTTCTTCTTCAGGCAAAGATCAGAGCTGTTGGGTTTATCCATGTTTTATGCCCTCTTTAGGATAACTTTTGACAGGTAGTAGTAGTCGTAGTGGTGATGTTAGCTTATCATGTCTGTCTTTGGAACGGGGTTAGTTCAGCTATGCATTTTATTTCTCCTGCATACATGTACAGTTTTTCTTACAGACTGCCGTTCAGTATGTGTGTTGCATGCTTCATTATGACCAGATCGATCAGTTTGTAGCAGTACGATACTTGTTTGGTAAATGCTTTTGTTTCACTTTTTAGTATCCTAAACCTACTAACTACTAATTCTGTTCCCAAATGTATGACGTTTTTGCAGTTCAAATTGAATAGCAAAAACATCTTACATTTAAGAATAGAGGGTGTATGTTTGTAGTTAGATGTGTTGGTGTTTCATTAGTCTTATAAGTAGGGCTATGAAAATCAGTTCTATTCTATCAGTTCCAGCAAATTAACTAGTAATAATGTACGTGCAATGCACGTTTATATTAGGTAGGATATTAGTTGCATGTTATATTAGGTAAGATATATCTGTTGCATGTTGGTATTTGGCAAGATATCAATTACTTTTTCACGGGAATGGTAGAATATTAATTACATGACAGATTTCAAGGGATAGCGTTGAGTCAAAACGTGTTTATAACCAATGGCAATGGTGGGTAATTAACATGATTTGACGGTCGAGATGGTTTGGATCTGCCCATTTGGGTCTTTTTATATTGGTATTGATATTGATAAAAACTACATATCGTTAACATTAATAGATAGCAAGCCATCCAGGTTCATGATAAGTTGTAGCCAGAGACAGACTGGATTTGTTTAATCGTAATTAGTGCTGCAATTATATGCTTCCAACAGTAGAGTGAAAATTAGTGAATCGTTGTCCATAACTATGGGCTCCAAATATAAAGTTGTGTGTTCTGGTTAGCAAAGCTGATTATGAGCCGACTGTCTGATACCTATAAGCTTTCCAAATCTATGGGCTATATATAATGGATTCTGTCGATTGCTTTGCATATCGGGCCAATCTTCATAGTATGCCTAGATTTCCTTTTCCTTTTAACTTGCAACTGGTCTGTGAATCTTGTCGTACGCACTATCGAGTGTAATTGTAATACAAAACCAAAGATGGCATCTGTCATGACTAATACCACGCTTTTAGATGTCAAACCCGAAGTTTACGAATTGTTACTCTGTCTGCAGTGAATTTCCTGTGTGTTAGTAACACTTTGGAATTCTGGTATCTGAAACAAAGATTGTGAATGACAAATGGACTGCATTTTCATCTGTCTTTCCATGTTTATTGCATATGATCTTTGTACTGCAGTCCATTCCAACAACATCCACACCTCAACCATCATTGACAGCTTGGTTCTACTTCCACCGCAGGCAATGGTCTAGAAGTTACAAGCTCGAGCCCGGGCGATAAGTAACCTGCTGGGATCAGGAAACACCTTCTACTTCTGCGACACCCATGTAAGTAGTAACTGATGTTGCAGTTGAATTTTTTTTCTTTCTGCACATATGAGTACCAGTTACACTGATCCAACAAAATTTTGCTTGTTTGGTTGCAGGTAGTGATTACCCACCTCGAGACCGAAGATGATGGAAGCTGCAGAATCTGAGAGAAAACATCCAATGCCATTCCTTACTCCCAAATAAATAAGGACCTTACTACCTATATCTATCTGCTCCCCATGCCTGTAATATGGATATGCATGTCTGTGGCTGAAGAACTGAACCTGTGCTATGTGTTAGAACATCAAGTTAAATTAGTACCACTACAAATGATGTGCTCTCGCCCATCAAATCTTTCGATTCGCCTTCATATGAAATCTTTCGATTCTCCTTCACATGAAATCTTCCGATTTCGCTGATGTTCCGGTTATCGCCGAACCAATGTTTCAAGCATAACAAGCAAGAATGTTCGAAGATTGTTCAGGCAACAGCTGAAGCAGCTGATTACTAGGCAAAAAAAGAAAACATCTTATTGCAATGGCTGGTGAGATGCATTGTACAAAGCCTCGGAGCACATGAACGCCGGCGGCCTGCCGGCGTGAGGGGTGGGGTCAGTCGTTGGCGGTGGCGAGCTGGACCTGGAGCAGCTCGTCCTCGGGGATGACGCGGATGGTGCAGTCGGAGCGCGGGTAGGCGGCGCAGAGCAGCGCGTAGCCCTGCGCCACCACGTCGTCGCTGAGCATGCCGTCGCTCTGGTCCACCCTGCCGGACACCAGCCGGGCCGGGCAGGTCATGCACACCCCGAGCTTGCAGTCGTGCGGCACGTCCAGCCCCTCCTCCAGCGCGCGCTCCAGGATGTTCTCGTCCTCCTCCATCTCCACCACCCGCGACTCGCCGCCGTGCTCGATCGTCACCCTGTGCGCCCGCGGCGGGGCCGCCCTCAGCCGCGCTCGCGGGTGATGCCGGCGGGGTAGGCTGGTGGCGGAGTTGAGGCGCGGGGAGGAGATGGGGGTCGCGAGGTGGAGCAGCGAGGCGGCGGCCATGGCGTGCCCGGTTCAGCAGCGTCCGTGTGCGGTGCGCGCGGCAGGTCAAGACGTGCTAGAGGATAAGGCGCTGCGCTGCTCTGCTGTTCTGTCTGTGTCGCTTTGCTTTGGCGTAATCAGAGCCGCTCATTATCTTCCTGGATCCATTCTTACCCGCTAGATCCTCCTCATGGGAAATACATAGATTTCGAAGGTGTTCGGCAGTCCTCCGGCTCCCTGAAATCTCAGAATCTGTGGAGCTCCTTTTTCCCGCTCCGTCATTTTTAGCTGCAGCTCCACCAACTTCCGGAGCGAAGTTGGTGAATGGAGAGTCTTCGAACAACTATTTGAAATCTCAGAATTTGCGGAGCTTCTTTTCTCCGCTCCGTCATTTTTAGCTGCAGCTCCACCAACTTCCAGAGCGAAGTTGGTGAGTGGAGAGTCTCCAAACAACTATTTGAAATCTCAGAATCTGCGGAGCTTCTTTTCTCCGCTCCGTCATTTTTAGCTCTGACTCCATAACTCGGCGCGGGCTTGGAGTGGAGAGTCTCGAACAGGCCCTTCATCTATCGAGCACCAATCTTTCTGACCTCCGCCCCATGTCATTTATAATACCAAAGGCGCCTCAAAACCACAGGCGGACGGCCAGTCCTAAAAATACAATCCGGACGGGCCTCTAACGCCCGATCGACCAAAGATCCTCACATCCAACCAAAATATAGGGCGTCCGGGCACCTCTGTCACGTCGGACTGATGATGAGGCCCCACACGAAATCGTCTGAAAACCTGGTGGTCCAACAGACGTCTCCTCCGGTGGCGGTGTGAACGTCGCGTGGCGCTGCTTCAGCTCGTCGCTCGAGGCCGCTATTTAAGCCGGCCGACATCCCCCAACCCTAGCCACATCCACCTTCTCCCCCTTCGTGCCACCCGCCGGAGCCCACCCACCTCCTCCACCTCCGTGCCACCAGGCGGAGCCCATCCACCACCTCTCTCCGACTCTGCCGCTCTTCCCACGCCCTCCGGCTTCGCCATGGTTTGGCAAAAGAATACCACCTATGCTATGCTCACGCCGGAGCGCCGGTTCCAGATTGAGCAGGAGATCCGGGCGAGGCGTGCTGCATGCATCACGGCCGGCTTGCCTCCGGACTCCCCGGGGCAAGAGGAGGAGGAGGAGCAGCCGGAGGAGGAGAAGGAACATGAGTAGCAGCCGGCTCCAATGGAGGTGGCGGATCCCGAGGAGGCAAACAACCAGAGGGGAGGAGCTGGCGCCGCGTCCGGCTCCGGGCTTCAACATGTGGGACGCGGAGTTCGCGTTCGCCCAAGTGGCCGAGATGGTGGAGCAGCAGGTCATCCTGGAGTCCATCCAACATGAGGCCTACGTGGAGGCCAACCGACAATTCATCCGGCTGAAACGGGCAGCGATTGACGTGATCTTCGATGAGGTCGAAGAGGAGATGGATGCGGACGCCGACGCGGAGGAGCCGCAGGAGCCGGAGCTGCGGCTGCCTCCCATGTACCTGGAGTCGGGCACGGAGATAATGGACATCTCCAACGAGGATTAGGGCAATATAAGATACTTGATCTACGTAGTACATGGATTTCATCGTTTGCATGCTTTTGTATCATTTAAGGTTTCTAGTATGAGATATCCGGATGCAGAGACACAAATTTGAGGCATGACCGGTCACTCTCCGCGTAAAAGTAAGAAAATCTCGTTTTCTATATCTTACTTTTCTTATACTTATAAGTGTATGCACAAATTTGAGGCAGAGACACAATATATACTTATAAATGTAAATTTTGTGGTTTTCTATATCTTACTTTTCTTATACCAATTTTTGTATAGTAAACAAATATAAGTGTGATTATTCGTATGCCAAACATAATTTCTAAATGTAACGACTTAAGAAAATCTCGAGTGTAAAATAACTTATTATATGTGCCCTAGGTGATGAATAGCATTACTATTAATGTACTTGCTGTTACTCTTTTGGACCAACACTCATTTTCATACCACTCGAATAAATACTTTATCCATAGGTAAACATGCATCCATTTCATATCCAACAATGTGAACAACAAGTCACACATATGCTGATCCACACATACTGTTCTCATTTCAAAGCACCCACGTGCACAACAAGTCAGCTGCTCGTGGCTGAATGTTCTTGATCGAGGTCCCGTCACTGTTCCCTCCGTACTGCAAGTTTGCCTCTCTAGCGTCGGCTGCCGCTAACAAAGTGGTCAACGAGAGTTCTACTCCAAGAAAATTAGGAAACACGCGCACATTCTTGGCTTTCACCCAAGCACTACCGCTAGATTTTTCCGCAAGTCGCCGCCTTGTTGCGCCAACACCGACCAGGGTCGTCCGAGCTCGACGGATGCCACCATTCATTCCCCGTCCAGTTGCTGCCTGAATTCATGAGTACTCTGACCCGACCTTTCGCCGGAAGACGGAGGAACCGGCCGCTCCTTTTCAGGCCAGGTCGGCATGCCCGGCAGGCGGTGGCAGGACAGGGACACGGACGACTTGCAAGTTGCTGCAGCACGACTCGCAACCTTATTACCTTACCTTACCTAGCCGCGCCGATGCTCTCGCCGTCTTGCATGCGCTGAAGAATCAAAACTCAATCAGCTGTCGCGCACCGTGTTGCCGGCATCTATCCCTCCCAGCCACCTTGTTGTCACTCCGGCCGCGGCACTGGCGTTATGCGGCGTCGCCGGCCCGAGGGGCCGAGGGAGCATGCAGAGGCCGACACCTCTGCTTGATGACCCCGACGACTGGACTCGATCGGCGGAGCTTCCTCGGCGATTTCTCTCGGTCCTCGGCGTCGGCGTCGACTCTGCATGCAGAAAAAAGCGCGCGCGCGCGGGGCAGTGCAGCAACAAGGGTGAAGTCTATTTTAAACCCTAAAAATGTAGAGCACGACGCAAATGAACCCTGACTTTTAAATCCCTGAAATCCATACCCCGACCTCCCTGATCCCGGTCGTTTTTGACCTTTAGGTTGTATCCAAACAGGGGGATTTCTACCTGGCCAGAGAATAGATGGGATCAAGGTGAGTCATCTACCTGCAATAGGTGGGTCTCATGGTCGCCTGGCTTGCTCTGCAGGCTCCCGCACCCAGCGCATGCCCTCTATGTATGACACTATCGTCTATCTTTTGGACCTGCCGCCGACGACCTCAAGCACGCATGCGGGAGCAACTTCAACCGGCGACAATGCGCCACCGCCATAGTGCAAGGCCAGCCATCAAGCTGGTGCCAAAGCCTCCGGCCTCCGCCGATCGAGAAGAGGAGGCTCGGGCACCGCGTGGCGTCCGATGGCGTGTCCACGACGGTGCAGCTCCTTACGGAGGCTCGTCACAGCCTACGGGTGCCCCAGCGCGGCACTGTTGGCTCGCACGCCGGCGATGACCATGGCTGTCTCCGCCTTGAAGACACTGAGCATGTGCACCTGAGCGGGGACGGGGCTGCAGAAGCGGCAGCAGCGACCCTGACCATCTCGTCGACGTCGTTGTTTCTGCAGATGGAAGCCGGCAGCATCCATCTCCACGGGGTTGCAGGTTGCTTCTGGTCCAGGGCACGCAGCCACCATGTTCGGTCCAGCACATTGCAGCACGCGCATCGCCAAACGCTGGCGCGCTCGCGGCCGAGGCCGGCCTCCTGCATGCCTTCTCGAACTCCGCTGCCGCGGCCAAGCTGTTCGATGAAATGCCTAGTCGCTGCTGTGTCAGACAAGACGCACGTACAAGCTAGCTTCAAACCTACGGAGCTGATTGATTCCGGCCGGATACGTACTCAACACATACGAACATGTAGGTCCGATTTGATTGCAACAAGAGCTAGTTTCACGTGGAACAATTGCTCCTCCGACATGCCGCTCTCCAGCTCACCTTGTGTGGCCACCCAGTGTGAGCAGCAGCGCACTCCAAGCCGAACGACGGCAGCCAGCGGGGCCAACGGCGAACAGCGGCGCGCCCGTAGTCCGCGGCCTCCGCGGAGAACCTGCGCGTGGTGTCGGTCGAGAGAAGCGCATGGAGCGGTGGCGGCGGAGAGTAGCTGGATCAGCGGTGTGGGCAGGCTTCGAGGCCATGCACTGCCCCATCCTACGTGCATGTCTTTAATTTGCAATCCCACCATCCCAGGGTGCCACGTCAGCAAATCCAGTTCTAAACAGATGGAAGGGTGATTACAACCGGGATTGAAAACTTCAGGGTATGGACGTCAGGGATTTAGACGTCGGGGTTTATTTGCGTCGTGCTTTACATCCTCAGGGTTTAAAATAGACTTTACTCGCAACGAGGAAACGGAGGCTTGCTTTGTTCGGAGCGAGCCGGCCGGCGGCTGGCATCGGCGGGGGCAGCACGAGAGGAAGACTCTTCGTGCATGGAAGAAAACCAACCATATCGTGGATGTGATCAGGGCCGGCCCTAGCAACGAGGTACCATGGACCTAACATAAATATTTTCATTGACATACATTGCATATCATGAAAATTATTCTATTGACATAAACATATTACCTTTAATTGGAAAATAGTCTTAATACACTATACATATGTGATTACATGATGACAATAATGAAAATAAGATGAAAAACTCCACCCTTCACCTGGCTGATGCATGCGTCCACCACCTGCATAGCCGTCAGATCAATCCTAGTCGAGTGCTCATGCTGGCCACAAGTCCCGCGCATCCAGCTTTTTTTTTTCTGCAACAAAGATCTTATTTGAGAAAGAAAAGAAGGGTTCGATGGCGAAGGTTTTTTTTCCTGCAAACATGGGTCTTGTTTCAGAATGTTTACGCAATAGAGGTCTTATTACAGGAAAAAAAACTGGTCCAGCGATGATGTTTTTTTTCCTGCAACATTTGTCTTGTTTCAGAAACATAATCTCGGTTGCAGAAAGATGTTAGCATAGGAGAGGAGTGCCCGATGGTTGTTTCCAGCAGCATGGGCGCCGGTCTCAATAAACTTATCATCCGGCGGACGCGTAACACTGCCTTTGTAAGATACATGCCTTTGAAATGGAATCTTAATTAACTTTAGTGGTGCGAAGCAGCTTAGCCCCGAGGAGCTAAATGTTATACCTTTGTAAGCAAACTGTGGGAAACCGGGGACGAAAGCGAATTCGTCCCAATAGCCACCAATCTGGCGAGGCGGTTTCGCCGCGCCGAGCTCGGGGAACCGGATTCGCCCGACCCCGATGCGCCTGTCGAGCCCAAGCGAGAGCTCGATCAAAGAACCTTTATAGATCCTCATCATCCTCAGGTTCTGGATACACAGCAAGAAGGGAATCTTCCTATTCGAATGGAAGATTTTTGAAAGAGAGGGGAGAAATCAATCACATGCGCGAGCGGATCGAGCTATATCGCCATGAGCGGATACAAATCTGGTTTGGATAGCCCAGCCATCTGGGTTGCCAACTAGGGACTATCGAGTTAATTCGATTCGTGGGTGGTCGGAGTGGGGATAACATTTCTCTTCTGCATGGCTATGTAGTTTTGCAAATCCAAACACCTCAGAGATAGATATAAAGGTAGGAATTGATCGAACCACACTCCTTCGTAGACTTCAGGAGTCCATTGATGAACCGGCTTGGTACCTCTCTTCCCTGTAGAAAACCAATCACAAGTCCCTCCTTCTTGTAAAAGGAAGGTTCTATACTTCTGGTTATGCCAGCTATTTTAACAGTGCTGACTAAAAACAACTGTTGAATAAATATAACATGGTGAAGGGGTGGGGGTGGGGGGCAAATGCCCCATGTCCATCCCATAGTATAGGTTTTATGTTAGGGCATCTCCAATGTTGACCGGTAAACGAACACCGTAAATATTTGTTTTTATGTTTCCGTTCCTCGGACATGATGCAGGAGGGACATGCAATGCTATTCACAAATTAATTCGGTTGGAAGGAGAGAGAGTAGAGGGGACTATGCATGTGAAGAGAAAGAAAAAGAGAGGAGAACCACGTGAGGGCTTTTTGTTGGTGAATTGCATGTCCAGACTCTCGCATAGCTCTCCCAGGTTAGTTCCAATTTACGGGAAAATGGACGTTCGGACCACTTGGCGGACTAATAGGGTCCCAACTGGATGACAAAAGTTAACACAAGTGGGCCGAACACCACAATCTAGACATATACGGGAGCTTGAGGGTCTCCTTTAAAGATGCCCTTATGTATATAATACTCCCTCCGTTCCTAAATATAAGTCTTTTTAGAGATTTCAATATGGACTACATACAGATATATATATAAACATATTTTAGAGTGTAGATTCACTTATTTTGCTCTGTATATAGTCCATACTGAAAGAGAACGGACGTTTGGCTCTAGGCCTCAATGGAGGCCTTTTTTTGGAAAAAACTAAATTCAAACTTTTCTGTTTAAAAAATCTGAAAAAATTGTGCAAGTAAACAAGGATGTTATGTATATATGTGTAAAATTTCATGATGAAACACGTTGAAATATAACCTGTACAAAAAAGACAAATTCTTGGCATGGGAGTATGAATAGTATCATGTGTTAAAAAGCCCCAGATTTGTCTTATTTGCACAGCCCGATTCAACGTATTTTGCCCAGAAAATTTACACACATGTGTGTTATGCCTTCAAGTACATCTTTGTTTTTTTCAGAATTTTTTGAAACATAGAAAATGTGAAATTTGATGAAATTCGAATTTTTCAAAATCGAGCTCCACGAAGCTCGGCCTCCAAAGACAATATTCGATATCGAAATCTCTAAAATGACTTATATTTAAGAACGAATGGAGTATTTCTTATAATTTATTTAGGTATGTATGTGTATTGGATCCTTATTTGAGATGAGCCCTGGACAATCACACTTTTGCCATGGCCTAGGGCTGACAGTAGATGTGATGCTTGTCACTACCAGCGCTGGAATTCTTTCTAATCTTTGAGATTGAAGAATCATTTTTATTCTATCTAAAATAAAAGATTCGTCTATTTAGCGGCAGATAAACCTTCTGTGTCTTTTTTCTTCTTCTTCTTCTGATTCAGCAGATATTTCGCAAAACGGATTTTATATGGATCCTCATAAGTGATCACTTCTTGCATGAATTACTAGGGATCTAGCAAGTCCAACATCGAATCCTTCATCCGTGTCAATCGGACGCATACTACTTCTCTGAGAGCCCCGCCGAAAAGCAACACATACGTTGCGTCAATGATGGACAGATTGAATGGTGCATGCATATGTCATTTGCTGTAGATCAGTCCTCATTTGGCACCGACGTCGAAGCCGAGGCTCGAACCCGCGTAGGCCAGGAGACACAACCGCTCTCTGGTCACTGGGCTAGACGTCAGAGCCCCTATGTTCTTTTTTTTTGCACGTCTTGCCATTCCCCTTGCACGTGCAGCTAGATCAACAATCTCCTTATCCATCTTCTCTCTGACTAACCTTTTGAGCTAAAAGATGCAATAATTCCTTATCTCAATTCAGAAGACGCACAACTTGTGTGTTCTTAAAAAAAACAATTCTTGTTGATTTTTAACTTCCAATTCTACCTTCCTCTTATCAGCTTCCAAGGCAAGTAACCTCTTGTCGAGTACGTGGCCCTCTCTTCCTCCATCATGTAAACTTTCTTGATAACAGTCTCCAAATCAAACTCCAGCTTGCTTTTTTCTCCAGTATCCTCTCGTTTATCAGATCTTAAACTTGCACCAGTTCCGGTCCTAATGTCCTCCTCTCATCATGTTGTCTTCATATTGGGGCAAGTACATGGGATGCCCGAAGAAATGATCCATGAATGAGCATTTTGAGTAAGTGGATACCACGAACTTGGAACTTGAGTTCATTCAGTTATATGTCAAAACCCTGGAAAGGTATAGGAAGTCTGACGGGAAAGAATTTGTAGAATTAAGTCAAATTGGGTATAAAAGGTTCCCTAGCATGCAAGAAACACTCACTGACTTGCAGAATACACTGACTAGTTCATTGCTACAGTTGTTCCAACAAAAAGATCCAAATCATGAATCTCCAATTGGCAGACAAGCTAGCGTGTGCCCTAAAACACCACCTTGGTGTCCCAAGCTTTGCTTCCTCCTTCGTTGGGGTGTCATCCTCGACGGATGGGGTTTTGATGATCTCGAGGAATGCGCCTTGAGGTAAGGGCTCTTTTGAACCGGCAGCGCGGGCAAGGTTGTTAGCCCAGTGGTTCTTGACGGGAGGTATGGGTCGTGCCTCGAGGCCCGGAAATGATGTGCCATCTTTCATGTTTCCTTCAAGCATTGTCAAGGTGGGTTTCACCATGTAGCTAACAACAATCCAATGTGGAAGTCGTACGTAATTTGTATAGCAGTGGGCCATCACCTTATAGGTTAGTGCATGGACGTAGGGCACCAATTTTACCCAATTTTTTTTGAAATGGTCACCAGACTCCCACCTGAATATATTTCAAGGAATCAGACTTAAGCCGATGAGACCAAATAACCAAATCATCCATGATAGCTTTAACAGAAACTGAGGCAGCAATGTCAAGCCATTGGAAAACTTTCTTGTTTCTAGCATCCCAAGTTTTCCAAAGGATGAGAAGGAGCATGAAAGTACGGACTGAAGTGGGCAGCTGCGCGGGGAGGGGGTGGGGGGGGGGGGGTGCGGAAGAGCTCGCTGATGGGCGCGGCAGTAGGCTGAATGCCCGTTGCCCTCCAAATCTCACGGGCTGCTGGACAGGAGAAGAAAAGGTGATCGCGGTCCTCCACCAAGTGACTACATCTTGGGCAAACTTCAGTATCCAGGATTTTCTTCTTGTGTAGGTTATGCCTTCTGTTAAGGCGGTCAAGGTAGAACAACCAGCCAAAGATCATCACTTTTTTTGGCACCTTTGAATCCCAAATGTCAGCGAGTATTGGCTCAGCAAGCTGAACCGAGTGGAGAAGGCAGCACCATTGAGCAAGCGGCGGGTATCCGGAACCTGAGAAAGCAAACATTCCTGCAACAACGAGTTTAGGGAAGCAAGTTCTACAATCGCAGTTGAGTTTTTTTTTTTTTTTTTTTTTTTTTTTTTTTTTTTTGCGATAGAATCGCAGTAGAGGTTAGCCGATTATGAAGAGCAAGTTCGATCCCATCCTGCAGTATAGTGGAAACCATGACATTTTTACCCAGATTTGAACCCTCACTATGTGAGTAACAATCATACTCCTGCTTGGATGTGATTATACTACAAATGGGTTACAACGATGGTGTACAAGATGTACTCGACGAGTTGGGAGTCAAACTCGTCGTCGTCGTCGAGTTGTGAGTGGATAATGATCAACCGATTCTGGCAAACCAATGATAGCCAGGGCTTCTAGAGATCTTGGGGAAGCTGAAGATGTCCGCCTCATCAGGTAGACGCCTATTGTAGTAGTGTTGATCAGTTGTCGACTGGCCACCGTCTTTTTGAACCCATCACGGACTACTTCGTCTATGTTCATCGTATTGTAGTTCATATATCAGAAAAGTTATATCACTAAAAACATAAATATTTGATGTTTTTATCAAATTATTTTTGTAATGTATAACATGTATCATGTTGGATACACGTGAGTGAGGCTTACAAACAAAGAGGAGGTAGTGATAATACGGCTTGTTTTCACCATCCACGACAATTCTTATAGCCCCTACCAAAAAAACACAGTTCTATATATAGCGATTAAAGAAACTTGATAGGCGTAGATTTTTACCGAGACAAGAGGAAGCTCCACGTGAGCAACATGGAAGCTGAAGCGCCAGCACCACACCAAACTAATCGGCCGAACTGATCACCGTTCACCGAGGCAGCTTGTGGTGTGGGAACAAGCTAGAGAGCCCGGGCGCCAGGAAAGGTTAGTTCGGTGACGCACCCCAGAAATGAGCGCCGACGTGAGGCCGCTGAAGAGCATGCATGGCTGCATGCAGGCGTACGTCCTAACGGAAAGGCCATGGCCGCCGTCACGGTAGTAACTCCCCTCCGTGTGGCATTGGTAATTATGCAAGCCATGCATCGACGAGCCTTTGTTTTGGTTGGACGCAGCCACTCTGCAGGCAACCAAAACCATGACAGGCCGTTAATCAACTTGAACGAAGCTGATCACATCACAAAATAGCACTTGCTAATTAACATATATATGTGCCCAGTTGCCTGGTTCAATGGATGTAGCGTTATATATATTGCTATGTCAAAAAAGCAAAAGGAGATGCTTTCTGGATCAAGTCTTCCAAGTAAAATTTTGGACTCGTTAGAAACGAAGTAGACCTGTTGATAGCGAGACGAAGTAGACCCCTTGATAGCGAGACGACAACATTGTGATTTTGTCGATCTTCCAGATGCATGAGTGTGTATACGGCTTTTTTTCCGGTGTTTTAGAAAATGTTTTTTTGGTTATTCCCTTCGTTCCATAATTCTTGTCGTGGTTTTAGTTGGAGTATTAATTTTTTTAGTATTTCTTAAGTCGATGCTAAGAACAACCTGGATCTTAATACTGAGATTTGCATGGTGTGGAAATATAAAAGAAGAATATCTTGTTCACAGCTAGCGAGTTTGATCGAGTAATAGAAAATAACGAGAAACAACTACTTTATCAGTTGACTACTAAGCTATAACCACTCTGCCTAAAAGAAGCTATTAGTGGCACTTGCAACTAGAGCCCAATTTTTACTTACTTAAAAGGAGCTCGTCAATTACTTGCACAACATCACACAGTTTTGCAGTATGCCCAGTTGGGTAGGACAGATGGTAACCCAGATCTTTTAATTTGCTCCGTTCTTCGTCTGGACAACATTAATACACGCTGCATCCTTGAAGCTTCCATTTGACCAAAGCAACTTCGATAAATATATCGCCCCATGAGTATATTTGTTATCGTGGTCATTTCGGGTTTTCAATTCATAGAGTAGATACTATATGTGCATGTATGAGCAAGCATGTCCGAATTCATAGAGTAGATACTATATATGCTACTCCTTCTGTGTGAAGTTTCCTTTTGATTTGAAATGTGCATACAAAATGGTGTACTAGTACAGATAGACAAACTTTTATCAAGAGGTTTACATGTGTCCACTCCATCCAACAATGTGAATGTGAAACTAGGAAAAATGAAAACCGGAATCTTCTTAAACTTGCGCACATTCTGCTCTCATTTCAAAGCACCCACACGCGCGCACAGCTAGTCGGATGAATGTTCTCTCCCGTCACTGTTCCTTCCGTACTGCCAGTGTGCCCGTCTAGCGTCGGATGTCACTGGCAAGGTAGTCAACGATGGTTTCTACTCCAAGAAAAGTATAAGAAACATCTTTGTCTGTCACCGAAGCCCTGCTAGATCTTTTTTCCCCCCAAGTCGCCGCCTTCTTGCGCCAACACCGACCAGGTTCGTCCGCGAGTTCAATGGATGCCAGCATGCCACCATTCATTCCCCGTCCGTCCAGTTGCTATATCATTCGTGAGTACTCTGACCCGACCTTTCGCCGGAAGATGGAGGTCGGCAACTCGGCATGCCCGGCAGGCGGTAGCAGGACAGGGACACGGCGACTGGCAACCCTACCTTACCTAGCCGCGCGGATACTCTCGCCGTCGGTCTTGCATGCGTTGAAGAATCAAAACTCAATCAACAGTTGCACACCATGTTGCCGGCATCCCAACCACCTTGTTGTCTCTGGCCGCGGCACTGGCGTTATGTGGCGTCGCCGGCCCGCGGGGAGGCAGCAGAAGCCGACACCTCTGCCCGACGACCCCGACGACCGGACTCGGCGGATTTTTCTCGGCGGTTTCCCTCCGTCGTCCTCGACTCTGCAGAAAAGCGCGCGGCAGGGCAGCAACGAGGAAACGGGGCTTGCTAGCTTCGCTCCGAGCGAGCCGGCCGGCCGCCGTCGGGCGGGGGCCGGGGGCAGCACCGCAGCACGATCGAGGAGACGACGACTCTCCGTGCATGGAATGGAAGAAAACATCGCTACTGGTGCTGCATGTGGCTAATTTGGTAGTACTCCTTTTAAGTTTGAGAGCCAAAGAAAAGCAACACGTACGTTGCATAGGAGTATCACTTTATCACCCGTGCGTTAAGAGCTACAAGAAGAAAAGTTTCCATGAACGGAAGGTCAATAATGGACAGATGATCGACCGATGCATCCATATGGCAGGCATTTAACTTGCTGCAGACCGATCTTGATTTGGCGCCACCAGAATTCCCTAGTTTCACTAAATTCTTATAGAAAATATTTTCATAATATATATGTGTAATGTTGTATATATGTTGGTCAAACTTAAAAGGAAGTTTGACTTAAGACTAATCTACAGTTTCAATTAACTTGGAACAGTGGGACAAAGAGAAGCCACCTCTGGTTATCAGATATCAACAAGCGACACCAATT
This sequence comes from Aegilops bicornis, assembly GCA_021605145.1. Lineage (NCBI taxonomy): Eukaryota > Viridiplantae > Streptophyta > Magnoliopsida > Poales > Poaceae > Aegilops > Aegilops bicornis. The sequence goes on from CM038672.1 coordinate 12,539,264, forward strand.
TTACCAAGGTTCGGCCATCACTATATGAGTAACAAAATCATGCTCCTGCTTGTATGTGACTATATCACAAATGGGTTACGACGATGATGGTGTGCAAGATGTACTCAGCGAGCTGGCAGTCAACTCATCGAGTTGGGGGCAGACAATCTAGACAGAGTATCTAGATCGGATCTACTGATTGTGCTAATAATTGCATGATAGCTAGGGTTTCCGGAGATCTTGGAGAGGTTGAAGATGTCTGCTTGTTTATGGTCACCTAATGCAACACAAATTGTGTGTCCACAAAAGTTATACTACCATTAAAAACCAGGGCATTTAACTTTTTAATGATATTATTTTTATAATATGTAAATAGTACTCCCTCTGTTCACTTTTATAAGGCATTGTAGATGTTTCAGACAATGTGCAAAACAGCACAATTTCATTTGTCTGAAATGACTTATAAAAATGAATGGAGGGAGTAGTATTATACTGACCAAATTATTTATCTAGCTAGCGATACACACAGGAGCCTAATAAACCGAAAAGGACGTAGTAACTTTTTTTTTTTGAGAAAAAAAAGGACGTAGTAACTAATACTCAGAAGATTTGTTTTCACCATCCACACGCAGAAGATTTTTTACCAAGACAAGAGGAAGGAAGCTCCATGTGGGCAGCATCGAAGGTGAGGCGAAGCCCGTTGGATCCAGCGCCAGCATCAATAACTCCAAACTAATCGGCCCAACTGATCGCCGAGGCAGCTTCTGGGAACAAGCGAGCGCCCGCGCGCGCCATGCATGCATGGCCAGGAAAGGTTCCCTGACGTGACGCACCGCGGCCGACGTCAGGCCGCTGATGAGTACGGGCGTGCGCTAACGGAATTAAAGCCGCCGTCACGGCAGTGAATCAATTAATCCTCCATGTGATCCGTGGGTGAATCCTATATATTTTATGTGAGCGGATCACATCACGCAGTGGCACCACTTGCCAATTAACATATGGCTAGCTAGCTAGTTGCCTTGCCTGGTTCAACGGATGCAGCATCATCTATGTTCTCTGGATCAATTCTTATGGGTAATATTTTTGGACTCCTCCCAAACGAAGTAGACCTGCTGATAGCGAGGCGACATTAAGATTTTTCATGTGCTGCAACTAAAAAATTTGGTTGACTGCGTGTGCGCGCGTGTATGTACTTTGTGCTCAGTGTTTATAAAACGTTTCCTGTTTTATTTTTTTTAGAAAATTATTGAAAAGTAAACTTGATCAGACGGCCGGCTAGCGATTTCGAATCGGCAATAACAAGAAGGAAAAAAACTTGGCCTGGATTGATTTCACTAAGCTATACATCATCACTGGACGCGCACAACATCACGCTAACTAATGTTGCCGAATCAGCTGGGTAGCTAGGGTAGGACAGAGCGTGTGACCCAAAGTTTTCTTGGTCTCAGACGACGTTAACACGCGCAAGTTGCATCCTTGAAGCTTCCATTTGAACAAAATAACCTCGATTGATACCCCAAAGCTTCTCATCCACTAGTAGCTAGTACTCCGATCCCTCGACACACCCCCCCCACCCCTCTCTCTTGTGTATATATATACACTCTCTTCTGCAACTAGCCGAAGCTCACAGCCCCCCATCCGTTCATGTAGCTACTAGTAGTTAGCAACAGCGTGAGCATGGAAGCACTCCGGTGACCCGCTCCTCGTCGGTTTCCGCCATGGCCTCAACCTCACAGCCGCCCACAACGTATGAGTAATGACCCCCCCCCCCCCACCCCCCACACACACCCCCCTCACGCCTTCTCTCTCTCTCTGGCTCTGTAGATCTCTGTGTGAAGATATCTAACTTAATTTGTGTTGGATTTTTTGGCTAAACCAATTCGGTTTTAGGGTTATCAACTTGATTAGCATATATGCATATGTATGACTAGCATAATTAATCTGTTGTCGTGGTCGATCGTTTACGGTTTCTCCAAACATATACACAGGGGATATATATTACTCCTTCACCAAGCCGGCCGCCGAGCAAAACAAAAGAAGCGTCCCTTTCGTAGGAATCATTCGATCGTTCATGCATCCTCCCTTGATCTGCTCCAAATCCTTGTGTGCTCTGAATCTGATTGTCTCGATCGAGTTTTTATTTTAGCTAGTAGCTAGCTAGATTCATGCATGTCCCTGTTTTCTTAGTCAGATTAGTTGCAAGTGCTCGTTCATTCATGTACACGATGATCCATGAGTTATATTTCTATGTATTGTTGGTTTGCAGAGGGAACGAAGGAGGTGAGCGAGGTCATCATGGCGACGAGGAGGAGGAGCAGCAGGCAGCTTGGGCGGAGGCAGCCCGCGTTCAACCGCTGGTGATGCCGGAGGACGGGTACCAGTGGAAGAAGTACGGCCAGAAGTTCATCAAGAACATCCAGAAAATCAGGTACGCAGCCGTGGGTAGACGGAAGTAAACGTTGCATGTCTATCTGCCGGCCGGCCAACACCTTGATTAACGAAGGGCGCGCGGCGGCGCGGCGCATTGTGCGTGCAGGAGCTACTTCCGGTGCCGCGACAAGCGGTGCGGCGCCAAGAAGAAGGTGGAGTGGCAGCCGGGCGACCCCAACCTCCGCATCGTCTACGACAGCGCGCACCAGCACGGCTCCCCGTCGTCGTCCAACGGCGGCGGCGGCCACGACGGCGACGGCGCCGCCAACCGGTACGATCTCAGCACCCAGTACTTCGGCGGCGGGGCCGGCGCCCCCACGCCGCAGGCGCAGTGACCGGACCAGACCACCGGCGACGCAAGGCACGAGAGGCGCCGCCTGACTCGGTGGCGCATCAGATGCATGGCCGGCGGTGGCAGTGCCGGGGCGCCGCCGGTGCAGCGCTGTCGACGGTGTAGGTGGCCGATTATCTGTGGTCAACGTGATTACAACACATGCACTAGCGGTCGCACTGCTACGACTAGTAGTACTTGCGGCTCCGTTTGTTTCCCTTTCTTTTTTTTTTGCGGGCGGCTCTGCATGTATGTACGATTAGTTCAACTCCGGCACCTGAGGCCGCGAGTGCACCAGCATTAATTTGGTAGCAGTAACACCTGAGGCTGTCGCGCCAAATGTGCAAGTGGATCGGATCGCTGAGTTGACTCTTCAAAGCATTCTTGCTATGCTTGCTTGCCCTGATCCTCATGGCGCCACACCACGGCCGACTATTAAATCCCAACCCAAAGCTTCTTCTTTCGAAAATAATAGGATCTCTACCATTATAAACTCATCAAAAAGTACAAAGCAGGATAAAAATTACATCAAGGTGTCCAGACTAATGAACAACCACTGCTACCGTCAGAATGAGCCGCTGACTTGTCCCTATCCCCGCTCTCATATTGGGACCGGCTTGACCTTGTGCACGTGCCCGTAAGGATTAGCATCCCAGAGCCGCAGTCGTTATTGTTGAACCCTTAAATCAATCTGAAGAATTTTACACCAAACCTTGCCATCACATATGCACGACGAAAAACTCTAACCTCGCCGTCTTGAGGAGCTGGCAGGAAACTACGCTGGAGCACCGTCTAATCGGACCCGACGGACAAACTTGAGGAGGATCAGAGTGCAAAAGACTACTCGGAGAAGAAGCATCACCATCCATCCAAGCACTGCCGCCCAGGGAGAACTAAAACCAAAACCTATCTACTAGCCGAAGCCGAGGCACCAAGACTCCCCTCCCCATCACCGACCGTTGAAGCGGCTAATCCATGGACTTGCCGGTGTAGATCGGTGAGAGGAGGGTTTTCCCTTTGTCGCCTTGCGAACCCAGAGCTTGATGTCGTCCAAGTACCTGAGTGGGCATGTAGCCGATCAAACCCATCATCGCCTAGGAGGCAACAAGCAGAAGCCAATGAAGCAAGAAGGGGTCAACTACATGAGCCGACTGTGGAAAAAAAAATGTTACAGTCACCTCTTGTGACCCGTTTGATCAAAATCCAATGGCTGAAAGTCGTTTGCGCCTCAGACCCTCTACCTGCGTCGCCGTTGTCTTTGGCTCAGGCTCGACCGATGGCCGTGCAAAAGAAAACCCTGATTCTTCAAGGAAGCACCATGGGTATGCAGCAAACACAATGGGGCAACCAAGAAATCTAGACCAACATACACAACACTTTCGCTATTCATTGTCATGCAAGTTGGAACATCACAATGGGTACAAACGACAATGAAAAAAAAGGGACACACATAGACATAGGTACATGAAAAATACAGATTGCACAATATGACATTGTCTAACAACACCAGCCTTCTCATCATTGTACCTACAGCATGAAAACTACATCGTGCAGTGCATGCAGTTCACCCTAAGTACTCAGAAAAGACTCGCACGCAGAGGCAGAGCTCATCTCCCAAGTTGCCTTGTTGCACATTGTCTTCTGTGCAGGTCACATATAAACTCTGCTCGGAATTAAGACCCGTGATGACCAACTCTTCGGTCGGTCACAAGGCAGACCTATCATCATCATCATCATCATCATCAGGAGACCAAATGGATAGGACGTCTCGAGCCTCCATCCACGACATCAAAGCTCGCATCAAATTGCAACATGCTATGGGCTCCTCCAGACTATATATGTACAGTTAAAATTAGCAGTCACGGCTCTCAAGGTGGCAAAATCCCAGGGGACCTTGTAGTTGTGAATCAGGTGAGTTAATCTGCAAGCAGAGACAAACAAGAAACAATCAGTTTTACTTCAAATCTGAAAATATTAAAATGCACCCAAACATCGGCAAGGAAAAAGGATGCATAGCCATAAGTCAATCAACCATACAGTATTATTATTACATCAATTTGCATATAGAAATCTAAGCCACACCTAAGTAGAGAGATGAAGGCACTGGAAAATCAACTTTCCCCAAGATGAACAACGTTCTCATCAAACCTCCATGCAAGAAAACTTAAAAGTCCAAACAAAAGCATGAGCATGCCGCTCCAAAACAAGACATGTTAAATGACCAACTACAATCATACTCCTAGTACAAAGTTGAGTCATCTATTTTGGAACGGAGGAAGTAACATTTAAGAATTTGAAAATTCAAAAAAATACTTCCAGAATTTGCAATACAGTTGCTCTATATTATAAAAAAATATCCAAAAGGTTTCTCACTACTTTAACAGCTCAAACTTTAACAGCTGAACAAGAGATCTCCTTATTTTACTAGGTTTCTAGCGCACAGCAAACATAACATTATCAATAATAGTGCATACCATTGCTGAACTTTTCTGAACTCTGTGAGTACAGGATATATGTTTTCAAAGGCGGTGTATGTCTCTTCTCTCACCTGGAAAGACAATAGTTTTAGTGTCTTTCAGATGCACGAAAAGAATAGCCAATGCAAGTATATATATATATATAATAAAAGACTGCTACCTTTGCTCCGGTCAAGACAATTTTGCCTGAAACAAAAATCAGAAGAACAATCTTCGGTTGCTTCATTCGATAGATCAGGCCAGGAAAAAGTTCTGGCTCATACTGTAAAATAAAAAACATTAAGGTAAACATCATTCAAGTTACACTCGAGAATAACAGCAACATGCACAAGCAGAGGTTCTCAAAGAAACATAGAATCATTCTGACTTACACTTGAGAAAGCGCCATGAGAATATGCAAGGCCCTCCAGTCTAATTGGAAATTTGACATCACAAGAGCCAACGATATTCTGAATTTTGAAGTCCTGATATAGCACAAATGTTAGGACTGTCTCACGAGATGAAATTGGTCAGAGCGCAGGTGTACTCGTGAGAACTATACATGCCTGGAATAGTTACCTTGAATTTAGCTGGAAAGCCAAGTTTCTGAATAATACGAGCATACTGGGAACAACATTGTGTGTTAAGACTTCAGAAACTTCTCAGCCAGCATAGACCAAATAATCGAAGCAAACAATGGCATACCTTTCTTGCTGCAAGCTTGGATTGCTGTTCGCTCTTCGCTCCAGTACACACCTGCAACAGAACTTGCATTAACACAAGTAAAGATGGACGGCTAGTTGTATACATGGTGGTGGTTCTCTGAAACTAATAAACTTTTCAATCAATAAGACGCAAAAAAATTCCTTTCTTCAAAAATAAATTTCTTTCTTCCAGTCAAATTGCCCTAAGATCAGTGATGACAACCAAGAAAGCTTATTTGAATAAAGATTTCGATCCAAATAACATTCAAAGTCATCTTTCATTGCGAATTATCCTTCCACGGGTACTGGAGTACATTATTTTAGGGTTTATCTATTATGAATAAACAAGAGCTTTTGATGATGCTTGCCAGCAATGAAATTAAGCTACAGGTAACTGCTCATTCCATTAGTATATACCATACGAACAGAGTAATTAGTTATCTCCGAAAATAAGAACATAATTTCTTGTACATGGAAATTTTAACTTGCACATTTATAGAAGAGTACAAATTAGGTATATTTTTTTTAAATGTGATGCATGTAGCAATTGAAAACCTAAATAAAACAATTCTAACAGGTGACAGTGCAAGTGTGAAACAGCAGGTCATGAAAATAGGCATTCTAATGATCAAGAACATGTACAAGCTTATAAGTGCTTAAGTGAAGTTGGACCATACCATTTTACCCGACGCGAATATCAGTGCTGTAGTTTTTGGTTCTCTTATTCTCATGATAACTGCAGCAAACCGCTGTATGAAGAGAACAGTAAACAACAAAAGCATTAAACATGGAACAGAACAACTAAGTTACATAAAACAGGTCGTATCACCAGAAAATACGCAGATAATCAAGTTGATAATATGCATACTCTCTGTGTACGACTCTTTCACGTTTACTAATTGGGTAGCAAACTCAATAGTGTACATTCATCTTAAGAAATTACATTCAATTCAACATACTCTCACTGCAGTCAAGCTTTATCTGGTAACTGCAGCACATATGATATCTGCTAACTGCTGGACCTCAGTTGTAGGGAAAATGAGTTCTTATTTATGTTACAAGCTGGTTGTGGGGTGCATCTTTACTACTCTTCCCTTAGCATTAACCTATCAAACTGAAACCATGAGGAAAAGAACAGTTTTGTGCCCTGGGCGAAAAATAAATTTGTGCCTTAAAAAAACAACTTTTCAGATCTAAATTTGTTTCTTAAACCAGGGACAACTTGTCTTTTTTTCCAGAAAAATTTATATACAACACAAAGTACATGAATATGCACATTTGCAAAAGAAATCGTAATCTTTTGGCATTTCAAAAAAAAATACTCAACCAGAAGCATGTACTCTGGGTGCAACTTCGAATTACATCATTCAAAGACCTTGGGAATGTTAAAACATTTTAGATCTAAATTTGTTTTTTAAATCAGGGGCACAATACTTGTCTTTTTTCCAGGAAAATTTACATGCAACACAAAGGATATGAACATGCACATGTGCAAAAGAAGTCATAACTTTTTGGCATTTCAAAAAAAATACTCAGCCAGAATCATGTACTCCAGGTGCAACTTTGAATTACATCACTCAAAGACCTTGGGAATGAATGTTATCCCATATATGTGTTACGTGGTAGCACAAATAACCTTAGAAAACAGGGATGCACGCAAGTAAAAAAAAACTTATAAGTGAAAACATGGCCACAAGAACACACTGGCCAATCGTCGTACCTTTGGATTATATTCTGCGTTACGTGCTTGCAGAGCTATTGCTTTGAGGTCTAACTTACAATCCAAATTGACAGTTGACACGATATTCCTGCCATAAGATAAGAGGATACACAAACAATGAATTCAATTTTTTCATTAGAAATGGCAAAAGAAGGTCATAAGCAAAACACACATCATCTACGTAGAAAACTACAATTCCTAGTGCTGAAACACAACATGGCAATCCAACAGTTTTAGACAACGCCAAAAGCATTCCTCACTTGTCAATGCACAACAACGAGCAAATGCACCATGCTGCTAGCCTACTAGTACCCATGGATTTAGTTTTCACATGCTGGCTAGTACAAGTATGATTTGCTAGCAGGCAAGACTGAAAAATCATGTAGAATGACTTGTTCTGTCTTGACCGTGTCAAATAAAAAATGTTCAACTCGCACCGACAGTCGGGATAACTCCATTGCCACACAAGCTCCCGTTGCTTCTAGTGCAGAAACCCACGCTGGCCAAGGTTTTGGTCGCCTAAGTAAGTGGTCGAGGGCCAAGAAACTATCCCATCTTTGGGAACAAGGGACAAATTTCGGCATGCTTGTTGGTTCGGCCAGAGACAGAGCAAACCCTTGGGTCTCCCTCACTGCGACGGATCCAAATCCTAATATCCGGGGCAAAAATGCATGTGATTACTACTATTACTCAAACCGGCTAGACAAATTATCGCCCCTCGTACTACATCACCCAGCAATCCACCATAAGGGGCAATTTAATTTTTTCTGGTATGGTTGGTATGTGATTACTAGTACTACTCGAACCGATTAGGCTAATTACTGCCCCATCTCCAGCAGGCACCGTCCGCGCCCAAAGGATCTACTAAACCAGATCAGGTCAACGAGCCACCGGCGACGGGATCTCCCCGTGCCCTCGCCGGCGGCGACCCGGGGCGGAACGGGGACTTACTGGAGCGTGGGGATGATGCCGGAGGGGTGCTTGGACAGATCCACCGGCTCGCTCCCCTCCAGCGTCGCCTCCGCCATGGCAGCAAGCAAGCCCCGGACCCCGCCCGGCCGGCCGAATCAGAGCGGATCCGAGGCCGGAATTTGGCGGGAAGAGGCGCGCGGGCAGGGAAGGTCGGCGGAAAATTTCGAAATTCGGGGTCTTTTATAGAGATCGGAGGCAGGAGGAGCGGGGAGCGGGGAGGGGAGGGGATCTGTCTCGCGGGAGGGGAGGGGAGGGGAGATGCGTGCGGTGTGTGCGGTGCGGGGGAGGAGGCGAGGGGTGGTGGGAATGGGATGTGGTTGGGCGTGGCCGGTGGGCCGGCCGGCCTGGGTATATTTATATGGGGAGCGAGGTGACCCCCTATGGCAGGTCATAATTGTTTTCCCATGTACTACCCCTCAAAAAAAATGTTTTCCTATGGAGTGCCCAGTACATTCTTGTGTAAATAGTTTCCAAAAAGAAAATAGTTTTGTGACACCCCAAATTTGTGTGAGGCACGCGTGAGTGTGGTTTACACAAGGATGCTGGGCTATTTTCACTTCTAGGTATGTCCTTGGCGCCGGTGGCAGGCGAGCGGGAGGGCCTTGAAAACTCGTTGTGTCCTCTTGTTCGTCTCTTCCATGCTGACAACTACGTACGTCTTGTAGAAAATGATAGGCATCAAATTATGTGTTACTGATTGTTCTGATGGTAGCTATTTGTCGGTCGGTGGATCAACATGAAGCCTTCTCGGTACTCCACGTGGTGTGCAGGTTTCATAATGTCGTATCAAGGTTCTACCCAACCACATTCAAATTTGGCACTACGTATTTATTATCTTTGGAAAAGGCGCATTCCCTCTCATGGATATATAAGCAGTCTCTACCTCCTCGGTCTGCTTCAATCACACTACTCCCTAGATTTGAATAAGACGATCTCTCTTCCTCTACCCTCCCATCATCGGATGTCGAATGTTCAATCACATTACACTATCTGGGAATGAAAGGCCTCGGGAACATACTGTCTCATTACATGTCGAACAGTACAAGAGTTGATCTTGCACTACGCTGAGAAGAAACACGACAATGCACGGCAAAACTTGGCTCTCCGAGCCATACCACACGTAAACATAGAAGTTGAAGCAGGCACCATACCCGCTTGCAATGTAACTGGACTTGATTGAGTAGCTTATCAAACATGTGCCCGACTCATCTCTTCGGGGGAAACACAGGGTCTATTCTAAATGTGACGGGAGATGTTTGTAGTAGCATGTAATCACCAGACAATTTTATGAGCAATTTTGTCATTTTATATTCCTTGTGCCCGACTCATCTCTCTTCCTCTGTCGGCGTTTTGGGAACGGGGTCCCCATACCTGCCTGCCTGCGGCCTGCGGCGTGGCTCAAGTGGTGGCCCAGTACAGCCCATCTTCATCAACTTAAGCTCAAGACCCTTGCGAGGGGCCAAGCCTCGCGGGGCGGACGACGCAAGGCTTCCTCAGGAGCGGCCTCACCAGGCAGGCTCGCGAGGAGGCGGAGAGATCAAGGCAAGGGTACCTCGTGAGGTGCCCGTGACGCAAGCCATGACGATCGAGACCAGGCGGGCGCCGGCCTGCGCAGTGTCCTTGTTTCCTCTTTGGTGTAAAGGAGGCAAGCACAGGCGCGGAGTACCGAGGCATCAGGCAAAGGTTACCATTTCGGTGCAACGAGACCAAGACCAGCGGAGCGGCATGACGGAGGTCACCGTGGAGCCCAAGACGGTGTCAACGCCAGTGCCTTTGGCAGCCGAAGACCAACTTTAGTCAGGATAACTTGTACTAGATGTTCCCCTTCAAAATGGCCGTTGTTGGCGCCCTTCCCGCTTAATATTTGGGAAGAGGACCAGGGCCTCTATAAATAGGACTAGCCACCACAGTAGAGAGGAGGGAGGGATCGAGTTCTCATCAGATCCAGAGGCGATCGAACTCACCCAAGTAGTTCGCCGCACCAGCCCAAGAACACCTCTCGCGAGGCTGTTCTTCCTCTTGTACTGTTCATCATCAGCCCCTGAGGCAAATCCACCACACCACACACTGGAGTAGGGTATTACACCACAACGGTGGCCCGAACCAGTATAAATCTTGTGTCCCTTGTGTTGTTCATGGTGTAGCTTAGATTCTTAAGCGAGGCGTTCGGACGTGGATCGGTAGGGGGAAGATCTTCGCGCGCACCCCAGAGTTCGAACCTTAAGGGTTTTGCCGGAACCCCACATCCGACATTTGGCGCGCCAGGTAGGGGTGTGCCGGAATCTTTCTTCCGCCGTCCCGCATTCACCGCTTCATCGTCTCCATGTCCGGCGACCCAGCGGCCAACGCCGACCGCTGGGCAGCGTGGCCTACCCACGCCGCGCCGCCTGCCCAAGGTGACCTCAACCCCGCGCCTCAGGCAGCCCGCGCTCCGCGAGAATCTTTGCGGCGCGGGCGGCGGGTCAGCGCCCCCGCCCTTACCCGCGGCGGTACGACAAGAAGGGCCTCAAACCACGCCGCGGCCACAACACCGCGCACCCGATGGGAGCAGGCGGACATGAAGGCTGCGCTGACGGTGGCTCGAGAACTACTGCGGTGCAGACTGCAAGAAAGCGGCCGCGATGTGCTGCTGGAGCGCGTCGCTGAGCTCCTAGACGTCGCTGCTTCAGGGGCACCTCCGTTCTGCGTCCAGCTTCCAACCCAGGCCCCGGGCGGATCACACGGCGGGCCTATCCGTGCCCACGCACCCCCGGGCGTACCTCAAGGCTTCATCAACGCCAGCCAGGCCGTCAGCACCGGGCGACAAGCTCACCGGCACCGCCCCTGGTAAGCGAGGGCATGTGCATCGCTGCCTACGGACCGGGCGGGCAGCCACCCTACCGCCCCCAAGATGGTGCTTCAAGCCGAACTGCATGGCGCGTGGGGCACTACGACGAGGCCTTTGGGGCGGCGACCCCGGAGGCTTATGTGCCCCACATGGTGGATTGGGAGTACGCACTGGGTGAAGACCACTGCTCGTTCCTCGGGCCAGGCTGGGAGGAAGAGATGTCAAAAGCTGAGCCCTTTCAGGAACCCCAAGGAAGCCTCGACAACCGCGCCGGCGGCAACAGTTATCGGGTACCGCTAATTCCTCAGGAGAGGGCTTATGCTAACCATGGGTCGCAGGAAGTCCAGGTCGCTGCAGCGGATGGCTGCCCCAGCGCTGCAGCCTCCCTTCCCTCAGGAGGAGGGCACTGGGGGCTGCAGGAGAGGGGCCGGGAGCCAGGCTCCTCCCCGCGGCGCTCGGAGCAAGGTGTTCCTCAGAGGTAGGCCCTCTGCCGGGGAGGTGCCTGCTACGTCTTGAGCTTGCGTTGGTTTTCCTTGAAGAGGAAAGGGTGATGCAGCAATAGTAGCGTAAGTATTTCCCTCAGTTTTTGAGAACCAAGGTATCAATCCAGTAGGAAGCTCCTCAAAAGTCCCACGCACCTACACAAACAAACAAAGAACTCGCAACCAACGCAATAAAGGGGTTGTCAATCCCTTCACGGCCACTTGCGAAAGTGAGAACTAATAAATATAGTAAGAAAAGATAAATATATTTTTGGTATTTTATAGTATAGATGCAAAAAGTAAATATGTAAATAAAAGTAGATTGGAAGAAAATATGATAGGAGATAGACCCGGGGGCCATAGATTTCACTAGTGGATTCTCTCAAGATAGCATAAGTATTACGGTGGGTGAACAAATTACTGTCGAGCAATTGATAGAAAAGCAAATAATTATGAGATTATCTAGGCATGATCATGTATATAGGCATCACGTCCGTAACAAGTAGACCGACTCCTGCCTGCATCTACTACTATTACTCCACACATCGACCGACTCTTGCCTGCATCTAGAGTATTAAGTTCATAAGAACAGAGCAACGCATTAAGCAAGATGACATGATATAGAGGGATAAACTCAAGCAATATGATATAAACCCCATCTTGTTATCCTCGATGGCAACAATACAATACGTGCCTTGCAACCCTTTACATCCTTTGGGTAAGGACACCGCAAGATTGAACCCAAAGCTAAGCACTTCTCCCATGGCAAGAAAGATCAATCTAGTAGGCCAAACCAAACTGATAATTCAAAGAGACTTGCAAAGATAACTCAATCATACATAAAAGAATTCATAGAAGATTCAACTATTATTCATAGATAAACTTGATCATAAACCCACAATTCATCGGATCTCGATAAACACACCGCAAAAAGAGTTTACATCGAATAGATCTCCACAAGAGAGGGGGAGAACATTGTATTGAGATCCAAAAAGACAGAAGAAGCCATCTAGCTAATAACTATGGACCCGAAGGTCTGTGGTAAACTACTCACAACTCATCGGAGGGGCAAGGATGTTGATGTAGAAGCCCTCCGTGGTCGATTCCCCCTCCGGCAGAGTGCCGACGAAGGCTCCAAGATGAGAACTCGCGGATACAGAAGGTTATGGTGGTGGAAATTGTGTTTCGTCCGCTCCCTGGATGTTTTCGGGGTACGTAGGCTTATATAGGAGGAAGAAGTACGTCGGTGGATGCCCGAGGGGCCCACGAGACAGGGGGCGCGCCCTCCTATCTCGTGGAAGCTTCGACTGCTTCTTGACTTGCACTCCAAGTCCTCTGGATCACGTTTGTTCCAAAAATCACGCTCCCGAAGGTTTCATTCCGTTTGGACTCCGTTTGATATTCATTTTCTTCGAAATACTGAAATAGGCAAAAACATCAATACGGGCTGGGCCTCCGGTTAGTAGGTTAGTCCCAAAAATGATATAAATGTGTAAAATAAAGCCCATAAACATCCAAAAGGGGTAATATAATAGCATGGAACAATCAAAAATTATAGATACGTTGGAGACGGGAGACGTATCAAGCATCCCCAAGCTTAATCCTGCTCGTCCTCGAGTAGGTAAATGATAAAAAGAGAATTTTTGATGTGGAATGCTACCTAGCATAATTCTCAATGTAATTTTCTTTATTGTGGCATGAATGTTCAGATCCAAATGATTCAAAATAAAAGTTCATATTGATAAAAGAAATAGTAACACTTCAAGCATACTATTCAAAGTAATCATGTCTTCTCAAAATAACATGGCATAAGAAAGTTCATCCCTACAAAATCATATAGTTAGGCTATGCTTCATTTTTGTCACACAAAGATGTTCCCAACTTCTATACCCCCGATGACAAGCCAAGCAATTGTTTCATACTTAAATAATCTCAAACTTTTTCAACCTTCACGCAATACATGAGCGTGAGCCATGGATATAGCACTATGGGTGGAATAGAATATGATGATGGGGATTGTGTGGAGAAGACAAAAAAGGAAAGTCTCACATTGACGAGGATAATCAACAGGCTATGGAGATGCCCATCAATTGATGTCAACATGAGGAGTAGGGATTGCCATGCAACGGATGCACTAGGGCTATAAATGAATGCTCAACAAAAGAAAACTAGTGGGTGTGCATCCAACTTGCTTGCTCACGAAGACCTAGGGCATTTGAGGAAGCCCATCGTAGGAATATACAAGCCAAGTTCTATAATGAAAAATTCCCACTAGTATGAAAAAGACACCTTATGAGACTCACTATATGAAAAACATGGTGCTACTTTGAAGCACAAAAGTGGAAAAAGAGATAGTAACATTGCCCCTTTTATTTATTTTCTTTTTGTCTTTTTCTTTTTTTCCTTTTTTTCTATTTTTTGGGCCTTTCTTTTTTTCTTTTGGCCTTTCTTCTTCTTTTTCTTTTTTTTGGGAAATGTTCTAATAATGATGATCATCACACTTCTATTGATTACAACATATGAATTACAACTCGAAACTAGAACAAGATATGACTCTATATGAATGCCTCCGGTGATGTGCAGGATGGTCAATGAATCAAGAGTGACATGTATGAAAAATAATGCATGGTGGCTTTGCCACAAATACGATGTCAACTACATGATCATGCAATGGCAATATGACAAAAGTAAAGTATGTCATGACGATGATGAACGGAACGGTGGAAAGTTGCATGGCAATATATCTCGGAATGGCTATGGAAATGTCATAATAGGTAGGTATGGTGGTTGTTTTGAGGAAAATATAAGGAGGTTTATGTGTGATAGAGCGTATCGTATCACGGGGTTTGGATGCACCGGCGAAGTTTGCACCAACTCTCAAGGTGAGAAAAGGGCAATGCTGCGGTACCGAAGAGGCTAGCAATGGCGGAAAGGTAAAAGTGCGTATAATCTATGGACTCAACATTAGTCAAAAGAACTCATGTACTTATTGAAAAATTTAGAAGTCATCAAAAATCAAGTACTACACGTATGCTCCTAGGGGGATAGATTGGTAGGAAAAGACCATCGCTCGTCCCCGACCGCCATTCATAAGGATGCACAAGCCAGGTACACTTCATGTTTCAAATTTGTTACACAACTTTAACCATACGTGCATGCTACGGGACTTGCTAACTTCAACACAAGCATTCTTTAAATTCATAATCACCAACTAGCATGACTTTAATACCACTACCTCCCTATCTCAAAACAATTATCAAGTATCAAATTGATCATAGCATCCAATTCACTTCCTATGATAGTTTTTATTATACCCAACTTGAGGACCAATTTTATAACCAAAGCAAATACCATGCTGTTCTAAAAGACTCTCAAAAAGATATAAGTGAAGCATGAGAGACTAGCAATTTCTACAAAAATAAGTCACCACCGTGCTCTAAAAAATATAAGTGAAGCACTAGAGCAAAAACTATCAAGCTCAAAAGATATAAGTGAAGCACATAGAGTATTCTAGCAAATTCTAATCAAATAGGCTTCTCCCAAAAGGTGTGTACAGCAAGGATGATTGTGGTAAACTAAAAATCAAAGACTAATATAATACACGACGCTACAAGCAAAACACATATCATGTGGCGAATAAAAATATAGCTCCAAGTAAAGTTACCAATGAACAAAGGCGAAGAGGGATGCCTTCCGGGCATCCCCAAGCTTAGGATTTTGGCTATTCTTGAATATCTTGGGGTGCCTTGGGCATCCCCAAGCTTAGGCTCTTGCCACTCCTTATTCCATAGTCCATAAAAGCTTTACCCAAAACTTGAAAACTTCACAACTCAAAACTCAACAGGAAATCTTATAAGCTCCGTTAGTGAAAGAAAACAAAACCACCACATAAGGTACTGTAATGAACTCATTCTTTATTTATTTTGGTGTTAAACCTACTGTAATCCAACTTCTCTATGGTTTATAAACTATTTTACTAGCCATAGATGCATCGAAATAAGCAAACAACACACGAAAAACAGAATCTGTCAAAAACAGAACAGTCTGTAGCAATCTGTAACTAACGCAAACTTCTGGAACTCTAAAAATCCTACCAAACTAGGAAGTCCAGGACAATTTTTTATTGGTCAGCAGAAAAAAGAATCAACTCAAAAGCACGTTTCTGTGATTTAACAAAACTAAATTCGTGCGTGCAAAGTTTCTGTTTTTCAGCAGAATCAAATCAACTATCATCATAGGTTGTCCTATAGGTTCTACTTGGCACAAACACTAATTAAAAGATAAAAACACATCTAAACAGAAGGTAGATGCAAGATTTATTACTAAACAGGAGCAAAAACAAAAAACATAAAGAAAATTGGGTTGCCTCCCAACTAGCGCTATCGTTTAACGCCCCTAGCTAGGCATAAAAGCGAATATAGATCTAAGGAGTGCTTTCTTTGATTTTCAGTTTTTTAGTGGAGTCATGCTCGAATCCGGGAGGTTCTTTACGTTTCCCTTCATACTCGAAAATTTTTAGATCTAAAGAATCCAACCGCTTATTGCAAAGAGTAATCAACATATTCATGCGGTGAAGATTTCTGCTAACACTTTTAAGAGGCTCAAGAGACTTTTGTAAAAATTTTGTTACTTCACAAATCTTTCCAAACACTTGCGTTTCTTCTTGGGTAGGATGCGATCCTCACTTTTGGGTTGGTGTTCCCACTATTCCCTCTATAATTTCATGCGCAATACTAGGACCAATTTCAATAAAATTTCCCTTGGCAATGCAATCCAAGAGTTGTCTATGCGTCATATTTAACCCAACATAAAAATTGCGACGAAGAATTCTAAATTTCACCTCTAGGGTGCATTTGCGATAAGATTCCATCATCCTATACCAAGCATCTTTTAAATTTTCTCCTTGCCTTTGCTTGAAGTGAAGAACTTCAAACTCGGGAGACATAGGAGCGGATAAGGAACTAGACATAATGACAAGCAAGCAAAAGGCAAGCAAAAAGAGAGAGGAGGAGATTGGAAAGAGAGGGCGAATAAAACGGCAAGGGTGAAGTGGGAGAGAGGAAAACGAGAAGCAAATGGCAAATAATGTAAATGCGAGGGAGATGAGTTTGTGATGGGTACTTGGTATGTCTTGACTTGAGCGAAGACCTCCCGAACGGGCGCCAGAAATCCTTCTTGCTACGTCGTGAGCTTGCGGTTGGTTTTCCTTGAATAGGAAAGGGTGATGCAGCAATAGTAGCATAAGTATTTCCCTCAGTTTACGAGAACCAAGGTATCAATCGATGGGAGGCTCCTCAAAAGTCCCACGCACCTACACAAACAAACAAAGAACTCGCAACCAACGCAATAAAGGGGTTGCCAATCCCTTCACGACCACTTGTGAAAGTGAGATCTAATAAAGATAGTAAGAAAAGATAAATATATTTTTGGTATTTTATAGTATAGATGCAAAAAGTAAATATGCAAATAAAAGTAGATTGGAAGCAAATATGATAAGAGATAGACCCGGGGGCCATAGGTTTCACTAGTGGCTTCTCTCAAGATAGCATAACTATTACGCCGGGTGAACAAATTACTGTCAATCAATTGATAGAAAAGCAAATAATTATGAGATTATCTAGGCATGATCATGTATATAGGCATCACGTCCGGAACAAGTAGACCGACTCCTGCCTGCATCTACTACTATTACTCCACACATCGACCGACCCATGCCTGCATCTAGAGTATAAAGTTCATAAGAACAGAACAACGCATTAAGCAAGATGACATGATGTAGAGGGATAAACTCAAGCAATATGATATAAACCCCATCTTGTTATCCTCGATGGCAACAATACAATACGTGCCTTGCAACCCTTTACATCCTTTGGGTAAGGACACCGCAAGATTGAACCCAAAGCTAAGCACTTCTCCCATGGCAAGAAAGATCAATCTAGTAGGCCAAACCAAACTGATAATTCAAGAGACTTGCAAAGATAACTCAATCATACATAAAAGAATTCAGAGAAGATTCAAATATTATTCATAGATAAACTTGACCATAAACCCACAATTCATCGGATCTCGACAAACACACCGCAAAAAGAGTTTAC
The DNA here is from genome assembly GCA_021605145.1 of Aegilops bicornis. Classification (NCBI taxonomy): domain Eukaryota; kingdom Viridiplantae; phylum Streptophyta; class Magnoliopsida; order Poales; family Poaceae; genus Aegilops; species Aegilops bicornis. The sequence continues at coordinate 12,557,260 of CM038672.1, forward strand.
ATCGAATAGATCTCCACAAGAGAGGGGGAGAACATTGTATATTGAGATCCAAAAAGAGAGAAGAAGCCATCTAGCTAATAACTGTGGACCCGAAGGTCTGTGCTAAACTACTCACAACTCATCGGAGGGGCAAGGATGTTGATGTAGAAGCCCTCCGTGGTCGATTCCCCCTCCGGTAGAGTGCCGGCGAAGGCTCCAAGATGAGATCTCGCGGACACAGAAGGTTACGGTGGTGGAAATTGTGTTTTGTCCGCTCCCTAGATATTTTCAGGGTACGTAGGCTTATATAGGAGGAAGAAGTACGTCGGTGGATGCCCGAGGGGCCCACGAGACAGGGGGACATGCCCTATAGGGGGGGGGGGCGCCCTCCTATCTCGTGGAAGCTTCGGCTGCTTCTTGACTTGCACTCCAAGTCCTCTAGATCACGTTCGTTCCAAAAATCACGCTCCCGAAGGTTTCATTCCGTTTGGACTCCGTTTGATATTCCTTTTCTTCGAAATACTGAAATAGGCAAAAAAACAACAATACGGGTTGGGCCTCCGGTTAGTAGGTTAGTCCCAAAAATGATATAAATGTGTAAAATAAAGCCCATAAACATCCAAAAGGGGTAATATAATAGCATGGAACAATAAAAAATTATAGATACGTTGGAGACGTATCAGTGCCGCAAGGCCTGCCCCCGGCAGAGGACCCGTGGTCGTCGGGAGAACCGTTGGCGTCCCCTTTTCCCCATTGACGTCGTCCTGGTTTCCAATCACCGTCAATGGTGGTCAAGGGTGGCGCAAGGCGGGGCCCTCATCTGGCGATATGAAGCAAGGCCGGTACCTGTGAAGAAGGCCTAGTGCCTGTGAAGCTCGCCGCCCGTGACACTCTCACGTAATAATGAGTTGGGGCTGTACACGCCCCGGAGTCTCCGGAGAGCCGCCCTCGGGCCTCGGGGGCTCCTTCCCACGCCCAGTGGAAGCACCTTAGCTCCACGTTGGTGAGAAGACGTCGAAGACTAGACTAGGTGCTGGACGCGGCCTTTTGCTTTTGCTTCCTTTTGTGTGGTCAAGCTTTCTCGTTTCAGATCAAAGTTGAAGTTGAATTTGTGTTTGCGTATGCGGGGAGGGGTGTCTTGTCTTGTTCGCGTGCTTTCTCGTGTTCTGGTTTCTGCTCAAGTTGGAATTCGCACTGGCTGCCTCCCTCTCGCGAGCCCCTCGCGAGCAGGGCCGGGCCCAGCACGCGCGCTTGCCATCCCGCGGCCGGCGCTCGCTCTCGCCACATGGTAAACGGGCCTCTCGAAGGACCCTCGGAGAGTCGTCGCAAGCCTACTCGAAGCTCACCAAGATAAAGGTAAAATCACGGCGGCCAACTCATCGTGGAAATCATGACATCATGCGGGCGCCCGTTCAGTGCCGCCCTTAATAACGCGTGGACAACAATCCTTTTTACATGAGGGGCTTCCCCTCCCAAAATGCTCTTACAACTATCAAGGCCACGACCGAGCTTTTTCTGCGCAGGGTAAACAGCAGGGGGGCGAAGGATCAATCGGACATGTCGCTCACCGCATCCTCTTGGTCGCCTCCAGAGGCGTCGCTGGCACCACTGTCGCTGTCGTTGGCCTCACCATCGCCGTCGTTGGCACCATCTTCACCACCGTTCACCACGTCACCTTCATCAGCAGTGACGACCACCCCTTCATCATCAGAGGTGAAGGCTCGAACAAGTGCATCCACATTGTCCTCCACCCATCGCGCTAGGTCGCCTTGGATGGCCTCGGGCACCGGTGCGATGGCGGCGTCGAAGTCGAAGAGGGGGTCGATGTTCTGAAGATGGCTGAAGACACGGGAGAATGCCCATGCGAGCAGGCCGCAGCTCTGTTCCTCGACAAGCTGGCGAGCCCTCTCAGGGCGATTCTCCAGATGCGCCACTACGTAAGTGAAGAACTGGAGATTGCCGGCGTAGTTGGTCACGTGAGGCTCCTCATTAGCTGCTTCACAGATGTTGCCCAAGGCCTCGTTGGCCTTTTCCCTGAGTGTTCGGAGCATGGGGCCATGCATGTGTTCCAGCGTCTACCGCTGGCGAATCTCATCCTCGTTCCGCCGTGGAATGGACTCAGCGTCATCAACCCTCCGTTGGAGGAGAAGTAGCTCGGCGCGGGAGGAGGCCAGCTCAGCCTGCGCCGTGCCTAAGGCGGTGGTGGTGGCCTCAGCACGTTACGTTGCTTCAGTCAGTTTGGTCCTAAGAGCAGTAGTCCTGCCCGTGGCTTCGGCCTTGATCAGCTCTAGCCTCTCTTCATTCTCGCGCTCAAGACCCGAGCGGGCTTCCACCACGCGGCGGTCGATCTCTTCTCGGACCCGGACCTCCCGCGCGCCGACATCGTCCTCCGCCTGGGTAACATGACACTCCCTCGTCTCCAACCGCTCAAGATCGAGGTTGCGCTCGGCAGCCTCCAGCGTCAGCGCTTCCTCGCGCCTCTGGAGCTCCTCCTCTTCAACGGGTGCCCCTTTCAGTGACGCAAGGGCAGCTCGGCGCAGCTCCACTTGCTGCTCCAAGGAATTGCACCAGTCTTGGAGCTCCCACGCGCTCTCCTCCGCGGCTTCGCGTCGCTGGTCTGCCTCCTGAGCCTCCTCGATGGCTCGGGAGCAGGCCTCCCGCGAGGCCACCAGAGATGCTTCGGCCTTGGCATTGTCGAGATCACGCTGGTGGCGCGTGATACCAACAGCCGCCTTCAGCTTGCGTTGTTCCTCGATTAGCTGCAGGCCTTCAGCTTCAAGACGCGCGTCCTCGCCCACAAACTCTGCAGCAAGCTGGCTCACCGCGTCTGTCGCCTTCTGGAGAAACTCTCGGCGGACGGCGCTGCGCTCCCGCGCACGCCTGAGCACGTCGTCGACGTCGTCCTCCGCCATCAGCGTCGGCGGAGGACCCTGAAGTGGCTCACCCCCTCTCGGTAGGGGGCTGGGGGCTGGCGCCCCCACGATCGCCGGACAGGCCCCGCAAGGGACCCAGCCTGGCGCCGATCCATCCCTGAGGAGGGACCGAAGATCGACTTCAACCACTCGCTGCCTATGGTCAGTGGAGGAGCCCGGGGCAAGCTGGTTGTGCCCAGAGAGAACTCGCGAAGGAAGAGCGACGTGCACACGGGCTCAAGGCACACCTCGGGTCGGCCGACCTCTCCAGTCGGGCTCGCATCAGGAGTGGCGCACGAGCTCGGGACGCTCAAGGTCAGTGGTGAAGGCGAAGCCTGGGGAGGCGGCTCCTTGGCCGGCTCCACATGCTCGGCATGAGGGATCCTGAAAGGCCACAGTCAGCAAAGAGAACGGCAAACAATAAGCTACAAGAAGGAGGAACTTACTCGTCCATGGCGAAGTACTTCATGTGCTTCAATGGGCGGCAAGGGCGATCATTGCCACCCGAAGCCTCCTTCCTCTTGCGGAGGGCCTCGAAGTCTATGCGGAACCGGCCCAAGCTCTCGACGTGAGGGCCGGCGCGCGGCATGGGAGAAGGAGCAACAAGGTGACTTGCACCAAGGGTCCCAGGCCAGGAGGAGCGATCAGGTACCACCTCTTGGTGGCCTGCCAAGGCCTCGGGGGCTTCGGCCTCGGGAGCCGCAGGTCGCGTCCCCTCATCAGCCACCATCTCGGGATGGGCCCCGTAAGCTCCGGAGGATGACGCCTCGGGAGCCCCGTGCGACATCGGCGCCTCGACATCAGACCCCCCATCTCCCGGCGATGCTTGCCTCCCTGCACCACCTCCCGAGGCAGGATCGGCATGGGCGACGGGGGGGAGGAGCCACGATAACCGGATTCTCACGGGGCCCCACGAGGCCAGCTGGGCGCAGCCCCCATTCATCGAAGCGGGGCATCTACCTCACGAACTCGGCCCTACCTGAGCAGAGATACAAGAGGGCGCCCCCATGCCGGACACTGCCCGGAGAGGGGTCGCCAGTCAAGACTCTTAGCACCTTCCCCAGCATTTCAGGCGTGAGATCCCCTTCCTGAAGCCTCATGCGGTCTTGACGCCCGGTAAAGGTCCACATCGGACGGGAGTGGCGCTGGAGAGGAGCAATGCGGCGCTGGAGGAACTCCTTCACCACCTGGGGCGCCGTCACGCCAAGCGCCCGCAACCTCTCGAAGCGACGCCAGATAAAAGCAAGCTGGGGGCTCGTGAGCTCCTCGTGACCCCAGCCTGGATTGAGAATAGCAGGCAATGTCGGATGCACAAGCAGGGGGCTGGGCACCCCAATGTCCACATACAGCCACCGCTCCCGGAACCCTCTCGCGGAAGATGGGAGACCAAAATCGATCCCCTAGGCGGCCGTCTCCGGCACGGCCTGGAAGCTCACGCATGATGACCCACAAGTATAGGGGATCTATCGTAGTCCTTTCGATAAGTAAGAGTGTCGAACCCAATGAGGAGCAGAAGGAAATGACAAGCGGTTTTCAGTAAGGTTTTCTCTGCAAGCACTGAAATTGTAGGTAACAGATAGTTTTGTGTTAAAATAAATTGTAACGGGTAACAAGCAATGAAAGTAAATAAAGTGCAGCAAGATGGCCCAATCCTTTTTGTAGAAAAGGACAAGCCTGGACAATTTCTTATAATGAGAAAAGAGCTCCCGAGGACACATGGGAATTATCGTCAAGCTAGTTTTCATCACGCTCATATGATTCGCGTTCGGTACTTTGATAATTTGATATGTGGGTGGACCGGTGCTTGGGTACTGACCTTACTTGTACAAGCATCCCACTTATGATTAACCCCTATTGCAAGCATCCGCAACTACAAAAGAAGTATTAAGGTAAACCTAACCATAGCATGAAACTAATGGATCCAAATCAGCCCCTTACGAAGCAACGCATAAACTAGGGTTTAAGCTTACATCACTCTAGCAACCCATCATCTACTTATTACTTCCCAATGCCTTTCTCTAGGCCCAAATAATGGTGAAGTGTCATGTAGTCGACGTTCACATAACACCATTAGAGGAGAGACAACATACACCTCATCAAAATATCAAACAGATACCAAATTCACATGACTACTAATAGCAAGACTTCACCCATGTCCTCAGGAACAAACGTAACTACTCACAAAGAATATTCATGTTCATAATCAGAGGAGTAATAATATGCATTAAGGATCTGAACATATGATCTTCCACCAAGTAAACCAATTAGCATCAACTACAAGGAGTAATCAACACTACTAGCAACCCACAGGTACCAATTTGTGGTTTTGATACAAGATTGGATACAAGAGATGAACTAGGGTTTTGAGAGGAGATGGTGCTGGTGAAGATTTTTATGAAGATTGACCCCCTCCCGTTGAGAGGATCGTTGGTGATGATTTCCCCCTCCCGGAGGGAAGTTTCCCCGGCAGAACAGCTCCGCTGGAGCCCTAGATATGTATACTAATGGCGCACTGTGGAAAAGTGCGCCATTAGTAGTTTAAACTAGTAATGGCGCACTTTGGCATAGTGCGCCATTAGTAGGTTTGCAAAAAGTAAAAATATACTAATGGCGCCTTTGTCTTGGTGATGCGCCATTACTAGTTCTAACTAGTAATGGCGCACTTTGCCATCCGTGCGCCATTAGTTTGTATGGAAAAATGGGAAAAAAATCAATAGTAGTGGCGCACCGTGAGCACGGTGCACCATTAGTGTCTTCCACACTAATGGCGCACGAGCAACCGGTGCGCCATTAGTATATAGTAGTGGCGCACTATTTACCTGTTGCGCCATTAGAATCAGTCCTATCTATAGCCCTTTTCCTAGTAGTGTTGGGTTCTCCATTCATCAAGTGAGCTAATATCAAATAACCTCTTCTCACCAGCAAGTTTGAAGTCATAGTTGAGCTCTTTAATAGCCCAATATGCTTTATGTTCAAGTTCTAGAGGTAAGTGACATGCTTTTCCATAAACCATCTTATCACGGAGACATACCCATAGGATTTTTGTATGCAGTTCTATAGGCCCATAATGCATCATCAAGTTTCTTGGACCAATTCTTTCTAGATCTATTCACAGTCTTTTGCAAAATTAATTTGATCTCTCTATTGCTCAACTCTACTTGACCACTAGACTGCGGGTGATAAGGAGATGTGATTCTATGATTAACATCATACTTAGAAAGCATCTTACGGAAAGCACCATGAATAAAATGTGAACCACCATCAGTCATAAGATATCTAGGGACTCCAAACCTCGGAAAAACAACTTCTTTAAGCATCTTAATAGAGGTGTTATGATCAACACTACTAGTTGGAATAGCTTCTACCCACTTAGTAACGTAATCAACAGCAACTAAAATATCTGTATAACCATTAGAGGCAGGAAAAAGTCTCATATAATCAAAGCCCCAAACATCAAACGGTTCAATAACAAGAGAATAATTCATAGGCATTTCTTGGCGTCTACTAATATTACCAATTCTTTGACATTCATCACAAGATAAGACAAATTTACGAGCATCTTTGAAGAGAGTAGGCCAATAAAAACCAGATTGTAATACCTTATGTGCAGTTCTATATCCAGCGTGGTGTCCTCCATATGATTCTGAGTGACACTTGCGTAGGAGCTGTTCCTGTTCATGCTCAGGTACACAACGTCTAATAACACCATCTACTCCTTCTTTATAAAGGTGTGGGTCATCCCAGAAGTAATGTCTTAAATCATAAAAGAACTTTTTCTTTTGCTGGTATGTGAAACTAGGTGGTATAAATTTAGAAACAATGTAATTAGCATAATCAACATACCAAGGAGCAGTACGAGAAGCATTAATGACCGCTAATTGTTCGTGAGGAAAGCTATCATCAATAGGCAGTGGGTCATCAAGAACATTCTCTAACCTAGACAAGTTGTCTGCAACGGGGTTCTCAGCTCCCTTTCTATCAATAATATGCAAATCAAATTCTTGGAGCAAGAGAACCCATCTAATGAGTCTAGGCTTAGCCTCTTTCTTTTCCATAATATATTTAATAGCAGCATGATCAGTGTGAATAGTAACTTTGGAATCAACAATATAAGGTCTGAATTTATCACAAGCAAACACAACTGCTAAAAATTCTTTTTCAGTAGTAGCATAATTCCTCTGGGCAGTATCAAGAGTCTTACTAGCATACCGGATAACATTCAGCTTCTTATCAACTCTCTGCCCTAGAACGTTACCTACATCATAATCACTAGCATCACACATAATTTCAAAGGGTAAATTCCAATCAGGTGGCTGAACAATAGGTGCAGTGATCAAAGCTTTCTTAAGTATTTCAAATGCTTCTACACAATCATCATCAAAGACAAAAGGAATATCTTTTTGCAATAAATTAGTCAGGGGCCTAGAGATTTTAGAAAAGTCCTTAATGAACCTCCTATAAAAACCGGCATGACCAAGGAAACTTCTTATACCTTTTATGTCCTTGGGACATGGCATCTTTTCAATAGCACCAACTTTAGCTTTATCAACTTCAATACCTCACTCGGAAATCTTATGCCCCAAGACAATGCCTTCATTAACCATAAAGTGGCACTTTTCCCAATTCAAAACAAAACTAGTGTCTTCACATCTCTGCAAAACTCGATCAAGGTTGCTCAAGCAATCATCAAAAGAGGATCCATAAACGGAGAAATCATCCATGAATACCTCACAAATCTTTTCACAAAAGTCAGAGAATATAGCCATCATGCATCTTTGAATGGTAGCAGGTGCATTACATAAACCAAAAGGCATAAGTCTATAAGCAAAAGTACCGAAAGGGCAATTAAAAGTAGTTTTGATTGATCCTTCAACGCCATGTGTATTTGAGAGAAACCAGAATAACCATCTAGAAAGCAGAAATGTGTGTGTTTGGATAGTCTTTCTAGCATTTAATCAATAAAAGGTAAAGGGTAATGATATTTCTTAGTAGCTTTATTTAATTTACGGAAATCAATTACCATCCTATAACCTGTAATAATTCTTTGCGGGATCAATTCATCTTTATCATTAGGAACAACGGTAATACCTCCCTTTTTAGGAACACAATGGACAGGGCTTACTGATACGTCCATTTTGCATCATGCTTTTATATCAATATTTATTGCATTATGGGCTGTTATTACACATTATATCTCAATACTTATGGCTATTCTCTCTTATTTTACAAGGTTTACCATGAAGAGGGGAGTGCGTAATTTGGATTTCTGGTGGAAAAGGAGCAAACGTTGAAACCTATTCTGCACAACTCCAAAAGTCCTGAAACTCCACGAAACAACTTTTTGGATTTATTAAGAATTTATGAGCGAAAGAAATAGGCCAGGGGGCCCACACCCTGTCCAGGAGACAGGGGCGCCCCCCCGTAGGGCGTGACCCCCTATCTCCTGGGCCTCCTGGTGGGCCTCCGGCGTCCATCTTCTGCTATATCTTCACTTTTACCCTGGAAAAAATCGTGGGCAAGCTTACGGGACGAAACTCCGCCGCCACGAGGCGGAACCTTGGCGGAATCAATCTAGGGCTCTGGTGGAGCATTACTGCCGGGGACACTTCCCTCGGGAGGGAAATCATCACCAACGTCATCATCACCAACGATCCTCTCATCAAGAGGGGTCAATCTCCATCAACATCTTCACCAGCACCATCTCCTCTCAAAACCCTAGTTCATCTCTTGTATCCAATCTTGTATCAAAACCACAAATTGGTACTGTGGGTTGCTAGTAGTGTTGATTACTCCTTGTAGTTGATGCTAATTGGTTTACTTGGTGGAAGATCATATGTTCAGATCCTTTATGCATATTATTACTCCTCTGATTATGAACATGAATATGCTTTGTGTGTAGTTACGTTTGTTCACGAGGACATGGGTGAAGTCTTGCTATTAGTAGTCATGTGAATTTGGTATTCGATTCGATATTTTGATGAGATGTATGTTGTCTTTCCTCTAGTGGTGTTATGTGAACGTCGACTACATGACACTTCACCATTATTTGGGCCTAGAGGAAGGCATAGGGAAGTAATAAGTAGATGATGGGTTGCTAGAGTGATGTAAGCTTAAACCCTAGTTTATGCGTTGCTTCGTTAGGGGTTGATATGGACCCATATGTTTAATGCTGTGTTTAGGTTTACCTTAATACTACTTTTTGTAGTTGCGGATGCTTGCAATAGGGGTTAATCATAAGTGGGATGCTTGTCCATGTTAGGGTAGTACCCAAGTGTCGGTCCACCCACATATCAAATTATCAAAGTACCGAACGTGAATCTTATGAACATGATGAAAACTAGCTTGACGATAATTCCCAGTGTGTCCTCAGGAGCTCCTTCTTCATTATTAGAATTTGTCAAGGCTTATCCTTTGCTACATAAAGGATTGGGCCACCTTGCTGCACTTTATTTACTTTATTTACTTTTTGCTTGTTACTATTTATCTTATCACAAAACTATCTATCACCTACTATTTCAGTGCTTGCAGAGAAAACCTTACTGAAAACCTCTTATCATTTCCTTCTGCTCCTCGTTGGGTTTGACACTCTTACTTATCGAAAGGACTATGATAGATCCCCTATACTTGTGGGTCATCACTTACCCAATCACTATCAGCAACGGGATAAATTATACCTGCCTCAAGGAGCTTTAGTATCTCCTTTCTTACCACTTCTTTCATCTTAGGATTCAATCGTCGTTGAGGATCTCTAACTGGTTTGGCATCGTCCTCCAAATTAATTTTGTCTTGGCAAAACATGGGACTAATGCCCTTTAGATCATCCAAAGTATATCCAATAGCAGCACGGTCCTTCTTCAGAGTTTTCAATAATCTTTCTTCTTCTTCTTGCTCTGAAAGGTTAGCACTAATAATAACAGGGTATATTTTCTTTTCATCAAGATAAGCATACTTAAGATTATCAGGTAATGGTTTGAGTTCAAACACGGGATCACCCTTGGGTGGAGGGGGATCCCTTAGAATTTCAACGGGTAGGTTGTGTTTCAGAATAGGTTCCTGTTGAAGGAACACTTCATCTATTTTCCTTCTTTCCTTCATAAACATATCATTTTCATGGTCTAGCAAATATTGTTCTAACGGATCAGTAGGAGGCACGGCAATAGAAGCAAGACCAATAATCTCATCCTTACTAGGTGATTCTTTATCACGGGGTTGTCTACGAAACTTAGCAAAATTAAACTCATGAGACACATCCCCTAAGCCAATCATAACAGTATCCTTTTCACAATCAATCCTAGCATTAACAGTATTCAAGAAGGGTCTACCAAAAATAATGGGACAAAAGTCATCCTGTGGGGAACTAAGAACAAGAAAATCAGTAGGATATTTAACCTTCCCACACAAGACTTCAACATCTCTAACAATCCCAACTGGTGAAATAGTATCTCTATTGGCAAGCTGGATAGTAACATCAATACCTTCCAATTCAGTGGGTGCAATATCATGCATAATTTCTTTATATAAGTCATAAGGTATTGCACTAGCACTAGCACCCATATCACATAAGCCATGATAACTCTCCTATTTTAACAGAAATAACAGGCATGCCTACTACATGTCTATGTATCTTAGCATCTGGTCTAACAATATTAGCAGTCTCACCACAGCAATAAATAACATGCCCATCTAAATCATCATCTAAGAGATCTTTAACCATAGCAATACTAGGTTCAACTTTGATTTTCTCAGGAGGTGTATAAGTCCTAGTATTACTCTTACGAACCACAGTCGAAGTTTTAGCATGGTCCTTTATCCTAACAGGAAAAGGAGGTTTCTCAACATAAGTAGTAGGAACAATAGGATCACTATAAGTGACAGTCTTTTCTTCAACTGTAATAGGTGCAACTACTTTTACTTCAACGGGAGGATTATATTTAAACTACTTCTCCTTAGGGAGATCAACGTGAGTAGCAAAAGATTCACAAAAAGCAGCTAGTATCTCAGAGTCAAGTCCATACTTAGTGCTAAATCCACGGAAAGCATCGGTATCCATAAAAGACTTAACACAATCAAACTTAGGTGTCATACCTGACTCCTTACCATCGTCGGAACCCCAATCTTCAGAGTTGCATTTTATTCTTTCCAATAAATCCCATTTGAATTCAATAGTCTTCAGCATATAAGAACCAGCACAGGAAGTATCGAGCATGTTGCGATCATTGGGAGAAAGACGAGCATAAATTTTTTGAATAATCATTTCTTTTGAGAGCTCATGATTGGGGCATGAATATAACATTGACTTAAGCCTCCCCCAAGCTTGAGCGATGCTTTCTCCTTCACAAGGCCAGAAATTATATATGTAATTACGATCACGATGAACAAGATGCATAGGATAGAACTTCTGGTGAAATTCCAACTTCAATCGTTTATAATTCCAAGATCCCGTATCATCACATAGCCTAAACCATGTCAATGCATCTCCCTTCAAAGATAAAGGGAAGACCTTCCATTTGACAACATCATCGGGGATACATGCAAGCTTAAATAATCAACAAAGTTCATCCACAAAGATAAGGTGTAAATCGGGATGCAATGTTCCATCTCCTGCAAATGGATTAGCTAGCAGTTTCTCTATCATACCAGAAGGAATTTCAAAGTGAACATTTTCAGTAGGTTCGAGTGGGTTGAGGAGCTCTTTGCTCTTACGGTCGGGTGAAGATACCTCGAACAAGCCCCTCAAAGGATAAGTTTCCATAGTAACAAGTGACAGAAAATTTCAGCATACTATATAAATGTTTCCTTACCAAGTTCCACTCACCAAAGGCGCTTCACTCCCCGGCAACGGCGCCAGAAAAGAGTCTTGATGACCCACAAGTATAGGGGATCTATCTAGTCCTTTCGATAAGTAAGAGTGTCGAACCCAACGAGGAGCAGAAGGAAATGACAAGCGGTTTTCAGTAAGGTTTTCTCTGCAAGCACTGAAATTGTAGGTAACATATAGTTTTGTGATAAGATAAACTGTAACGGATAACAAGCAATGAAAGTAAATAAAGTGCAGCAAGATGGCCCAATCCTTTTTTAGCAAAGGACAAGCCTGGACAATTTCTTATAATGAGAAAAGAGCTCCCGAGGACACATGGGAATTATCGTCAAGCTAGTTTTCATCACGCTCATATGATTCGCGTTCGGTACTTTGATAATTTGATATGTCGGTGGACCGGTGCTTGGGTACTGCCCTTACTTGGACAATCATCCCACTTAAGATTAACCCCTATTGCAAGCATCCACAACTACAAAAGAAGTATTAAGGTAAACCTAACCATAGCATGAAATTAATGGATCCAAATCAGCCCCTTACGAAGCAACGCATAAACTAGGGTTTAAGCTTCTGTCACTCTAGCAACCCATCATCTACTTATTACTTCCCAATGCCTTCCTCTAGGCCCAAATAATGGTGAAGTGTCATGTAGTCAACGTTCACATAACACCGCTAGAGGAGAGATAACATACATCTCATAAAAATATCGAACGGATACCAAATTCACATGACTACTAATAGCAAGACTTCACCCATGTCCTCAGGAACAAACGTAACTACTCATAAAGCATATTCATGTTCAGAATCAGAGGAGTAATAATATGCATTAAGGATCTGAACATATGATATTCCACCAAGTAAACCAATTAGCATCAACTACAAGGAGTAATCAACACTACTAGCAACCCACAGGTACCAATTTGTGGTTTTGATACAAGATTGGATACAAGAGATGAACTAGGGTTTTGAGAGGAGATGGTTCTGGTGAAGATGTTGATGAAGATTGACCCCCTCCGGATGAGAGGATCGTTGGTGATGACGATGGTGATGATTTCCCCCTCCCGGAGGGAAGTTTCCCCGGCAGAACAGCTCCGCTGGAGCCCTAGATTGGTTCCACCTCGTGGCGGCGGAGTTTCGTCCCGTGAGCTTGCCTCTGATTTTTTCCAGGGTAAAAGCCTTCATATAGCAGAAGATGGGCACCGGAGGGCCACCAAGGGGCCCAGGAGACAGGGGGCGCGCCCAGTAGGGGTGGGCGCGCCCCCACCCTCCTGGCCTGGGTGTGGGCCCCCTCTGGTAGTTTCTTCGCTCAATAATTCTTATTAATTCCAAAAATAACTTCCGTGGAGTTTCAGGATTTTTGGAGCAGTGTAGAATATGTTTCCAATGTTTGCTCCTTTTCCAGCCAGAATTCCAGCTGCCGGCATCCCCCCTCTTCATGGTAAACCTTGTAAAATAAGAGAGAATAGCCATAAGTATTGAGATATAATGTGTAATAACAGCCCATAATGCAATAAATATTGATATAAAAGCATGATGCAAAATTGACGTATCAACGCATCCCGAGCATTGGGATGGGTCAGTCAGGCGCAGAGAGAAGAAGTGGTGCAGAAGAGCAACGGAAGGGGGAATGCCCACCATGGCCTCGCAGACGAAGGTGAAGACAGCAAGAAGAGTAATGGATTGGGGACCGAGATGCATCATATGGATCTGGTAGTGGGAAAGCACCGCGTTGAAGAAAGCAGAGAAGGTGGGAACCAGGCCCGCCCACAGGGCGTCGGCAAAGTATCGGACCTCCGTGACGATCCTGTCAAAGGAGGCGTGGGACGCGGGCCAGGCCGTCGTCCTCCCGCACTCGTTGAAGCTAGAGGCAAGGGCGGAGCGTACCTTGTCCAAGGCTTGCAGATTGAGTATGAGCGACTGGTCGACGGCGGGCGCAGCTGCCGGAGGCGAGCGGGACGAAGGCGCGGGCTTCTTCCCCTTTTCCTTTTTCATTGGCGCCGTGGCAACGGGAAGGGGGGAGAACTCAAGATGGATTGGAGGCAGAAGCAGAGGCTCAAGGAAGAAAGAGGAACAGGAAGCACTCGGGCAGCAAGGAGAGAATAACTGTGTACTGTCTCGTGGCCGCCTAGGTAGGCGCATAATGAGGGAGCATTGGGAAGCGGAGACGCCCACGTCCAATCAACCGCCACATGGTGCCCAAGGCCGCAGGCTGTTGGGGCCCGTGGCGCTCCGCACTTGCCCCTTCGCTTCTCTGCTAAGCGAAGTCCGAGCGCGCCTTGGGCCCGGGGGCTACTGTCGGCAGTCTGGGAACGGGGGTCCCCAGACTTGCCTGCCTGCGGCCTGCGACGTGGCTCAAGTGGTGGCCCAGTACGGCCCATCTTCATCAACTCAAGCTCAAGACCCTCGCGAGGGGCCAAGCCTCGCGGGGCGGACGACGCAAGGCTTCCTCAGGAGCGGCCTCACCAGGCAGGCTCGCGAGGAGGCGGAGAGATCAAGGCAAGGGTACCTCGCGAGGTGCTCGTGACGCAAGCCATGACGATCGAGACCAGGCGGGCGCCAGGCGGGCGCCGGCCTACGCAGTGTCCTTGTTTCCTCTTTGGTGCAAAGGAGGCAAGCACAGGCACGGAGTACCGAGGCATCAGGCAAAGGTTACCATTTCAGTGCAACGAGACCAAGACCAGCGGAGCGGCAGGACGGAGGTCACCGTGGAGCCCAAGACGGCGTCATCGCCAGTGCCTTTGGCAGTCGAAGACCAACTTTAATCAGGATAACTTGTACTAGATGTTCCCCTTCAAAATGGCCGTTGTTGGCGCCCTTCCCGCTCAATATTTGGAAGAGGGCCAGGGCCTCTATAAATAGGACTAGCCACCACAGTGGAGAGGAGGGAGGGATCGAGTTCTCATCAGATCCAGAGGCGATCGAAATCACCCAAGTAGTTCACTGCACCAGCCCAAGAACACCTCTCGCGAGGTTGTTCTTCCCCTTGTACTGTTCATCATCAGCCCCTGAGGCAATCCACCACACCACACACTGGAGTAGGGTATTACACCACAACGGTGGCCCGAACCAGTATAAATCTTGTGTCCCTCGTGTGGTTCATGGTGTAGCTTAGATTCTCAAGGGAGGCGTTCGGACGTGGATCGGTAGGGGGAAGATCTTCACGCGCACCCCAGAGTTCGAACCTTAAGGGTTTTGCCGGAACCCCACATCCGACACCCTCTACCTCATCGATCTGCTTCAATCACACTACTAGCTAGCTTTGAATAAGATGATCTCTCTTCCTCTACCCTCCCATCATCGGGCGTTGAATGTTCAGTCACATTACACTATTTGGAAATGGGAGGTCTCGGGAGCAAATCCCTCCATTCTGTGTTGAACAATAGAAGAGTTGACTTTGCACCACATTCATAAGGGGGAGGATAATGTATCGCATTACATGGATCTTCAAGTCAAGCAACATAAACACGTAGAAGTGGAAGGTCTTGAAGGGCATCCACCCTACCACCTTGCAATGTAAAGGGGCTAAATTTAGTAGCTTATTAAACACGGCCCGAGTTATCTCTTCGAGCAAGACATGGGGGTCTATTCTAAATGTGATGGGACATGTAATCATAGGATATTTTTATGAGCAATTTTGTTTTTTATGTTCCTTACATGGGTACCAAGATTATATAAACCATAAAAATGGAAAATAAATGCAAACCTATAGGGGAAAAAATAAAAAATGAAACAACTTTTGAAACTAATAAACTAAGAACAAAGAGAACGACTACTTGGACTTTTTCTACCATTTCAGTTTCAATTAGGATTTTGTGCTCATCTCGGTACAAAATAGCACACTTATGAAAATCTAAAGACTCTGATGCGTGCCTACCTTTTAGGCTTCGACCCTTCATCATTTTACAAAACAAAATCAGCTCGAAAATTTTATAATGTTCATTTCAGTGCACCCCTAAAGGCGAACATATCATACGCTATGTGCCATGGGGAAACCAGTTGTGGTATATCAAATCAAGCGTCATAATGCTCTTAGTACAAGCATTGTGCAGTGTAATCAGTTATAGAATTATAAGGTCTATGAGACATGTTAAACATTACATGGCATGCACCATCACACGGCCAAACGATGCACCATTACACTAGCATGTTCTTATACTAGACCCAAAAAGAACAAAATAACACAAACACGGAGAAAGACATATAGATTGTGATCATGCATATTCGCACGCGTATGCAACCACGTATGTACATCTTGTAGGAAATAATAGGCATCAAGCTATGTGTCATTTCTTTTCCTAGTGGTAGCTATCCGAGACGAAGCCTTCTCGATACTCCACGTGTTGTGCAGGTTTCATAATATCGTACTAAGGATCCACCCAACCACGTTCGGATTTAGCACTACGTGTTTATTATCTTTGGAAAAGAAGCGTCCCCTCCCCTCTCATGGATATATAACACCCTCTGCCTCCTTGGTTTGCTTCAATTACACGACTAGCTAGCTTTGAATAAGATGTTCTCTCTTCCTCTACCCTCCCATCATCCCATGTTGAATGTTCAATCACATTGCACCATCCAGAAATGAGAGGCCTCGGGAACAAACCATGCCATTACGTGTCGAACAACACAAGAGTTGATTTTGCACTATGCCGATTGCCGAGAAGAAATACGACAGTGCGCTGCAAATCATGGCTCTTCAAGTCATACAGCACCTACACGTAGAAGTTCAAGCTTTCAGAGGGCGGACACCAAATCCTCTTGCAATCTGACTGGGCTAGGTGGAGTAGCTTATCAAACATGGGACTAACTCATCTCTTTGTGGGAAGCATGGGGGTTCTATTCTAAATGTGATGGGAGATGTTTGTAGTAGCATGTAGTAACCGGATGTTTTTACAGCAATTTTGTTTTTTTATATTCCTATGTGGTACTACATTTTGTGTTATATGAATAGTTTTGTGACATGCCAAATTTGTGTGAGTCATGTGTGTGTGTGGTTCATACAAGGATACTAGGCTATTTTCACTCTAGGTATGTCCCTGGCGCTAGTGGCAGGGAAGTGAGAGGTTCTTCAAAACTCGCCGTGTCATCTTGTCCGTCTTTGCGGCTATGACTGCATACATCTTGTACAAAATGATAGGCATCAAACTATGTGTCATTTCTTGTCCTAGTTGTAGCTATATGTCATTGAATCGATATGAAGTCTTCTCGATCCTCCAAGTGCCGTGTAGGTTTCATAATATCATATCAAGTTTCCACCCACCCACATTCAAATTTCACACTACGTATTTATACGGGACCGGTGGACAGGGAGGCTTGGGTATTTATACGGGGACCGAGGTGACCTGCCGTGGCCGGTCACAATTATTTTCCTACCTAGTATAGTTAGTACATTTTGTGCTGTATGAATAGTTTTGTTCAAAAAAAAGAATAATTTTGTGACACTCCAAATTTGCGTGAGGCATGTGTGTGTGGTTTGTACAAGGATGCTAGGCTATTTTCACTCTAGGTATGTCCCTGGTGCCAGTGGCACGCGAGCGGGAGGGCCTTGAGAACTCGTCGTGTCATCTTGTCCATCTCTTCTCTGCTTACGACTACGTACATATTCTGTAAAAATGATAGGCATCAAACTATGTGTCATTTCTTGTCCTAGTGGTAGCTATGTGTCGCTGGATCGACATGAAGCCTTCTCAGTACTCCACGTGTTGTGCGGTTTTCATAATATCATATCAAGATTCCATCCAAGGCGTTGCGTATTTATTATCTTTGAAAAAGAAGCGTCCCATCATGGATATATAACACCCTTTGCCTCCTCGGTTTGCTTCAATCACACTACCAGCTAGATTTGAATAAGATGATCTCTCTTCATCTACCCACCCACCATCGGATGTTGAATATTCAATCACATCGCAGATTACACTATATGGGAATGAGAGGCCTCAGGAACAAACCCTTCCATTATACGTTGAACAATAGAAGAGTTGGCTTTGCACTACGCTCACAAATAGGAGGGCCATGTGCTGGAGTGCATCGATCGTCAAGTCAAGCGGCACCAACAAGTATAAGTGGAAGGTTTCGAAGAGCATTCACCTTAACCCCTTTGCAATGTGAAGGGGCTAAAATGAGTAGCTTATCAAACATGGCCCCAAGTCACTCTTCGAGGGAGACATGGGGGTATATTCTACATGTGATGGGACATGTTTGCGCTAAGCATTCCAAACAATTCAAAAAACATGTAGTCATTGGATGTTTGCGCTAGCCTGCTATCATTTTCTTGATTGTGTTTACCATTCTTTCAACATAATTGTGCTTGATGTAGCTTAGATCATGACTACCTTTCTTGCTATTCTCAACCAACTATAATTCTTCAGAGTCCCATTTCGAATTTGCAATCTATTCTTCGTGTTTTTTGAATAAAATCATCTGAATTACATAAAAAAGAAGATGTTTCCTATCCATAAACTTTGGATGGTTGTCATATATTAGTCATGGAATCATGCCTACCCATTAACAGTGCATCCTTTTCTTATTTTGTGTTGTGATGCTGACAGGACGGTCTTGCACTTTAGACATTAATGTAATGTTTATGTTGTTTACCCCTCTGTGAGTGGTATAGTGTTGTTCAAGATGAGTCAACATGCTAGAAACACACCATCATTGGTTGATCGTTGTTGTTTCTTACTGGGAACTTTTCTATGGATATGTTATCGACCATGCATGTTGAGTTAGGATTGACTTGGTCGAATGGTCCTTGCACCATGAAGTTA
This sequence comes from Aegilops bicornis, assembly GCA_021605145.1. Lineage (NCBI taxonomy): Eukaryota > Viridiplantae > Streptophyta > Magnoliopsida > Poales > Poaceae > Aegilops > Aegilops bicornis. Next base: position 12,575,727 of record CM038672.1, read on the forward strand.
TCAAACAATTGCATATCTTTCTCAATCAATGTCTTTGTTTGGGATATCAATACTTGTTGTCTACCTCGGTTGGTTCTAGATTTTTGTTATCTTTTATGTCTTGTGGAGAAAAGTGACCGTGTGGACATGTAGGAGGCCCTGGTTTGAAATAATGTTGTGTATATAAATGTACTTGAAAGAAATACGTTGAATAAGAGTAATTCAAAGATGAGAATAAGTGAACATGTTATTACTTGCAAGTTCTCTTTTTAGTTTCCTCGTTCCTTCATGCCCCTAATGAACTCCTTCAGTTTTATGTGGTAACTTCGGTCAACTATATAAAGTATATTTTGTCCACACTACTTCCTCTAGCATAATCTCCCACCAACTTGTGTTTCACGTGAATGCTACAAATAGGTTAGGATGTCCAGTCCATCAACATATTGCCATTGCATCTTATATTTTTTTGTGTTTTATCTTGATCTTTATGTGAAAGTGAAACTAAATGGTAGTCGTATCATCTTTCTTATTTGATTAGTTACCTTGTATCCCCCTTTCAACCATGTTCTACAATTCAACATATATTTATGTTCCTACTTTATGTTTCCCTAATGTATTTTGATCTAATCCAGCTAGCCTGTGCTCCAAAAGGCATGCAATGAAACAATGAATTTTTATGTAAGCTTTTCACACACTAGCGAGTGCATCAATCGGTCAATTTTGTTTTAACCATTGCATGATACTTATTAAACATTATAACATTATTTCTCACAAGAGGATAACAAATGGATATTGCATGGCCATGAAAGGCGGCTAGTTTTTTTAGATTCTTCTTGGTATCATGTCATTAAACTGAACAATGATGACACATCCTTTGGCAATGAGGGTTGCCACTTCAAATGATGAAGGCATGATATTATGATTTCTGAACCCTTACGTGGTAATGGAGAAGTGTTATTCCAAATAACTCAACACACCAGAAATACACCTTGGGAGGAGCGCTAGCCTCATGCGAGCGGGTGTGGTAAGACTAAGGGGGTCTTAAAATCATTTTTTTCATCTCCCACGGTCGTTACATACATTTTGAAAACACGGAAGGCATCCAACCATATGTCATTTCTCATCCGAATGATAGTTATCTACCATTGCATCACGTAGCTTTCATAATGGTTTTTAGTCATGCAATTTTTATGGATGAGATCAGTATGTGGGGCACGTATAAACCCGAAAACTTTCTATTGGTATGGTCTGCCCATGCGAAGATTTACTTCATCTTAATTTCACCCAGAAAAGGAAAATAGCTTTCTTGTCCACACTAAAAGTTCTCCAATCACAACCACATACAAGAGTTCATTGCTTTAGATTGTTTGATGGTGTGAACAATACATCTGAAAAGGCAAGTGGACGGTACGGTGCCATAACCAAGGAGATGAATGGGCATGCAACATATTTGGAGAATGCTAGTTTGCCCATGAATCGGTGAAATTTGCTTCATAACTTGATGTACGCCGCCATGTTTGGCTTCGAGTGTCACATGATTTCGTAATCATTCCCACGAACACCATTGTTAACTAATAAAACTCAATGATGTTATCTAGAAAATACATTGTGGGAGACTCGTATAAATTGACACAAAACATTTCTGCTTTGCTAGTATGCATCGTATACCTATTTCAAAGGCACAATCTGATGACAAAGGGAACAACATATGTTGTTGTGCGGTTTAACCGATAAAGATCTTCGTAGAATATGTAGGAGCCAATATGAGCATCCAGGTTCCGTTGTTGGTTATTGATCGGAGATGTGTCTCGATCATGTCTACATAGTTCTCAAACACGTAGGGTCCGCACGCTTAACGTTCGATGACGATCTGTATTATGAGTTATGTGTTTTTGATGACTGAACTTTGTTCGAAGTCCCGAATGAGATCACGGACATGACGAGGAGTCTCGAAATGGTCCAGACATAAAGATTGATATATTGGACGAAGGTATTCGGATACCGGAATGGTTTTGGGACGTTTCAGATATTTATCGGGGAACCGAGGGGTTACCGGAACCCCCCGGGGGAGTTATGGGCCTTAATGGGCCATAAGGGAGTAGGAGAGGGCAGCCCGCAGGGTGCCCCCCCCCCAAGGGAGTCCGAATTGGACAAGGGGGAGGGGGCGCGGCCCCCCTCTTTCCCTCTCCCTCTCCCTCTCCTTCCCTCTTTCCCCTTCTTGGAATAGGAAAGGGAGACCAACTAGGATTGGCAATCCTAGTTGGACTCCCCCTTGGCGCGCCCCCACTAGGTCGTCGGCCTCCTCCCTATCCTCCTTTATATACGTGGGCAGGGGGCACCCCAAAGGCACATCAATTGTTCTCTTTGCCGTGTGCGGTGCCCCCCTCCACAGTTTACTCCTCCGGTCATAGCATCGTAGTGCTTAGGCGAAGCCCTGCACGAATCACATCATCAACACCGTCACCACGCCGTCGTGCTGACGAAACTCTCCCTCGACCCTCTACTGGATCAAGAGTTCGAGGACGTCATCGAGCTGAACGTGTGCTGAACACGGAGGTGCCGTACGTTCAGTACTTGGATCATTTGGATCATGAAGACGTTCGACTACATCAACCGCGTTAACTAACGGTTCCGCTTTCGGTCTACGAGGGTACGTGGACACACTCTTCCCCTCTCGTTGCTATGCATCTCCTAGATAGATCTTGCATGATCATAGGATTTTTTTAAAATTGCACGCTACGTTCCCCAACATTCACCCTACCCCCTTGCAATGTAAAGGGGCTAAATTGAGTAGCTTATCAAACATGGCCCCGAGTTATCTCTTCGAGCGATACATGGGGGTCTATTCTAAAAGTGATGGGACATGTTTTACAATGGCATGTAAACATAGGATGTTTTTATGAGAAATTTTGTTTTTATTCCTAAATGGATACCAAGATTTTATAAACCATAAAAATGAAAAACAAATGCAAACCTACAGGAAAAAATGAAACAACTTTTGAAACCAATAAACTAAGAACAAAGAGAACGACTACTTGGACTTTTTCGACCATTTCAGTTTCAGTTAGGATTTTGTGCTCATCTTGGTACAAAATGGCACACTTATGAAAATCTGAAGACTCTCAAGCTTGCCTACTTTTCAGGCTTTGGCCCTTCACCATTTTCTGAAACAAAATCAACTTGAAAATTTCATAATGTTCATTTCAGTGCACCCCAGAAAGCGAACTGATAAATAACAACTCGAAAATATCATACGCTATGTGCCGTGGGGAATCCAGTTGTGGTATATCAAATCAAGTGTCGTAAATGCTCTTAGTACAAGCATTGTGCAGTGCAATCGTTTATAGCATTATAAGTCCTATGAGAGATGTTAAACATTACATGGCATGTACCACCACACGCCCAAATGAGGCAACATGTCACACATCTCGAAAGTACTTTTCACGCCTACACTAGTACATTCTTATACTAGACCCAACAAGAACAAAATAACACAAACACGGAGAAAGAAGACATATAGATTGTGATCATTCATATTTGCACGCGTACGAGCATGACGTGTCGCCATTCGGCTGTTGGAGCTTAGTTGATGTCTCCTACTGTCGTGGCCATGCCAGTCGGTTAACTTTTTCTTGATTGTGTGTACCATTCTTTGCTCATGGTTTTTGCTTGATGACGTCGATGTCATGGTTATGCAACTAATATTATAGTGCTGTTAAAGACAACATGCTAGAAACACACCATCATTAGTTGATTGTTGTTGATTCTTATTGGGAACTTTCCTATGCATCTATTATCAACCATGCATGTTCAGTTATGATTGAACCGGCCGAATGGTCCCTGCATCAAGAAGTTATCAAAAAATTGCATATCTTTCTCGATCAATGTCTTTGTGTGGGATATCAACACTTGTTGTCTACTTAGGCAGGTTCTAGATATTGGTTGTTATTTATATCTTCTAGAGAAATATGACTACATGGGGGCATGAGACCTTTTTTGGAACTCTATTGTGCATATGAATGGAATTAAAGGTGAATATGCTAAAGTAGGGTAATTTAATGTTGATAATAAGTGAACATGTTATTACTTGTAAGTGTTCACAAAAATCAACTTGCCTTCATGTATTTTATGAACTCCATTAGTTTTATGTGGCGAGCTCGGCCAATAATGTCAAGTCTATGTCATTCACACTATTTCCTCTAGCATAAAATTGAATCTCCAGCCGAGTTGTGTTTCACGTGAGTGCTACAAATAGATTAGGTTGTTCAACCCATCAACATATTCATGTTGCATCTTCTAGTACTAGGCTTTGTATCTTTAACTATATGTGAAATTGGATGGTAGTAGTATCATCTTTCTTATTTGATTAGTTAGCTTGTATCCGTTTCAACCATCTACTGCAATACAAAAATATTTATGTTCCTACTTTTTATGTTTCATTGGCGTCTTTTTTTCAAGTCCAACCTGTGTTGCAAAAGGAATGAAAGGTTATTGTAACAATGAATTATTGTGTGCGCTTTTCACACATTAGAAAGTGCATCGATTGGTCAATGTTGTTTAACCAATGCATAGTATTCAAACACTACGACGTTATTTCTCAGAAGGGGATAACAAATGGACACTACCTAGCATGAGCCATGGATGATTTTTTGGATATTCTTCTTGATCTTATGTCATTAAGCTGAACAATGATGTGACATCCTTTGAAGATGAGGTTCGCCAGTTCGGATGATGATGGCATGGTGTTATGATGCCTTAGCTATTTGTGTGGTAATGGAGAGTGTTATTCCGAATAACTCAACACATGGAAAATACACCCCAGGAGGAGCACTAGCGTCATTCGAGCTAGTGTGGTAAGACTGATACATCTCAAATGTGTTGATGGTTTTTGTATGATTCATTCTACTTTGGTATTAATTCCACACATTTTGGGCATACTTTTTATCAATTTTTATTGGACTACATATTAATCTAGTGCCCAATTTTTTTTTGGTATTTCAAGGAAATGCCACAGAACAAGTCCAAGAAAAAATCATACAAAAATGGTTCAGGAAGTTTCAAGCCAGGACAGAGACCAGAGGGCTAAGGCACCACCCTAGGGGCACCCCCAGTGCCTAGGCGACGTATGTAGGTGCCCTGGGCCCTAGGGAGCCTACGCTTGGCCTCTGGTGCCTGATGGTCCATAAATACCCCCCAAATTCCACCCTAATTATCATTGTTTTTTCCTCCGCCGCAACATCACGTTTCTAAGGCGATCTCCGTTTTCTCTCAGATCTGGCACTCCATCGGAGGGGGAAACCTTCATCTTGAACCACCACATCAACCCTTGATGCTCCCATGGCGATCCAGGAGTAGTCACCCTTCGAGGTTGAGGGTTTGTGGCGCTAGCTATGTGTCAAGTATCTCTCTTTCTTGATTGTATGAACTGCCACCATGATTATGATCTTGGGCATTGATGACTAGTTGAATTGTATGATGTACCTCTTGGAATGAGTACCTTTATGGATTGAATCCTTTTCGTGTTATATTTTTGAACTTAAGGAGTTAGTGAGATTATGTGATTCATATCTAGTATAATCCCTAGAGACATCTGTAGTGACATTGAGGTGACTCATTAGACATAGATTGAACCATATATATCGTGAGGTGATTGTTTAGTATAACCTTTTGGGTTTGAGTGAGGTGACAACAGGGTGTTGTCCTATAGCTTAAAAATACAAACTTAAAAGTATGCCTACCCATACATACCTTATCCTACCCAAACTGATCCGATAGAAAGGAACTTAGTGAGGTTGTATCATGTACTTCAATAAGGTTATCATGTTGGGAGTTGATACTGGTGAAACCTATGGACCATAGGCTTTGTTTCCAAGCATTGCAAAGCTCATTTCAGTTATGTTTCCATATTGTTACCTTTGTTGTTTTTAATATCCAAAAATACAAAAAAAATTACCTCCATCCATATTGTTTATGTACCATCCAATTTATCAATATCTTCGTCGAACTAGTGCACCTATACAATTGACAACTGTATTAGGTGTCCTGAGGACACAAGAGACTACTTGTATCATATTGCAGGGTTGCTTGAGAGGATAATGCAATCATCCTACACCTCCCGCGGATTAATAAACCTTAGGTTATTCATTTGAGGAAAAAATGATGTTGTCCTACAAAACTCCACGCTTGGAGGCCTAACAGAGTATACAATAGAAGTTGTGTAGTATATATCAGTACCCTTCTCAATACTACAACATGTTGTTCAACTTTCAATAAGACCAGAGTGTGGGGTCGAGAGCTGGATAGACGACGATGTGACTATAATAGTCCAAGACTTCTACAACCAAGGTATCCTTCATCCTAATCTTAACAAAACTTACATTGCTATAATTTCCGAAGAAGAAAAGGCCAAAGCTCATCAAGATTTTAGACATATTAGCCTATGCAATGTTGTTTATAAAAATCATTGCTAAAACATTGGCCGATAGGATCAAAATCCACCTCCCAAATTATATCCATGAAACCCAACAAGCTTTCATTCAGGGTAGAAGAATCTCCAATAATTTTATCATCGCCCAAGAGATTACACATTCTTTTCAACTATCCTCTTGGAAGCATAAATCTTTTATTTTGGAAATTGATTTAGCTAAAGCTTTTTGATAGAATATAATGAAAATTTATTCATAGGGTTTTGTTACGTAAAGGGCTACATGTTCATTTCATAAATTTGATATATGAATGCATCTTCACTGCCTCTTTTGTTGTCAACATTAGTAACTTCAAAGGATCCCGAGGTATCCATCAAGGTTGTCCTTTATCGTCGTATCTCTTTGTTCTTGTGGTTAACGAATTGTCTCTTGCAAGAATCTTAAATGACAATCATTTTAGCGGTATTCAATTGGGTCCTTCTTACCCCCCCCCCCCCTCCACCCCCTATTGCGCTCGTTGTTGTTTGTAGATTTCCTCGCATGGGCACATGAGTCTTCAGGCAACTACACCGTCAAGTCGGTGTACCAAGCTCTTATGAGTGGAAACGAGCGCCAAGCTCTAGAAGAAGGGCAGGATACTGGATCCTCAATTGACGATCAACGGTTGTGGAATGCCTTGTGGAAGCTAAATGTGATGCCAAAAGTGAGAGTTTTTTCTGGCGAGTGCTTAGGGGAATCCTACCAGATGAGTGTACCCTCAAGCACCGGCGTTTGAGACAGCTCAGTCTTTGCAAAATTTCCATGGTGATGGAGGAGGACATGGAGCACGCCTTGCTGCAATGTTCTCACGCAATACTTTTTTGGGAAGAGGCCCAACAACTCTTTGACTTCCATCTTCCGCGACTACACCCAAACACCTGGGCGAGAGACATAATTTGTGATGACAGATTCACAAGTAGAGATCGGGCCATCATAGTTTCAGTTATGTGGTCTATGTGGCACTCGAGAAACAAGCTGGCGCATGGGGAGGAATCTCTAGATCCTGCTCACTCAGTTCGCCGAACCAGGGAAACACTTGCACTCCTAGAAATTCCCCGGCGTCATGCAGTGGTATTGCCTAGACATGGTTGGCGCCCCCAGATATGGAGTTTGTTAAAATCAATACTGATGTTGCGATGAATAGGGAAGACGGTAAAGGTGGCGGGGGCGGAGTTGCTCGCTCAACAAGCTCCTTCTAAGGTGCTTGGGTAAACCATGCATATCCGGGTGTGAAGGACCCCCTCATCACGGAGACGATGGAAATACGTGACGACGTCATCTTCGCCAAGCTAAGGGGTTTTTCCAAAGTCGTCCTCGAGACGAATTACTTGGAGGTAGCCAACCTCTGGGCCACTCGACACGATTCTCGCTCCATTGTGGCACCTATCTTTGTAGAAACTAGATAGCTAGCTAGCAATTTTACTTCTTTTGTAATTCAGTATGTATCCAGGTCAGCGAACGGTCTGGCTCATATCTGTGCCGAGCACGCTTGCGCGATTGACGTGGCTGAGAGCTGACTTGACAACACTCCTAGCTTCTTGATCAGCAGTCTGTTGGCTGACTGTTTGGCGAATGCCTTCATTGAATAAAAGCTCTCAGCGTTTCCCCCGCAAAAAAAGATGACTTGATTGTTTGTGGCACATCAAATAGCAACGATGCTTCTACTATTGCTCAAATTTTTAATTGATTTTGCAGTATTTCAATCAATCTCCTAATTGGGAAAAGTATGCTGTTTTATAGAAAACATACTAATAATGCTCATAAATCTTCAATTATATGCATCTTTCCTGCCCATGGTATGAATTCCAGTACCCTTCATTTAGGTCACACTCTTATTCTTCCTAGTAATAGAAGATCTGCGGCCTATGAGTTTTTGATCGACAAGTTCAAGGCCAAGTTAACAAGTTACAATGCAAATAGATTATCTCATGCTCATAGGCTAACCTTAATAAAATATGTTCTTTCTTTAATTCCATTCTACTACATGTCTTCTATGCTTCTAAGCAAAAATATTTTAGCCAAGCTTAGTATACTGTTCGTAAATTTTGGTGGACACGTATTCAAGAAGACAATGCTTCTAGATCCCTTTGTCATAGAGCTTGGGAATAATTCTGCAAACCGTTTAGTGAAGGAGGTTTGGTATTAGAGACATTTCCTTGATGAAATAGCTTTAATTGCTATGGCTACTTGGTGGCTATCAAAGAACCTACAGAAAGCTATTTCCCTTGTAACCTGATAACCTTTTTTTGAAAAACAAATGGACTTTATTCAACCGAAATAGCAGATACATCGTTTGTGAGGAATGGTACAATCTCAAACATAGGCTCCTCAAACCAATCAATGGTAGAAGAAAATCTAGCCAACCTAGCAAGCTCGTGCGCAACCTTATTGGCTTCCTATTACAATGTTCAAACCTAGAGGTAGGAAAATCACACACCAAAAAATAGCAATCATCAAAGATTGCCGCCGCCTCTCCTGCTGACCGTCCGCCATTATTCATCGTTTCAATAACCTCCAAATTATCAGAATTAATAACTAGGCGATTGCAACCCGCACGTTGCGCTAGTGAAAGACCGAATCTGAGATCCCGAGCTTCCGTTGTTAGAGCATCGATGCAATGATCAATTTTCCAAGTACCCCCTGCAATAAAGTTCCCTTTGTCGTTCCTCGGGACAGCCCCCGCCGTACCTTTAAGAAGATCATGATCAAAAGAAGCATCAACATTAAGTTTCACAAAACCCACCGGGGGACGAATCCAACCCCCTCTTTTCATAAAAGCCCTTGGACTGGAAGCAACAACATAATTAGCAGTAAGAGCTTGTATCCCCATTGAAATCTGTTTTGCATCTTGAAATCTCTCCTTGTGCACTAATTTACGTCTTTCCCATCATAAATACCAAGACGTAATGGCAATCATCTCCTGAGTATTCTGGAACCCCATAATAGATAAATCTTGATCAGGCATGAGCAACAAAAACCCGGGGACCGCCTCTCCAGCACGATCAACTTCACAAGCTTGAACAATGATCTCGTCTGATCCAAGCCTTCTCCAGACCTCTTTTGCCTTCTGGCACTGAAACAACATATGCTTTGTGTCTTCTAAACCAGAAGCACAACAAGGGCATAAAGGTGAAACTTTCATGTGTCTATTAGCAAGCGTAACACGACATGGAAGAGTACCATGCAGCGTCCGCCAAATAAAAAATTTCACCTTCGCTGGACAAGATAACTTCCAAATCTTACACCAAATTGGATTAAAGTTTGTTCGACCCATTCCATTAGTACGACGAAGTTTCCTTCCATGTTGATAATCCCACTCAACAAAATATGCAGATCGAACAAAAAAAATCCCACTCTTAGTATGACTCCAGGCAACAAAATCTAACATATCAAACTGAGGCGGAGGGATAGCAAGGACCCGCTGTAAATCAACAAGCCACAAGGTCTGTCTGATGAGATCCTCATCCCACCTGTTCGAAGAGGGGTCAATGAGATCAGACACTTTTGATAACAAATGTTGTCCCTTTGGAGTGATGACTTTCCTGTAAGCACAGTTAGGGATCCAAGCATCTTCCCAAATGTCAATTTTCTGACCATTTCCAACACGCCAAATATAGCCATGTTTTAAGGTATTAACCCCCGCCATAATACTTTGCCATGTGAAGGATGATCCCTTTTTTAACTTTGCGTTCAATAAATCTCCATCAAGAAAATACTTAGCTCGCAAAATGGTGGCACACAAGGAATCCGGGTTCTCAAGGAGACGCCAAGCTTGTTTAGCCAACATCGCCAAAATTAAACAATGAATGTCACGAAAGCCCATTCCGCCTTGGCTTTTCGGGACACACATTTTCCACCACGCCATCCAACGCATCCTTCTTTGGTTGTCGTCATCACCCCACCAAAAATGCGACATCTCGTAAGTTATTCCTTTACAATTCTTTTTTAGGAATTTTAAAGACCGACATAGCATAAGTTGGGATAGCTTGAACAACCGACTTGAGAAGAACTTCCTTGCCCCCAGCGGATAAGAGTTTTTCTTTCCATCCGCTAATTCTCATAACAATGCGATCAATCAGATATTGGAAACAATCAGTTTTATCTAACCCCACATGCACAGGCAGGCCCAGATACTTATCATTGAGAGCTTCGATCATTTGGTTCCTGATAACCTAAACAAGTATGGAAGAACAACATTTGGTTTTTGAAGTAAGATACTTTTACTTGGCTTCTTATTCACATGGCTATATCTTCTGAGATGCGAGCTTCTAGGTTCTCTACTTGTATAAAAAAAGGAGTAATTATAGATGTGGGATGTCTGAATCAGATTCTCATATTTTCTTCCACTGTTCATTTGCTAGAGTTGTCTGATTCAAGTGGGGTATTAAAACAGATGTTTTTTTATCATAATGCTTACCCCTCAACTATAATTCAATCTCTCTTATCTTTCTCCTACCCTGAGTGTCCTTTAGATAAGATCTTCACTCTTCTTTGGAACATTTGGTAAACTCGCAATGATCTTCTCTTTAACAAAAAAAAACTGAACTCCCGTGCAAGTCCACTTTGCAACCAAATCTCATCTTTCTGCATGCATTGATGAATCTATAGAGGGAAAATGTTTGATCCCCAAGAGTACTTATGTTCCTCCCACCAACAAAAAAAACATGGGAGAACTCGTATAAACCAGCACAACAATTGTCTGCTCTGCTAGTTTGCATGCTGTACCTGTTTCAAACTTATTAAGAAACATAAAACCTAACAGGTTATAACGCATATAAATAAATAAAAAATGACAACCCACAAGCAAATGAAGTTATAAACTATCATATTCAACCATTAGGATGCATGTATGTTCCAAATATCCTCTCTAAATTCCGCCTTTCTAACTATTGAGCAGGACCGGCGTGGTGCTGCGAGTTCAGGAGATGTACAATCTTACATTCACATAAAGTTTACAACACTTGACATCCAGTGAACCACAGGGTTCAGCGAGTGCAAAAGCTGTTAGAAAAGTAAGTACCCTTCGGTTGCTTCGGGCGAGTGTGCAGCATCGGCATATAGGTCATGCATCAGGACCGGTTAAACATTTGAGGATATTTGTAGATCTTCATGAGCCCAGCTTCTTTGCCTAATTCCAGGTTCACCATTCAATAAAACAACTGAATGGGATCCGTGCTTCTGTAGTTTCAACTGCCAATCCTTTTTCAAGCCAGGACCAATGTCATTCACCTTTGTAATACATATTTACAGAAACCTTATGGCTTTGATTCAGCTGCCTGACTAGTGCCATTGTTCATGTGATCCTTTACATATGTTCGAAGGCATCCGTTGATTACTCGAGGAGCACCTCCATCACAAAACCGCTTTGCCAGATCTACCGCCTGAACAATAAGGAACAAGAGGGCACAAATATTTAATGCTTGTATGCCCAAACCATAAATACCAGATGATACCATGCGTTGCTACGGGAATTGGTTGAAATATATTTTGATCAGATTTGGTTGTATGATAGGAGCTTTAAATTAAGAGTTCTATAAGAACCAAAATTTAAAATACATACGATTCACTATATTTAATTGCTGAGGTGATTCTTTTCTCATGCATATTTGCATGTTGAGATGGACCTTTCTCATTCATACTTAGGTGGCATGTGTGCATGTTGAGAGAAATAAATTAGTGGGGACTAGCTATTTATGTATAGAAGATGGACAGACAGAGTAAATAATAACCTCATTAATGGCAACTTTGTGAGGAGTTCCTTTCGATGTCATCTCTGCCATGGCAATATGAAGAATGCAGAGTTCTAGGATCCTTGCAACAGGTTCATCCTGCCAACAAAAATGTTCAATGAATGAGCAAAAGGATATTGATGCAACTTAGTAAGCAAACAAGAGTTCAAAATACGAAGGGGTAAATTAGCAAGTGAGCTGGTGATAGATTACAGGCAGAAGTTCAGCAAGCAAGCCATTATTTCACATAAAGCAACTGAGCTGGTGAGCTTTCGGAGCGAGTCAAAAAAAATAGTGGCAATAATTCAGATATTTCAAGAAAGTAGTTGCACCAAAACTCATGCCACACACTTCAACTTCCTATTGATTTATTGAATCACTCGCCCATACTTGGGATATCCAGACATGCTATGTCTACTAGGAATAAAAACAAATCATGCCAATTTTGCAAAAGAAAATCGAGACACCCTACTCCAACAAATTGAATCGGTGAAAGCAAACAAATGGTCCTAAATAACCATCCAGTTTCACTCACTTCTGGTATGTGTGTCGTGATTTTTTAGTGCACTGAGCCAAATACATTTGATGTCACAAACTAGTAAAACACGTTCGAACTTGGACGCCTGATAGTACATGACTTTGGACTGAACTTATAAACATATGGATAACTTGAGGCACACGTGGAGGGATTTGATGAGCCAATATTCAAATTGTGAAACAAGTATTAAACCTTCCAATGTTGGGGAATTATTTTGTTGATGACTTCAACATGCTGATCCCATCCACTGGCAACTGCCACTAACATATCCCGGGCCAATCTGCAATAGAAAATGTCTAATTAGAAGGTTACCTTTTGTAAGAAACCTGAACAAGCATTACACAGATATTTGACTATCTAATCATACCGTAACACAAAATTGTTGTACACCAGCCTTGGAGGAGCTGAAAGAACTTCTGCTTCTGAATTACAAGAGAAACAATTAAGCAAACTTCTGCCAAATTCTTTTGAAAAGAACTAAACACTACTGGAGCAACTTGTACAGAAAGCAATACTCCGTTATTTCCAGATTTGTTTTTTATAACAGTGTCTATACTACAGTTAACACGAGCTATGATTCATATCTACAGGATATATTGAAGCCTAACTGGTATTGACTAGATCAGTAACTTACTAGCATGAAATAAGCATTTTATAAATTCCTACTGTTTCACATAGCTTTTACTATACCCAATGAACTAACAAGACCAACAATTTTTAGGTTGATCTCGGTTCAAAATATAAAATCAAGCAGAGTTCAGCAATGGTCATCCATGCTAAGACTGAGACACTTACCCATGTATAAACAAAACATAACCAAAATGTAACTGTATGGTCAAGACAAAGTGGATGTTACATATTGCCGTCCAAGCAGGAGAAAAATGGAACGCTACCCGGTCAGCCAGATAAGGGTGATGCCTAGATGATATTGCTTTTATATTTTATCCTTGAGCCTTTGAAGGAATTGCACGTCAAGATTCAGATTAAGGCAAGCTTTTAGGGTATGCACATTTTTTTGGTATCTTCAATCACGGTCCAATCTTTCTTCGAGCTTCAACTTTCAATGCAGAAAATTCACCCCAGCAGCAACTTGAATGTTTCCATCATTTCCTTCTTATTTCGTGTATGCACACATCATTATACCCTTATCCAAGTAGACATGATTATTTACTATATACTGCACAAAGCATGAAAAGCACTCGACATATCCTTATCCTACGACATAAATCGTCCAATGCTAACATCGACTCTGCACCAGTGATCAAGTTCTGTGAAGAGTTCACAAGATCAGGATTTGAGGTAATCCATACAAGTTTTGCGAAAGCTTGAACTCTCCCCCATGCACAAGCATTTTTCTTATAAATAATTACACAGCCGATCACGACATGAGCAAGTTGCATAATGTTCCATACTCCCAATTTACATTCAGCAAGTTGCAGCTCCAGTTTCAGTAAGATTAGCATTTCAAGAGTGAAGTTGCATGGCCACAGTCATTACCGTTTGCCGAATCCTTCTCATTCTGACTCATGAGCTTCTCGGCCTCCTCCTCCGTCGCAACCTCCAGAGGCCCCCCGCAGAAGCTCATAAAATTGTAGCTCTGCACGCACGCCTTGTTGAAAACATACCCAGGCTCTGCAAAAAGTTCAGAATTTAGGACAGATAGCAAAAATCCACAGTAGAGAGAAATGAGCTAGGAATCCGAGCAGCTGGACACACACACGGATTATAGCAGCAGAGATTAAGGAGGCGGGCTACCTCTTCTCGCGGCCACCCGGCGGTCGAAGTGCCGCACCACGTCGGCGCCCTCCAGGCACGCCGCGTAGGAGACCATCCTGCAACAACGGCGGCAGGCAGCGTCCATCGAATCCATGAGCACGGCAACCCAGAACAAGAATCAGGAGAGAAAGCTGGGTTAGTTAGGGAAAGAAAGCACACTCACAGCGCGAGCTCGCGCGCGGCGCGGGGGCTGCAGAAGCGGCCGGACCGATCGACCTTGGCGTGCCCCGGAGCGGGCGCGGGCGTGGGCGGCGGGCTGGACACGACCAGCGGCGCGCGGGAGGAGGCGACGGTCCGGGCCGGCGGCAGGGGCGCACGGGCGCTGAGGAGGCCGCGGCGGTGGGTCCTGGGTGCGACGGAAGAGGGAGACGAGGAGGAGGAGGAGAAGGTGGATACGGCAGCCGGCGCCACCATTCTGTGCGGCCCGGCGGTGGCCGGCGAGAGAGGAGGGGAGGGGGAGGGGAGCCGGCGAGAGGTGGTGGAGCTGGAAATGGAGGAGGCAGGGGATAGCGAGGGGATAAGGTGGGGGTTTTGCCGGGTGATCTGCATGGGCCGCTTGGGCCAGAACCACCCCAGGTCGGAAGATTTAACCCAAACGGCCCAATAGTGCACCCTCTGAGCTCATCTCTCAAAAAAATACCTGTCGGCCCAATAGTGTATGCTCTCAAAAAAAAAATACCTGTCAAAAAAAATCTCTCAAAAAAATTGTTGATCCAGTCCAATTGCGGCCTCTGTACCGAAGTTTTTGGAGTATTTCTTCGAGCAGAGATTGATATCGCGAATAAGGTATTTTCAAGAGATTTCTTTGTAATTCTTAGTCATAGGAGTTACTTTGTATTTTCTTGAATCTAGGTCCAAATCAGTGTACCTGTAATTGTAAAGTTATAGGTTTTTCTAAAAAAAACCTGCCTCTTCGTGAGAGTCCAATGGGAGGCTCATTCCCTATCTAAGGCATCCTCTTCTCTGCCGTTTGAGCGTCATATGCGGCTTTCTGTTATGCCCGCCATAATCTGTACCTCTATGAATGTCTGATTTTACTAAAAGATGCAGTTACTCAAAAAATATCTCTGCCTCTTCCTCGGTCTTCCACGCCACCTAGTGTGTGCAATTCCTGGATCGAATAGCATGGGCTTGGGAATCACTTTGTAGGCGACTCAGGACAACGAATCTCCCTCTCTGTCGGGCTAAGCATCCTCAAAGACAATCAATTGTCTGCCAGCTCCGGTGATAGAAAGGGCAGGGGATCCAGAGGCTCCGGGAGCGGTGGAACGCTTGTTGGACGCATCCCCATCATGCACTGCCACCTCGCTTTCCTCCGTGGGTTCTTGGATGTCCCATCCCCTCTCGCTCAGTAGATGAACTCCACCAGCGGCGAGGACGGGAACGGCGGCATCCTCTCACGCTCGAAAGCCATGCCCTTGAAGTAAATCCTCCTCACCAGTTTGATCATTTCTCGATCTTCCTGAGCTCTGCAAGTCAACACATACCTCTCTCTTCTAGATCTCAGGATGGGATCTCGTTCCACCTCCGCATCCTGCTTCGCTTCTCTTCACTCCTTCTCGCACTGCAACCACATGAGAGGGAATCACCGTTGATGATGGTTTGCCCAATTTGGAAAGCCAAGTGTTGGGGCATTTCTAGAGTTCAAACCTCTACAATTTATGAGAATATGTTTTTGGGTGTGTGTTGGTTGGTTCTGTGCATCCTAGCTATGCACAGACATGATATTACTTTCTCTTAACACTGTTGTAGGGCGGTCTCGGGCCGGCTCGGGTGTATGGCCGGAGGCGCAACGGCCCGGGGCCCAGCCCAGGGAGGGGCCCATGATGATACACATATAGGTAAGAAAAAAATTATGATAAAAAAAACGAGATGAGGTAGCCATCATATAGCAGGTAGCGATTAGCGAAGCGTCACGCACGCCAGACGCACGGCAGGGCCGCTCGTTTCGATTGTGAAACAAATCAATCGAAGATCTCGCGGATGCCTCGCTCGTCTGTTCGTCCTATCATCGTTGTGGGCGCCTCGGCCGCCGCAGTGCGTGCCGCGCGCCGCGCAGCAGTCCAGCAGCCGCAGCCCGATCCATCCCCGCAAACCCCAATTCCAGTAGTCTCTTTTATTCTTTAGTACGTATTCAACTATTCATCCATGATCCATCCTCTAATTTCAGTGTACATGAAGTTTCAAAATTTTAATGCATAGTTTTCGAATTCAATCTTTCACGGTATGTATTCAACCATCCTATTTTTTTTTGTCATTTTGTGTACTCCCTCCGTCCGAAAATACTTGTCATCAAAATGGACAAAAAATGATGTATCTAAAACTAAAATACATCTAGATACATCTACTTTTATTCATTTTGATGACAAGTATTTCTGGACGGAGGGAATACATGTTTAGGGTTCCAATCATTCCAATTATCCGATGTATAAAATTCTAATTCCTTGTATAATTTTTTATTCATAATATTAGGACATTAGCCCGCCATGTTGCCTAAGAAGCATTTGTCGGGTGCTCAAAAAAGGAGAAAAATGATAGAAAGTGATCTGAAAATTCAACAACTGAAGGGTTCTTTGAATAAAGTATTGAAGTATTATTGTTGTCGATGGAGTCAATTGAATTTGGTTTTTATTTGAGGTAATCATGTCATGTTAGTTTCAGTTTTCTATCTTTTTATTACTTTTGTCGTAATATGGCATTGTCCAACAATTATTATGTTTATGTTTATGTATCACGCACACGCATACATATAAATGGTCTTAGTACATAGGGGCACATGTCGTCGAATTCGCCTAGAGCCACCCGAAACATGGGGCCGGCCCTGGCCGGTCTTGCATTGAAGGACAACATGGCGGGGGAGGAGGACAACATGGCGGGGGGGGGGGGGGGCATATGCCCCTAGTATATAAATGGGTCAACCCATAATTCTGACTTAACTATTCATTCATGGTTGAGGAGTTGGAGCGACTGTCGCATTCCCATGTGCGCTGGCGCGGCCACAACCACGGTGACATTGTCCTCGACATGGAGGACCTGGAGCGTCAGGACCGTCGGGACTTCGACAATCGACGGTGCTTGTTTAGCGTTGAAGTCACTCATACGGACTCTGATTTTTTATGTTCCTGGGCTTGTTAGATTCGCGAGAGCACCGCCGACGCGCCGGTGCTATTAGGTCTTGATTTTGGAGCACATTGAGAAAAAAAATCAATTTTTCTACCTTCCAAAACACGTAAGTTAAGTCCCCTGTATTGAACCCATCTTTGGTCCTTTCATCGTGCTTTGCCCTAGGTTGCTCCAAAACACC
This sequence comes from Aegilops bicornis, assembly GCA_021605145.1. Taxonomy (NCBI): domain Eukaryota; kingdom Viridiplantae; phylum Streptophyta; class Magnoliopsida; order Poales; family Poaceae; genus Aegilops; species Aegilops bicornis. Next base: position 12,593,517 of record CM038672.1, read on the forward strand.
TATAGACACGACAAAACAAAGAAATAATAATAATAAAATATACTAATATGCAATGCTGAAAATGAAAAGTGTAAAAAAATAATCATGCATAATGGACACATATTTGCCTCAATGGGACATAATATATAAAGAGAACATGCAACAAATGAGCTTTAGAAATGCTTAAAATATAGAGCCATCATGGTCGAGCTCGGGGGGTGGCCTTGGTGGAGGGGGCGATGTTGGGGCTGCGGGGAGGCTTGCATGTGGCAGCCCGAGGTGCTGGGCTCACCGAGGACGGGAGGGTGGCAACGGGGCTGGCAGACGTGTAGAGAGGGCTCTTAGAGCAACTCTAGCAGACCCCGCATCCGTCCGGCCCGCAAAACGTGTTTGCAATTCACGGAAAAACGCCTTTGCGGGCCGGCGCGCACGACCGCGGATGCAGACCCTGCAAAGCCGACCCGTAAAAAAGCATATTCCGCGAATATGCTTTTTTACGGGTCGGCTTTGCGGGGTCTGATCTAGCGCAACTCCTCCTGGTCCGGAAAACCTAAATTTGCACCTTGATTTGATCCAACATAATGCATTTCTTTGCTTTTTTAGCAACAATGGATACACAAAACATCACCAAATCTTTGCTAGAATAGCAAGACCAAAGAAAACAAGAACCACAAGTATGCATTTTAGAAGATTTCCAACTTCCATAACTGCTCCCACTAGTTGAAGCAATATCTTCTCCATGCACTCATTGTTGATCTGTGGATTCTTGATCTTGCATTCTTCATTCTTCATCTTTGGTTCGGAAGAAGTAGACGTTGCTTCCACTTTAGTTGCACATGCAGCCGCATCATTGTTTTCTATTCTACTAAGGAGTGCATCAACATCTATTAACTTTCTTTTTATCAATAAATCAATGTATTGGCCTTCCCAAAACCAAAATGAGCATCCATCTTCCTACACAAAAGAATGACCATGTTCGGAATGAGGATCCGCAATTGAATCAAAGAATGGGCTATCAAAACGAGCTACAGTCGTTTTTGTATTTGAATAACACCCATCAGGGTGCTTCAATGTTCAAGTAAGCCGAAGACTGCTCGCGGCAAATATCGCGATCGTATGAGCGGCAACGGCGAGCCACAGAGCCGTTGCACGAGCGCCGAGCCCGGTGGATGGCCGGACGAATCGATGCCCGCAAATCGTCGGCGGCGCCAGGAGGAGGAACCCGTCCCTGCATGCAGTGATGCGCCCTTGCCGGGGCTGCGGGAGATGCTCCCGGACCACTCCATCGCTTGGCGCAGCCACCGGCGGCCAGCAAAGCCAAATCCAGCGGCCACACGATGAAGGTCCGCAGATCCGCAAATCCGGTGGCCTGCCGGCGCAGGGGGGGAGAGGGGAGGCCTGCGTGCGGCGGCCTTTCGACGAGCTCCTGTCGGCTGCTTTCGCCAGAATCTTAGGCAGGTGGCGGCGGCGGTGAGGGTGAGAGGGAGGTGGTTGGTGGGGAAGCGGGCTGAAATGTCCCCACCAACCGCCTCCGCTTATATGCAGTACTGCTTGGCGAGGAAATCATGAATACGCGGGTTGGGACCGAGATTTTGCCGCGCCCCTCAAATTTTTTTGCGGGCCGGGGAGGGAAGCGGGGTCTGATCGGGCAGGTTTTTCCGCCCCGACCCGCATTTTGACGGTTATTTTTCGAGTCGGGGCGGGATGCGGGGTCTGCTAGAGTTGCTCTTAGCATGCCAGTTCTGTGCTCACCTAGGCACCGGGGCCCTAGGTGGTTTTTCATGTTTAGCACTTTGTCCATTAGGCTAGGCATGTAGAGTAGGCTAACTAGTGGCATCATTGGTGTCGAGTGCGCTAAATCGACGTGCTTGTCCAAAAACTCTTACTGCCAGCAACCTGTTTGTGTTGTGCTAGGAGAAATGGGGAGGGGCCTAGGTCCGAGCTTTGGTTTGTAGTGCAGGTGTACCAGGGTGATCATCTAGGCCAAAGTTTCAACTAGTTTGGAGAAGTGTAGGTGGTACTTGTTGTGTAAACAAAAAATTGGGGCAGAAACTACTTTGGATGGCGTGCTCAAGTTGAGAAACCAAGTGTTGGGGCATTTCTAGAGTTCAAATAACCTCTACATTTTGTGAGAATATGTTTGTGTGTGTGTGTGCGCGTGCGTTGCTCGGTTGTGTGCATCCTAGTTGTGCAGAGATATAGTATATGCTCATTGTATTTGTATCTTCTAGATACTTTATTTTAAGTCAATAAAATTCATCACTTGTTGAAAAAATACATGAACCGACGCTAAAAAAAGCGCTTCGCGTGTGGTTCTCTCCCTTAGAAAAATATAGTGTTGTTTGAATAAAACTGGTTGTCTCAGGATTCAAAAGAGAAATAGCTATCCATTCTTTTAGATTCTGAAAATATATTGTTGAAAAAAGTAGATGTTAAAATATTCCAAAAAAAGTTCAAGGATGCAAGAAAATATTCATGAATTAAAAAAATGCTAAAAGTTCTTGAAAAATATTCATGATTTTAAGAATGTCGACACACTACAAAAAAATTCCTGAATTTTTATATAATATTCACAAATTATCAAAATAATTATGAAATTTAAAAAATTGTCGTGAAGTGAAAACGAAAGTCATGCAAAAAATCCTGAAGAAAGTGGAAAACAAGAAAAGGAACAAAAAACCGGTTGAAAAATCCAGAAAAATAAAATATAAAACCAAGAAAATTCATTAATACAGATTGTTTTAAAAAAGGACAGTTCCAGTTAATCTTTAGGATATATGAGACACATCAGCACTTACTAACACATATGCTTCTCATTAGCGACAATCATTCTACACAATGTTTCCATCAATCTGCACAATGTTGTAAAATATAAGATTACGGTTTTTTAATACATGGTCAACATTTTTATACACATTTTTCAAATGCTTGATTAATATTTTTCACATACTTGTTCAAGACCTTTTTAATTGCTTGATTAAAAAAAACCAAATACAATATTACATTTTTTAATACATGGTTATCATTTTTCCATAACATTTAACATTTTTAAAATGTTTGACTAACATTTTCACATACCTGTTCAACATTTTTTTCAAAATGCTTGGTTAACATTTTTCACATACTTGTTCAATTTTTTTTCAAATGCTGGATTAACATTTTTAATACATGATAAAAAAACTTTCATACACACTGTTATTTTTGTATATGTGATAAACATTTTTATGCATGTTTAACACTTTTCAAATACATCATTAACATTTTTAAAATGTGTGGTGAACACTTTACAAAACTGAAAATGGAAATAAAAACAAAAAGAAAAATATAAATTAAAACCAAAACAGAAAATATAAGCTAAAGAAAAAAAATAAAAACCATACACGGTGTCATCATGACATCGTCTCTACTGGGACAGCCTACGAGCTGGCTGGCTATAGGCAAGGGGAATTGCCTCGCGTTAGGCCGGACAAAGTCCCCCCTTTTATGTGGGACACTAACTCGGCTCGCCTACATGTAAGGATGCAAGTGGGGTGCAGAAGGTAACTGAGGCATGGGTCCTTGGATTTCACCTCCCCTCTCGCCCAGTAGATGAACTCCATCGGCGGCATCCTCTCGCGCTCGAAAGCTATGCCCTTGAAGTAAATCCTCCGCACCAGTTTCATCATTTTCTCGATCTTCCTGACCTCTGCAAGTCAACACATGCCTCTCTCTTCTGGATCCCATGATGGGATCTCGTTCATCCTCCGTATCATGCTTCCCTTCTCTCCACTCCTTCTTGCACTGCGGCCATGAAAATACCAGAGGGGGGCCACCAGCCAGCCACAAGGGTGGAGGGCGTGCCCTACCCCCTTGGGCGCCCCCCGCCCCCCCGACCTTGTGGGCCCCTTGGCAGGCCTCCGGTGCCCATCTTTGGCTATATGGTGTCTTTTACCCTGAAAAAAATCAGAAGCAAGCTTTGGAATGACGCTGCCGTCTCGGCGAGAAACCAGGCGAGAACCAATCTAGGGCTCGATGGAGTACATTACTGGGAAACATCCCTCCGGGAGGGGGAAATCATCGTCATCCTCATCACCATCGATCCTCTCATCGAGAGGGGGTCAATCTCCATCAATATCTTCACCAGCACCATCTCCTCTCAGACCCTAGTTCATCTCTTGTATCCGATCTTTGTCTCAAAACCTCATATTGGTACATGTGGGTTGCTAGTAGAGTTGATTACTCCTTGTAGTTGATGCTAGTTGGTTTATTCGGTGGAAGATCATATGTTCAGATCATTAATGATAATTAATACTCCTATGATTATGATTATGAATATGCTTTGTGAGTAGTTACGTTTGTTATTGAGGACATGGGAGAAGTCTTGTTATAAGTTATCATGTGAATTTGGTATTCGTTCGATATTTTGATGAGATGTATGTTGTCTCTCCTCTAGGGGTGTTATGTGAACGTCGACTACATGACACTTCACCATTGTTTGGACCTAGGGGAAGGCATTGGGAAGTAATAAGTAGATGATGGGTTGCTAGAGTGACAGAAGCTTAAACCCTAGTTTATGTGTTGCTTCGTAAGGGGCTAATTTGGATCCATATGTTTTATGGTATGGTTAGGTTTACCTTAATTTTTCTTTCATAGTTGTGGATGCTTGCGATAGGGGTTAATCATAAGTGGGAGGCTTGTCCAAGGAAGGTAAGCACCTAAGCACCGGTCCACCCACATATCAAATTATCAAAGCAACGAATGCGAATCATATGAGCATGATGAAAACTAGCTTGACAGTAATTCCCATGTGTCCTCGGGAGTGCTTTGCTTTATATAAGAGTTCATCCAGGCTTGTACTTTGCTACAAAAAGGATTGGGCCACCTTGCTGCACCTTGTTTACTTTTATCACTTGTTACCCGTTACGATTTATCTTATCACAAAACTATCTATTACCGATAATTTCAATGTTTGCAGAGAATACCTTGCTGAAAACCGCTTGTCATTTCCTTCTGCTCCTCGTTGGGTTCAACACTCTTATTTATCGAAAGGACTACGATAGATCCCCTATACATGTGGGTCATCAAGCTGTCGGCATCGGAGGTGCAGGAGAACGCCGGGTGCGCGGAAGTGCAGAAGGACGGCGCGGGCCAGGAGGGATCCGCCTCTGTTGCTTGGCTGCCTCGTCGCACATGCGAGCCCGGCGGCCCCGACGACAAGCATCCTAGCTAGTTGCTTCTGTTGCAGCCCGACGGCGTGCCCAGCAGCTGCTACTGCAGCCCTGGCCGCTCCGATGCGCCGGCAGCGGCCAGATCACGGGTGGGTAGGTAGGAGAGAAAAAAATGAAAGAGGTGGGATAGGTGGGTGTATGGCGGGTGGGCCATCCGGGACATGCAACAGACGAAGTGCACACAGAAGGCGTCCGTTTTGTGTTTGTCTTTGATCTAAATCTGATCCCAATTTAAGATGAAAATGGGTCTGTGCGGACAGAAAATGGGAATGGGTATGTGCGTTGGGCAACTTTTTTGTCAACGGAGGAAATGGATCCGTGCGTTGGAGTTGCTCTAATAGAACCTTTCATGTGGATCATGCACTCTCGCAAAAAAAAAGGATAAGAAGAATCACAAATGCACCGAAGAATTTGCCTACTGGAGGGAGAGATGAGTGAGGGAGCCGCGTCTGGCGACGACCCCGGCGACCCGCCGGGCGACGCGCGCCTCACCGTGCCCCGCCATAGCCTAGGGTTAGCCATCACCACCGCCGTTTCGGGGGCGCCTGCTCCGCTTCTTGGCCGTCGGCCTGGTGGCCGTCGTCGATCCAGACGTCCTGCAGGTACGCGCCCCCCGATCACTGTTGTTTCCCGTCCAGGTGCTGCCTTCCACACCCGCATCTTCTCCGATCATGCTCATGGGGTCGCCTTCGACCCAGTCGCCTTCCCCTCCCTCGTTTCCCCCGGCGTCGTGTGGGTCACCCCGCCGTCCGCCCATGCCCGCTTCTGTTGGGGAACGTAGTAATTTCAAAAAAATTCCTACGCACACGCAAGGATCATGGTGATGCATAGCAACGAGAGGGGAGAGTGTTGTCTACGTACCCTCGAAGACCGACAGCGGAAGCGTTATGACAACGCGGTTGATGTAGTCGTACGTCTTCACGGCCCGACCGATCAAGCACCGAAACTACGGCACCTCCGAGTTCTAGCACACGTTCAGCTTGATGACGATCCCCGGACTCCGATCCAGCAAAGTGTCGGGGATGAGTTCCATCAGCACGACGGTGTGGTGACGATCTTGATGTTCTACCGTCGCAGGGCTTCGCCTAAGCACCGCTACAATATCATCGAGAATTATGGTGGAGGGGGGCACCGCACACGGCTAAGAGAACGATCATGAAGATCAACTTGTGTGTCTATGGGGTGCCCCTGCCCCCGTATATAAAGGAGTGGAGGAGGGGGAGGGCCAGCCCTCTCTATGGCGCGCCCTAGAGGAGTCCTACTCCCACCGGGAGTAGGATTCCCCCTTTCCTAGTAGAACTAGGACCCTTCCAAGTAGTAGGAGTAGGAGGGACGGAAAGGGAAGGAAAAGGAGAAGGAAGGAAGGCGCCCCTTCCCTAGTCCAATTCGGACCAGACCAAGGGAGGGTGCGGCCACCCTTGAGGCCCTTTTCCTTCTTTCGCATATGGCCCAATAAGGCCCAATACGTATTCCCGTAACTCTCCGATACTCCGAAAAATACCCGAATCACTCGGAACCTTTCCGACGTCCGAATATAGTCGTCCAATATATCGATCTTTACGTCTCGACCATTTCGAGACTCCTCGTCATGTCCCAGATCTCATCCGGGACTCCGAACTCCTTCGGTACATCAAAACTCATAAACTCATAATATAAGCATCGCCGAAACCTTAAGCGTGCGGACCCTACGGGTTCGAGAACTATGTAGACATGACCGAGACACGTCTCCGGTCAATAACAAATAACGGAACCTGGATGCTCATATTGGCTCCCACATATTCTACGAAGATCTTTATCGGTCAAACCGCATAACAACATACGATGTTCCCTTTGTCATCGATATGTTACTTGCCCGAGATTTGATCGTTGGTATCCAATACCTAGTTCAATCTCGTTACCGGCAAGTCTCTTTACTCGTTCCGTAATGCATCATCCCGCAACCAACTAATTAGTTGCAATGCTTGCAAGGCTTATAGTGATGTGCATTACCGAGTTGGCCCAGAGATACCTCTCCGACAATCGGAGTGACAAATCATAATCTCGAAATACGCCAACCCAACATGTACCTTCGGAGACACCTGTAGAGCTCCTTTATAATCACCCAGTTACGTTGTGACGTTTGGTAGCACACAAAGTGTTCCTCCGTAAGCAGGAGTTGCATAATCTCATAGTCATAGGAATATGTATAAGTCATGAAGAAATCAATAGCAACATACTAAACGATCAAGTGCTAAGCTAACGGAATGGGTCAAGTCAATCACATCATTCTCCTAATGATGTGATCCCGTTAATCAAATGATAACTCTTTTGTCCATGGCTAGGAAACATAACCATCTTTGATAAACGAGCTAGTCAAGTAGAGGCATACTAGTGACACTATGTTTGTCTATGTATTCACACATGTATTATGTTTCGGTTAATACAATTCTAGCATGAATAATAAACATTTATCATGATATAAGGAAATAAATAATAACTTTATTATTGCCTCTAGGGCATATTTCCTTCAGTCTCCCACTTGCACTAGAGTCAATAATCTAGTTCACATCATCATGTTATTCAACACCAATATTCACATCTGTATGTGATTAACACCCATAGTTCACATCGTCATGTGACCAACACCCAAAGGGTTTACTAGAGTCAGTAATCTAGTTCACATCGCTATGTGATTAACACCCAAAGAGTACTAAGGTATGATCATGTTTTGCTTGTGAGAGAGGCTTAGTCAACGGGTCTGTCACATTCAGAGCCGTATGTATTTTACAAATATTCTATGTCTTCAATGCTCTGCATGGAGCTACTCTAGCTAATTGCTCCCACTTTCAATATGTATCCAGATTGAGACTTAGAGTCATCTGGATCAGTGTAAAAGTTTGCATCGATGTAACTTTTACAATGAACTCTTTTATCACCTCCATAATCGAGAAGCGTCTCCTTAGTCCCCACTAAGGATATTCTTGACCGTTGTCCAGTGATCTACTATTAGATCAAAATTGTATTCCTTTGCCAAACTCAGAGCAAGGTATACAATAGGTGCAGTATATGACATAGCATACTTTATAGAACCTATGACTGAGGCATAGGGAATGACTTTCATTCTTCTTTTCTATTTTCTGCTGTGGTCGGGATTTGAGTCTTACTCAATTTTACACCTTTGCAACACAGGCAAGAACTCTTTCTTTGACCGTTCCATTTTGAACTATTTCAAAATCTTGACAAGGTATGTACTTATTGAAAAACTTATCAAGCGTCTTGATCTATCTCAATAGATCTTGATGCTCAATGTAAGTAGCTTCTTGAGGTCTTTCTTTTAAAGAACTCCTTTCAAATACTCCTTTATGCTTTCGGAAAAATTCTACATCATTTCTGATCAACAATATGTTACTGACATATATTTATCAGAAAGGCGGTAGTGCTCCCACTCACTTTATTGTAAATACATGCTTCATCGCAAGTCTGTATAAAACTATATGCTTTGATCAACTTATCAAAGCATATATTCGAACTCTGAGATGCTTGCATCAGTCCATAGATGGATCGCTGGAGCTTGCACATTTTGCTAGCATCTTTAGGATTGACAAAACCTTCTAGTTGCATCATATGCAACTCTTCTTTAATAAATCCATTAAGGAATGCAATTTTGACATCCATTTGCCAGATTTCATAAAATGTGGCAATTGCTAACTTGATTCGGACAGACTTAAGCATCGTTCTGGTGAGAAAATCTCATCGTATTCAACACCTTGAACTTGTCGAAAACCATTTGCAACAAGTCGAGCTATGTATATAGTAACACTACTACCAGTGTCCGTCTTCATCTTGAAGATCCATTTATTTAACTTGACTTGCTGATCATCGAGCAAGTCAAACAAAATCCACACTTTGTTCTCATATATGGATCCTATCTCAGATTTTATGGCCTCAAGCCATTTCATGAATCTGGGCTCATCATCGCTCCCTCATAGTTCGTAGGTTTATCATGGTCTAGTAACATGACTTCCAGAATAGGATTACCGTACCACTCTGGTGCGGATCTTGCTCTGGTTGACCTACGAGGTTCGGTAGTAACTTGATCTGAAGTTTCATGATCATCATCATTAGCTTCCTCACTAATTGGTGTAGGCATCACTGGAACTGATTTCAGTGATGAACTAGTTTCCAATTCGGGAGAAGGTACAAATTACCTTATCAAGCTCTACTTTCCTCCCACTCACTTCTTTCGAGAGAAACTCCTTCTCTAGAAAGGATCCATTCTTAGCAACAAAGATTTTGCCTTCGGATCTGTGATAGAAGGTGTACCCAACAGTTTCCTTTGGGTATTCTATGAAGACACACTTCTCCGATTTGGGTTCAAGCTTATCAGGTTGAAACTTTTTCACATAAGCATCGCAACCCAAAACTTTAAGAAACGACAACTTTGGTTTATTGCCAAACCACGGTTCATAAGGCGTCGTCTCAACGGATTTTGATGGTGCCCTATTTAAACGTGAATGCCGCTATCTCTAATGCATAACCCCAAAACGATATTGGTAAATCGGTAAGAGACATCATTGATCGCACAATATCCAATAAAGTGTGGTTACGACGTTCGGACACACCATAACGCTATAGTGTTCCAGGTGGTATGAACTGTGAAACTATTCCACATTGTTTTTATATGAAGGCCAAACTCGTAACTCAAATATTCTTCTCCACGATTAGATCGTAGAAACTTTATTTTCTTGTTACGATGATTCTTCACTTCACTCTGAATTTCTTTGAACATTTCAAATGTTTCAGACTTGTGTTTCATTAAGTAGATATACCCATATCTGCTCAAATCATCTGTGAAGGTCGAAAATAACTTGATACTCGCCACGAGCATCAATACTCATTGGATCGCATACATCGATATGTATTATTTCCAATAAATCAGTAGCTCGTTCCATTGTTCAAGAACGGAGTTTTAGTCATCTTGCCCAAAAGGCACGGTTCGCAAGCATCAAATGATTCATAACCAAGTGATTCCGAAGATCCATCTTTATGGAGTTTCTTCATGCGCTTTACACCGATATGACCCAAACGGCAGTGCCACAAACAAGTTGCACTATCATTATTAACTTTGCATCTTTTGGCATCAATATTATGAATATGTATATCACTACGATCGAGATCCAACAAACTATTTTCATTGGGTGTATGACCATTGAAAGTTTTATTCATGTAAACAGAACAACAATTATTCTATGACTTTAAATGAATAACCATATTGCAATAAACATGATCAAATCATATTCATGCTCAACGCAAACGCCAAATAACATTTATTTAGGTTTAACACTAATCCCGAAGGTATAGGGAGTGTGCGATGATCATATCAATCTTGGAACTACTTCCAACACTCATCGTCATTTCCCTTCAACTAGTCTACGCTTATTCCGTAACTCCTGTTTGAGTTACTAATCTTAGCAACCTAACAAGTATCAAATACTGTGGGCTACTATAAACACTAGTAAGGCACACATCAATAACCTATATATCAAATATACCCTTGTTCACTTTGCCATCCTTCTTATCCACCAAATACTCAGGGTATTTCTGCTTCCAGTGACCATTTCCTTTGCAGTGTAAGCACTAAGTTTCAGGTTTTGGTCCAGCTTTGGGCTTCTTTGCGGGAGTGACAACTTGCTTGTCATTCTACTTGAAGTTCCCTTTATTTCCCTTTGCCCTTTTCTTGAAACTAGTGGTCTTGTCAATCATCAACACTTGATGCTCTTTTCTTGATTTCTACCTTCGTCGATTTCAAAGACATCACGAAGAGCTCGGGAATCGTTTTCGTCATCCCTTGCATACTATCGTTCATCACGAAGTTCTAGTAACTAAGTGATGGTGACTAGAGAATTATGTCAATCACTATCTTATCTGGAAGATTAACTCCCACTTGATTCAAGTGATTGAAGTACCAGACAATCGAGCACATGCTCACTAGTTGAGCGATTCTCCTCCATCTTTTAGCTATAGAACTTGTTGGAGATTTCCTATCTCTCAACTCGGGTATTTGCTTGAAATATTAACTTCAACTCCTGGAACATCTCGTATGGTCCATGACGTTCAAAATTTCTTTGAAGTCCCGATTCTAAGCCGTTAAGCATGGTGCACTAAACTATCAAGTAGTCATCACATTGAGCTAGCCAAACGTTCATAACGTGCATACATTCCTGCAATAGGTGCATCACCTAGCGGTGCATCAAGGGCATAATTCTTCTGTGCAGCAATGAGGACAATCCTCAGATCACGGATCCAATCCGCATCATTGCTACTAACATTTTTCAACACAGTTTTCTCTAGGAACATATCAAAATAAACATACGAAAGCAACAACGCGAGCTTATTGATTTACAACATAATTTGCAAAATACTACCAGGACTAAGTTCATGATAAATTTAAGTTCAATTAATCATATTACTTAAGAACTCCCACTTAGACAGACATCTCTCTAGTCATCTAAGTGATCACATGATCCAAATCAACTAAACCATAACCGATCATCACGTGAAATGGAGTAGTTTTCAATGATGAACATCACTATGTTGATCATATCCACTATATGATTCATGCTCGATCTTTCGGTCTCAGTGTTCCGAGGCCATATACGCATATGCTAGGCTCATCAAGTTTAACTTGAGTATTACTGCGTGTGCAAAACTGGCTTGCACCCGTTGTAGATGGACGTAGAGCTTATCACACCCGATCATCACGTGGTGTGCAGGCACGACGAACTTTGTAGCGGTGCATACTCAGGAGAACACTTTTATCTTGAAATTTAGTGAGAGATCATCTTATAATGCTACCGTCAATCAAAGCAAGATAAGATGCATAAAAGATAAACATCACATGCAATCAATATAAGTGATATGATATGGCCATCATCATCTTGTGCTTGTGATCTCCATCTCCGAAGCACCGTCGTGATCACCATCGTCACCGGTGCGACACCTTGATCTCCATCGTAGCATCGTTGTCGTCTCGCCAATCTTATGCTTCTACGACTATCGCTACCGCTTAGTGATAAAGTAAAGCATTACAGGGCGTTTGCATTTCATACAATAAAGCGACAACCATATGGCTCCCGCCAGTTGTCGATAACCGGTTACAAAACATGATCATCTCATACAAAAATATAGCATCACGTCTTGACCATATCACATCACAACATGCCCTGCAAAAACAAGTTAGACGTCCTCTACTTTGTTGTTGCAAATTTTACGTGGCTGCTACGGGCTGAGCAAGAACCGTTCTTACCTACGCATCAAAACCACAACGATAGTTCGTCAAGTTAGTGCTGTTTTCACCTTCGCAAGGGCAGGGCATAGCCACACTCGATTCAACTAAAGTTGGAGAAACTGACACCTGCCAGCCACCTGTGTGCAAAGCACGTCGGTAGAACCAGTCTCGCGTGGCGTCTGGCGTAATGTCGGTCCGGGCTGCTTCATCCAACAATACCGCCGAACCAAAGTATGACATGCTGGTAAGCTGTATGACTTGTATCGCCCACAACTCACTTGTGTTCTACCGAACGCACACGCAAGGATCATGGTGATGCATAGCAACGAGAGGGGAGAGTGTTGTCTACGTACCCTCGTAGACCGAGAGCGGAAGCGTTATGACAACGCAGTTGATGTAGTCGTACGTCTTCACGGCCCGACCAATTAAGCACCGAAACTACGGCACCTCCGAGTTCTAGCACACGTTCAGCTCGATGACGATCCCCGGACTCTGATCCAGCAAAGTGTCGGGGATGAGTTCCGTCAGCAGAACGGCGTGGTGACGATCTTGATGTTCTACCGTCGCAGGGCTTCGCCTAAGCACCGCTACAATATCATCGATGATTATGGTGGATGGGGGCACCACACACGGCTAAGAGAACGATCACGAAGATCAACTTGTGTGTCTATGGGGTGCCCCCTGCCCCCGTATATAAAGGAGTGGAGGAGGGGGAGGGCCGGCCCTCTCTATGGCGCGCCCTAGGGGAGTCCTACTCCCACCGGGAGTAGGATTCCCCTTTCCTAGTAGAACTAGGACCCTTCCAAGTAGTAGGAGTAGGAGGGAAGGAAAGGGAAGGAAAAGGAGAAAGAAGGAAGAGGCGCCCACCTTCCCTAGTCCAATTCGGACCAGACCAAGGGGAGGGGTGCGGCCACCCTTGAGGCCCTTTTCCTTCTTTCCCGTATGGCCCAATAAGGCCCAATACGTATTCCCGTAATTCTCCGGTACTCCGAAAAATACCGAATCACTCGGAACCTTTCCGATGTCCGAATATAGTCGTCCAATATATCGATCTTTACGTCTCGACCATTTCGAGACTCCTCGTCATGTCCCAGATCTCATCCGGGACTCCGAACTCCTTCGGTACATCAAAACTCATAAACTCATAATATAACTGTCATCGAAACATTAAGCGTGCGGACCCTACGGGTTCGAGAACTATGTAGACATGACCGAGACACGTCTCCGGTCAATAACCAATAGCAGAACCTGGATGCTCATATTGGCTCCCACATATTCTACGAAGATCTTTACCGGTCAAACCGCATAACAACATACGTTGTTCCCTTTGTCATCGGTATGTTACTTGCCCGGGATTTGATCGTCGGTATCCAATACCTAGTTCAATCTCGTTACTGACAAGTCTCTTTACTCGTTCCGTAATGCATCATCCCGCAACTAACTAATTAGTTGCAATGCTTGCAAGGCTTATAGTGATGTGCATTACCGAGTGGGCCCAGAGATACCTCTCCGACAATCGAAGTGACAAATCCTAATCTCGAAACACGCCAACCCAACATGTACCTTCGGAGACACTGTAGAGAGCTCCTTTATAATCACCCAGTTACGTTGTGACGTTTGGTAGCACACAAAGTGTTCCTACGGTAAACGGGAGTTGCATAATCTCATAGTCATAGGAATATGTATAAGTCATGAAGAAAGCAATAGCAACATACTAAACGATCAAGTGCTAAGCTAACGGAATGGGTCAAGTCAATCACATCATTCTCCTAATGATGTGATCCCGTTAATCAAATAACAACTCATTTGTCCATGGCTAGGAAACATAACCATCTTTGATAAGCAGGCTAGTCAAGTAGAGGCATACTAGTGACACTATGTTTGTCTATGTATTCACACATGTATTATGTTTTCGGTTAATACAATTCTAGCATGAATAATAAACATTTATCATGATATAAGGAAATAAATAATAACTTTATTATTGCCTCTAGGGCATATTTCCTTCAGCTTCAACGCGCCGGCGATCTCCTGCCTCATGTCCATCTTTTTCTGCCAAACCCCCGAAAAGCTCGTCGCAACGGCGGTCGGTGATCATGTGTTCTCTGTCGATGTGGCGAGCGCCGATGTTGCGCGGGCTGTTCTGTCTGCGGGCCTCCCCGCCGGCGCCACCATCAAGCTCCTCCTCCACGCCTCCCAAGCCGACGCCCGACGTGCCGCGTCCGCGCTCTCCGTGCCTGCCCCACCTACCGCGAAGCCTGCATTTACTGCAGGCGTAAAGCGCCGCGGCGCCTCTCGTAGCCTTTCGGTGAGAGGGCGTCGTGCTCCCCCAAGGTCGCGGCTGCCAGCGCTGCTGCCCACGCCTAGCCTTGCCTGCGTGTCGGTTTCTGACTCGCCAACGGCTGGGTAGCCGGGCAAGCAAAACGCTCTCTCCCATATCCCCCCTGCTCTGTCCCTGTCGGAGGGAACCCCGCGCTGTCTCCGCGCATGCAGCCGGAGGGAATTGAAGTCGCGCCTTTATCCCCTGTCGCCATCCCAGCTACCCGACCGTCCTCTTTCCTCCACGCCCTTATTTCTCCCCCAGCACCGCCCGCTCCCTCCCGCACTACTCACACTCCCCCCTCTCTCTCGACGGGTGCTTCAGGTGTCTGTCGACGCGGCATTTCGTTCGCGAATGCAGAGACCCTATCCGCTGCCGCCGGTGTCGCCGCTCCGGCCACCGAGCCAGCTCGCGCTCCTGCCCCATGGCCCCGCCTCACCAGCCCCCAGTCGCGCCTGGCCCTGCCGCTCCCGCGCCAGGCTCCAACGCCCCCCGCCATCACCCCCGCCCGGAGCCATTCGCCGTGCTGCCGGGGTCCCCCCTCCCTCGGCGCGCCGCCTCGGCAGCAGAGAGCCAGCCCCTTCGACTTCGCCTCCGCCGCCGGCGCGTGACGTCTCCATCACCTCGGTCTCCGCCTCCCCGGTGGCTGCTCCGGACGCCCCGGAGCCACGCGACCAGCCGCCTCCCCTCCCCGAGGCCATCCCTCCTCCCCCCCGGAGCTCATGCTGCCCAGGGGGAGCGGTCGTCATGCCTCGCCCCGCTCGTTCTCCTCCTCCGGGACGGTCGTCTCTTCCGGTGAGTCGTCCTTCGGCAACGACTCCGACCGCCCTGCCTTCGTCGAGGTCTTCATGCCAGAAGGGGACTACGAGGCGGCTCTGCGCCTCGCCGTCGTCTCCATCGAGGCCCCCTACGCCTTTCTTAACGCCACGGTCGCGGTGCAGACCGTGCTCGCGCGGGAGGTGGGCGACCTCTCCTACGACGTCGTCCCCTCGTCGATCGTGGTCATGTACCTGCGCTTCGCCTCCTGGGCGCAGCGCGAGGATGCGATGCGTCGCCAGAGCCGTCGGCCTTTCCTCCATGAGGACGCGCGCGTCGAGTTGCACCATGAGGAGGAGTTCGGGCGCGTCCCTCAACGCGCTCGCTTCTGCGTCCTCCTCGCCACTTTCTCCTTCCCGGCCGAACACCTCAACCCCGTCGGGATCCGCGCCGCGTTCTTCAGCTTTTGCAAGCTTCTCGAGGTGGATCCTCGGGTTCTCGCCGGCTGAGAACTCGCCATGGTTAGAGCTGTCGTCCTCATGGAACGGCCGCGCGACCTCCCCGCTGATGTTTGGCCTTGGGGCAGGTGCAGGGGGGCGCGCGTCATCACCATTGAGCCCCTCCGGTTCTGGGACATGGCCGAGTCCTTCGGTGACGACGGGGAGTACATCCTGTTCTTCTTCGAGGGGCCGCCGCCGTTCGCCCACAACCTGCGCCCGCCCCTCCTCGGGCGGCCCTGCCCTCGACACGCGTCGCGGTGGTGGGGGTGGGGGTGCGCTCGCCTCCCTCCTCCGCGTGCTGAACGCTCCTCCTCTCCCTGTTGACGTGCATGGCGGGGGCCCGGCTCCCTCCCTCCCGCTCTCTCCGCACGACTCCGGGGGAGCTCGCTCCTCCGTGGTCATCTCTGAGCTGGGAGAGGATGACGCCATGGAGCCGGTCGTCACCACCATCCCGGTGGGCGACCCGGGTGCCCACACCGAGCAACGCCGCAGCCCCCGCCTTGCTCTCCTCGAGACCGCCACCTTCGTGAGCATGGAGGAGAAGGCGGTACAACGCAAGGCATTGAAAGAAGCTCTCCTGGGCTGCTCGCCTCGTCAGCAGGGCAAAGCCCTCCGTCTCAAGAAGGCGGAGGCGGTGGCCCGTCCTTTGAGCAAGAAGGCGCTGGCCGAGCTGCGTGCCGCTGCCTCCATCCCCTCCTCCTCGGTGAACTGCTGCCAATGCATAGTCCTCGGGTGCATCACCGCTTCGCCCGTGGGAGCCCCGTTGGCGCCTCCTCTGTCCCCCTCCCCCTGTTTGGGAGGTGTATCGCTAGCTTCGCTGTGTGTGTCCGTGTTCGGGTGCTGTCCCTGTGTCCTCATATCTAACCCCCGAGTGTAACTCTCTCTTTTCTTTCTTGGAACGTCCAGGGCTTGGGTGAGTCGGAAAAGTGTGATCGGGTGCGCGCGGCCATCGACTCGATTAACCCCTGTATTGCTTGTATCCAAGAAACGAAATTGGCTAGTCTTGATTCGTTCAAGCTAGCCTCCTTCCTCCCCAGTCGCCTCTCTGCTTTCACTGTCCACGACGCGGATGGGAGCCGTGGGGGGAACTGTCACCGCCTGGGATCCCCGTCTCTTCGCCATGGTTTCCTCCTCCTCCTCTCGTTACGCTCTCGCCACGGCCCTTCGCTCCACTTCCACGGACCTCTTTTTTACGATCACGAACGTTTACGCGCCCACTGATCACTCTCTCACTCAAGCCTTTGTGGGGGACATCCGTGAGGTCGCGGCCGCGGTCTCTCCCTCGTGGATCATCCTGGGTGATTTCAATCTCATTTGGGCGCCCCACGAGAAGAGCACCCCGCGTTTTGACACTGCGAGAGCGGCCTCCTTCAACTCCATGATTAGTGACCTCGCTTGGCTTGAGCTGCCCCTCTCTGACCGTCTCTTCACTTGGACCAACAAGCGCACCCCCCCCCGACCCTTGCTCGGCTTGACCGGGTGTTTTTTGACGCCGGATGGGATGCTCTCTTCCTGGACTCCTCGCTCTGTTCGCGCCCTCGGGCCACTAGCGATCACGTCCCCATCGTGGTCACCGCCTCCTCAAAAATCCCGGCCTCCACTCGTTTCTTCTTCGAGACGGCGTGGCTGACCGACCCTCTCTTCCTCCCCTCCACCCTGCCTTCCTGGACGGGCAGCCGCCGTGGCCGAGATGCGGCCGGGGACCTGGCCTCTCGTAAGAAGGCTTTCCGGTCCATGACCAAGACACAGAAGCAACAACACCGTTACGTTCCCACGTTTAGGAATGATTGTGTTTTCTTGATTGATCTTTTGGACTTCTTGGAAGAATGTCGCTGCCTCTCTGCAGATGAGGCCTCCCTCCGTGTTGACGCAACCCGTGCGTTGGATGCTGCGGTCCGGCGTCAGGCGGCCTACTGGAAGATGCGGGGCAAGTACAAGGGGGTGCACGAGGGCGATGAGAACACGCGTTTCTTCCACGCGAACGCTTCTCAGCGCCGGCGCACCAACTACATCCGCGTCCTCGACGTCGGCGGAGCTCACGTCATGGGGCATGCAGAGAAAGCCGACGCCCTCATGGGCTTCTACTTCGGCCTTCTGGGCCGCGAGACGGCACCCATTTGGCGCTTCGACATGGGGGCCATGTACGCCTCCGCCCCCCGCGTCCACGGGCCCTCTCTGGTGGCCCCTTTCGGCCCCGAGGAGGTCAAGCAGGCCACCTTCTGCCTCGATCGGACTAGTGCCCCGGGCCCCGACGGGCTGGTGCCTTCTTTCTACCACGCTGCCTGGGCGATAGTAGGCCCTGACGTCTGCCGCCTGGTCGACATTGTGCCCGCCGGCACGGCGCGGCTAGACGGGATCAACCGGGCGTTCATCGCCCTGCTCCCGAAGAAGGCGGGGGTGCCGACGCCGGGGTCTTTCCGGCATGTCTCTCTCCAGAACGCTGACGTCAAGATCCTCTGCCGTGGCCTTACCTCTAGGTTGCAGAAGTAAATCAATTCTATCGTCGATGAGGATCAGTCTGGTTTCATCCCCGGGCGAAGCATCGCCGAGAACTTCGTCTACGCCGCCGAGATGGTGTAGTGCTGTTTCACAAGGGGGCCCACCCTTCTGCTCAAGCTCGACTTCGCCAAAGCTTTCGACAACATCAACTGGGCTAGTCTGCATGTGGTCATGCTGGCGCGCGGGTTTCCCGAGCTCTGGTGTGACTGGATGGACGCGATCTTCCACTCCTCGCGCTCCGCCGTGCTTCTCAACGGCGTCCCTGAAGGAAATATGCCCTAGAGGCAATAATAAAGTTATTATTTATTTCCTTATATCATGATAAATGTTTATTATTCATGCTAGAATTGTATTAACCGGAAACATAATACATGTGTGAATACATAGACAACCAGAGTGTCACTAGTATGCCTCTACTTGACTAGCTCGTTAATCAAAGATGGTTATGTTTCCTAACCATAGACATGAGTTGTCATTTGATTAACGGGATCACATCATTAGGAGAATGATCTGATTGACATGACCCATTCCGTTAGCCTAGCACTTGATCGCTTAGTATGTTGCTATTGCTTTCTTCATGACTTATACATGTTCCGTAACTATGAGATTATGCAACTCCGTTTACGAGGAACACTTTGGGTACTACCAAACGTCACAACGTAACTGGGTGATCATAAAGGAGTACTACAGGTGTCTCCAAAGGTACTTGTTGGGTTGGCGTATTTCGAGATTAGGTTTTGTCACTCCGATTGTCGGAGAGGTATCTCTGGGCCTTCTCGGTAATACACATCACATAAGCCTTGCAAGCATTACAACTAATGAGTTAGTTGTGAGATGATGTATTACGGAACGAGTAAAGAGACTTGCCAAGAACGAGATTGAACTAGGTATTGGATACCGACGATCGAATCTCGGTAAGTAACATACCGATGACAAAGGGAACAACGTATGTTGTTATGCGGTCCGATCGATAAAGATCTTCGTAGAGAATGTAGGAACCAATATGGGCATCCAGGTCCCGCTATTGGTTATTGTCCGGAGATGTGTCTCGGTCATGTCTTCATTGTTCTCGAACCGTAAGGGTCCGCACGCTTAAGGTTTCGATGACGGTTATATTATGAGTTGGTGTATTTTGATTTAGCGAAGGTTGTTCGGAGTCCGTGATATGATCACGTACATGAAGAGGTGTCTTGAAATGGTCGAGACATAAAGATTAATATATTGGACGGATATATTTGGACACCGGAAAGGTTCGGAGAAGTTTGGAGCTCGGGAGGTTCTGGAACCCCGGGAGGTATATGGGCCTTATTGGGCCCATGTAGGAGGAAGGGAGAAGGAACAAGGGAGGGGGCGCGCCCCCAAGCCCAATACGATTGGGGAGGGGCCCCCCTTTCCTTTCTCCTTCCCCTCTTCCTATTCCTACTACTAGTACTACTTCCTAATACTAGTACTCCTTCCTTCCCCCTCCAAATAAGATAAGGAAAAGAGAGGGAAACCTACTTGGAGTAGGTTTCCCCCTCCTATGGTGCGCCCCCCCCTTGTGGCCGGCCACCTCCTCCCTCCCTCCTTTATATACGGGGGAGGGGGGGCACCCTAGGACACACAAGTTGATCCTTGAGATCGTTCCTTAGCCGTGTGCGGTGCCCCCCTCCACCATATTCCACCTCGGTCATATCGTAGCAGTGCTTAGGCGAAGCCTGCGCCGGTGAAACATCAAGATCGTCACCACGCCGTCGTCCGACGGAACTCCCTCTCCCGGAGCTTTGCTTTGGATCGGAGCCCGAGGCGCCGTCGAGCTGAGCGTGTGCCAAGAACTCGAGGCGCCGGAGTAACGGGCGCTGGATCGGCTGGATCGCGAGGAGAACGTCGACTACTTCCTCTACGTCATCATCGACTCGGAGGTGCCGGAGTAACGGCACCTTTGGGATCGGCAGGATCGCGAGGAGAACGTCTGACTACTTCCTCTACGTTGTGATCGCTTCCGCCACGGTCTCACGAGTGCGTAGACAACACTCTCCCTCTCGTTGCTATGCCATCACCATGGTCCCGTGTGTGCGTGGGAAATTTTTGAAATTACTGCGTTCCCCAACGGTGGCATCCGAGCCTGGTTTTATGCGTTGATGTCATATGCATGAGTAGAACACAAGTGAGTTGTGGGCGATACAAGTCATACCGCCTACCAGCATGTCATACTTTGGTTTAGCGGTATTGTGAGATGAAGCGGCCGGACCGACATTACGCCAGACGCTTACGCCGAGACTGGTTTCACCGTTACGAGCATTCGTGCTTAAAGGTGGCTGGCGGGTGTCTGTCTCTCTCACTTTAGTTGAACCGAGTGTGGCATACGCCGGTCCTTGAGAAGGTTAAACGGAGTCTATTTGACGAAGTATCGTTGTGGTTTTAATGCGTAGGTAAGAACGGTTCTTGCTCAGCCCGTAGCAGCCACGTAAAACTTGCAACAACAAAGTAGAGGACGTCTAACTTGTTTTTGCAGGGCATGTTGTGATGTGATATGGTCAAGACGTGATGCTATATTTTATTGTATGAGATGATCATGTTTTGTAACCGAGTTATCGGCAACTGGCAGAGCCATATGGTTGTCGCTTTATTGTATGCAATGCAACGCTACGTAATTGCTTTACTTTATCACTAAGCGGTAGCGATAGTCGTAGAAGCAATAGATGGCGTGGCGACAATGATGCTACGATGGAGATCAAGGTGTCGCGGCGGTGACGATGGTGATCATGACGGTGCTTCGGAGATGGAGATCACAAGCACAAGATGATGATGGCCATATCATATCACTTATATTGATTGCATGTGATGTTTATCCTTTATGCATCTTATTTTGCTTTGATTGACGGTAGCATTTTAAGATGATCTCTCACTAAAATTATCAAGTAGTGTTCTCCCCGAGTATGCACCGTTGCCAAAGTTCGTCGTGCCGAGACACCACGCGATGATCGGGTGTGATAAGCTTCACGTCCATCTACAACGGGTGCAAGCCAGTTTTGCACACGCAGAATACTCAGGTTATACTTGACGAGCCTAGCATATGCAGATATGGCCTCGGAACACGGAGACCGAAAGGTCGGCGTGAATCATATAGTAGATATGATCAACATAAGATGTTCACCATTGAAAACTACTCCATCTCACGTGATGATCGGTTATGGTTTAGTTGATTTGGATCACGTGATCACTTAGATGACTAGAGAGATGTACATCTAAGTGGGAGTTCTTAAGTAATATGATTAATTGAACTTAAATTTATCATGAACTTAGTACCGATAGTATCTTGCTTGTCTATGTCTGTTTATAGATAAATGGCTCGTGATGTTGTTCCGTTGAATTTTAATGCGTTCCTTGAGAAAGCAAAGTTGAAAGATGATGGTAGCAATTACACGGACTGGGTCCGTAACTTGAGGATTATCCTCATTGCTGCACGTAAGAGTTACGTCTGGATGCACCGCTAGGTGCACAACTCTTCTTGATGCAATGGACGATGTTAAGAACGTCTGGCAGAGCAAAGGCGATGACTACTCTATAGTTCGGTGTGCCATGCTTTACGGCTTAGAACCGGGTCTTCAACGACGTTTTGAAAGTCGAGGAGCATATGAGATGTTCCAAGAGTTGAAGTTGATATTTCAATGTAATGCCCGGATTGAGAGATATGAAGTCTCCAATAAGTTCTATAGCTGCAAAATGGAGGAGAATGGGTGCATCGTTGAGCACATACTCGTAATGTCCGGGTATTACAATCACTTGACTCAACCGGGAGTTGATCTTCCGGATGATTGTGTCATTGATGTAATTCTTCAATCAACGCCACCAAGCTACAAAGGCTTCGTGATGAACTATAATATGCAAGGGTTAGTAAAGACTATGCTCGAGCTCTTACAATGCCGAAAGCTGCGGAGGTAGAAATCAAGAAGGAGCATCAAGTGTTGATGGTCAATAAGACCACTAGTTTCAAGAAGAAAGGCAAAGGGAAGAAGAAGGGGAACTTCAAGAAGAATAGCAAACAAGTTGCTGCTCAAGGGAAGAAACCCAAGTCTGGACCTAAACCTGAAACTGAGTGCTTCTACTGCAAGCGGTCGTCCTTTGGAAGCGGAACTGCCCCAAGTATTTGGCGGATAAGAAGGATGGCAAGGTGAACAAAGGTATATGTGATATACATGTTATTGATGTGTACCTTACTAGAGCTCGCATGATAGCACAGGTATTTGATAATCGGTTACATTGCTAATATTTGCAACTCAAAGCAGAGGGACTACAGATTGCGAACACCGGCAAAGGACGAGGTGACGATGCGGCGTGGGAAATGGTTCCAAAGTCGATGTGATCGCGGTCGGCACGCTACCTCTACATCTACCTTCGGGATTAGTTTTAGACCTAAATAATTGTTATTTGGTGCCGCGTTAAGCATGAACATTATATCTGGATCTTGTTTGATGCGAGACGGTTATTCATTTAAATCGAGAGAATAAAGGTTGTTCTATTTATATGAATAATATCTTTTATGGTCATGCACCCTTGAAGAGTGGTCTATTTTTAATGAATCTCGATAGTAGTGATACACATATTCATAATGTTGAAACCAAAAGATGCAGAGTTGATAATGATAGTGCGACTTATTTGTGGCATTGCCGTTTAGGTCATATCGGTATAAAGCGCATGAAGAAACTCCATCTTGATGGACTTTTGGAGTCACTTGATTATGAATCACTTGGCACTTGCGTAACCGTGCCTCATGGGCAAGATGACTAAAACCCCGTTCTCCTGCACTATGGAGAGAGCAACAGATTTGTTGGAAATCATACATACTGTATGTATGTGGTCCAATGAATGTTGAGGCGCGTGGCGGATAACGCTATTTTCTCACCGACACCGAGGATTTAAGCAGATATGGGTATATCTTCTTAATGAAACATAAGTCTGAGACATTTGAAAAGTTCAAAGACTTTCAGAGTGACGTTGAAAATCATCGTAATAAGAAAATAAAGTTTCTTCGATCTGATCATGGAGGCGAATATTTGAGTTCTGAGTTTGGTCTATATTTGAAACAATGCGGAATAGTTTTCAACTCACGCCACCGGAACACCACAGCGCAATGGTGTGTCCGAACGTCGTCATGTCGCACTTTACTTGATATGGTGCGATCTATGATGTCTCTTACATATTTACCGCTATCT
Organism: Aegilops bicornis; assembly: GCA_021605145.1. Taxonomy (NCBI): domain Eukaryota; kingdom Viridiplantae; phylum Streptophyta; class Magnoliopsida; order Poales; family Poaceae; genus Aegilops; species Aegilops bicornis. The sequence goes on from CM038672.1 coordinate 12,617,240, forward strand.
TTTTGGGGTTATGCTCTTGAGACGGCCGCATTCACGCTGAATAGAACACCGTCAAAATCCGTTGAGACGACACCTTATGAACTGTGGTTTAGCAAGAATCCAAAGTTGTCGTTTCTTAAAGTTTGGGGATGCGATGCTTATGTGAAAAAGCTTCAGCCTGATAAGCTCGAACCTAAATCGGAGAAATGTATCTTCATAGGATACCCAAAGGAGACGTTGGGTACACCTTCTATCACAGATCCGAAGGCAAGACATTTGTTGCTAAGAATGGATCCTTTCTAGAGAAGGAGTTTCTCTCGAAAGAAGTGAGTGGGAGGAAAGTAGAACTTGATGAGGTAATTGTACCTTCTCCCTTATTTGAAAGTAGTTTATCCACGTAAACCAGTTTCATGCGATATCTACACCAAATAGTGAGGAAGTTGATGATGTTGATCATGAAACTTCAGATCAAGTTACTACTGAACCTCGTAGATCAACGAGAATAAAATCCGCACTGCAGTGGTACGGCAATTCTGTTCTCGGAAGTCATGCTACTAGATCATGATGAACCTACGAACTATGAAGAAGCGATGGTGAGCCCAGATTCCACAAAATGGCTTGAGGCCATGAAATCTGAGATGGGATCCATGTATGAAAACAAAGTGTGGACTTTGGTTGACTTGCCCGAGGGTCGGCAAGCAATAGAAAACAAGTGGATCTTCAAGAAGAAGACCGACGCCGACGGTAATATTGCTGTCTACAAAGCTCGACTTGTCGCAAAGGGTTTTCGACAAGTTCAAGGGGTTGACTACGATGAGACCTTCTCACCGTGGCGATGCTTAAGTCTGTCCGAATCATGTTAGCAATTGCCGCATTTTATGATTATGAAATTTGGCAAATGGATGTAAAGACCGCATTCTGAATGGGTTTCGGAAGAAGAGTTGTATATGATGCAACCAGAAGGTTTTATCGATCCAAAGGGAGCTAACAAAGTGTGCAAGCTCCAAATGATCCATTTATGGACTGGTGCAAGCATCTCGGAGTTGGAATAAACGCTTTGATAGTGTGATCAAAGTATTTGGGTTTATACAGACTTATGGAGAAGCTTTGTATTTACAAGAAAGTGAGTGGGAGCTCTGTAGCATTTACGATATTATATGTAGATGACATATTACTGATCGGAAATGATATAGAATTCTGGATAGCATAAAGGGATACTTGAACAAGAGTTTTTCGATGAAAGACCTTGGTGAAGCTACTTACATATTGGGCATCAAGATCTATAGAGATAGATCAAGACGCTTAATTGGACTTTCACAAAGCACATACCTTGATAAAGTTTTGAAGAAGTTCAAAATGGATCAGGCAAAGAAAGTTTTTTTACCTGTTTTACTAGGTGTGAGATTGAGTCTGACTCAATGCCGGTCCACAGCATAAGATAGAGAGAAAATGAAAGATGTTCCCTATGCTTCAGCCATAGGCTCTATCATGTATGCAATGCTGTGTACCAGACTGACGTATACTTAGGCGTAAGCTTGGCAGAAGGTACCAAAGTAATCCAGAGTGGATCATCGGACAGCGGTCAAGAACATCCTGAAATACGAAAAGGACTAAGGATATGTTTCTCGTATATGGAGGTGACAAAGAGCTAGTCGTAAATGGTTACGTCGATGCAAGCTTTGACATCGATCCGGGACGATTCTAAATCGCAAACCGGATACGTGTTTTTGTTAAACGGTGGAGCTGTCGGTTGGTGCAGTTCTAAACAAAGCGTCGTGGCAGGATCTACATGTGAAGCGGAGTACATAGCTGCCGAAGCAGCAAATGAAGGAGTCTGGATGAAAGAGTTCATTTCCGATCTAGGTGTTGTACCTAGTGCATCGGGACCAATGAAGATCTTCTGTGACAATCTTGGTGCAATTGCCTTGGCAAAGGAATCCAGATTTCACAAGAGGACCAAGCATATCAAGAGACGCTTCAATTCCATTCGGGACCAAGTCCAAGTGGGAGACATAGAGATTTGCAAAATACATACGGATCTGAACATTGCAGACCCGTTGACTAAGCCTCTTCCACGAGCAAAACATGATCAGCACCAAGACTCCATGGGTGTTAGAATCATTACCGAAAGTGAACTAGATTATTGACTCTAGTGCAAGTGGGAGACTGAAGGAAATATGCCCTAGTGGCAATAATAAAGTTATTATTTATTTCCTTATATCATGATAAATGTTTATTATTCATGCTAGAATTGTATTAACCGGAAACATAATACATGTGTGAATACATAGACAAACAGTGTCACTAGTATGCCTCTACTTGACTAGCTCGTTAATCAAAGATGGTTATGTTTCCTAACCATAGACATGAGTTGTCATTTGATTAACGGGATCACATCATTAGGAGAATGATCGATTGACATGACCCATTCCGTTAGCCTAGCACTTGATCGTTTAGTATGTTGCTATTGCTTTCTTCATGACTTATACATGTTCCTGTAACTATGAGATTATGCAACTCCCGTTTACGGAGGAACACTTTGGGTACTACCAAACGTCACAACGAATCTGGGTGATCATAAAGGAGTACTACAGGTGTCTCCAAAGGTACTTGTTGGGTTGGCGTATTTGAGATTAGGTTTTGTCACTCCGATTGCTCGGAGAGGTATCTCTGGGCCTTCTCGGTAATACACATCACATAAGCCTTGCAAGCATTACAACTAATGAGTTAGTTGTGAGATGATGTATTACGGAACGAGTAAAGAGACTTGCCAAGAACGAGATTGAACTAGGTATTGGATACCGACGATCGAATCTCGTAAGTAACATACCGATGACAAAGGGAACAACGTATGTTGTTATGCGGTCTGATCGATAAAGATCTTCGTAGAAAATGTAGGAACCAATATGGGCATCCAGGTCCCGCTATTGGTTATTGACCGGAGATGTGTCTCGGTCATGTCTACATTATTCTCGAACCGTAGGGTCCGCACGCTTAAGGTTTCGATGACGGTTATATTATGAGTTTGTGTATTTTGATGTACCGAAGGTTGTTGAGTCCCGGATATGATCACGGACATGACGAGGAGTCTCGAAATGGTCGAGACATAAAGATTAATATATTGGACGGATATATTTGGACACCGGAAAGGTTAGGAGAAGTTTGGAGCTCCGGAGGTTCTGGAACCCCGGGAGGTATATGGGCCTTATTGGGCCCATGTAGGAGGAAGGAGAAGGAACAAGGGAGGCGCGCCCCCAAGCCCAATCCGAAATGGGGAGGGCCGCCCCCTTTCCTTTCTCCTTCCCCTCTTCCTATTCCTACTACTAGTACTACTTCCTAATACTAGTACTCCTTCCTTCCCCTCCAAATAAGATAAGGAAGAGAGGGAAACCTACTTGGAGTAGGTTTCCCCTCCTATGGTGCGCCCCCTTGTGGCGGCCACCTCCTCCCTCCCTCCTTTATATACGGGGGAGGGGGGCACCCTAGGACACACAAGTTGATCCTTGAGATTGTTCCTTAGCCGTGTGCGGTGCCCCCCTCCACCATATTCCACCTCGGTCATATCGTAGCAGTGCTTAGGCAAAGCCCTGCGTCGGTGAAACATCAAGATCGTCCTGCACGCCGTCGTCTTGTGAACTCCCTCTCCCCGGAGCTTTGCTGGATCGGAGCCCGAGGAGCGTCGTCGAGCTGAACGTGTGCCAAGAACTTCGGAGGCGCCGGAGTAACGGCGCTTGGGATCGGCTGGATCGCGAGGAGAACGACGACTACTTCCTCTACGTCATCATCGACTCGGAGGTGCCGGAGTGGCACCTTTGGGATCGGCAGGATCGCGAGGAGAACGTCGACTACTTCCTCTACGTTGTGATCGCTTCCGCTTACGGTCTACGAGGGTACGTAGACAACACTCTCCCCTCTCGTTGCTATGCCATCACCATGGTCCTGTGTGTGCGTAGGAAATTTTTTGAAATTACTGCGTTCCCCAACAGTCCCGGGGAAGTGGTTCCCCCTCCGCTGCGGGCTGCGCCAGGGGGACCCCATCTCCCCGTACCTCTTCCTCCTCGTTGCCGACGTGCTCCAAAGGCTGATCCGTCAGGACACCTTGATGCAGTACCCGTTGGTGGACGGGGAGCCGCCGCTCGTTCTGCAGTACGCGGATGATACGCTGATCATCATGCGTGCTTGTCCGCATGCGGCGGCGCGGCTTCGCTCCACGCTTGACGACTTCACCGCTGCCACCGGCCTCGTCATCAACTACTCCAAGAGCACTCTGGTCCCGATGAACGTCGATGACGACACCTTGGCCGCGGTCGTGGCTGCGGTTGGCTGCAAGGTGGAGGGGTTCCCGCAAACCTACTTGGGGCTCCCTGCAGCCGTGCTCCAAGCCGCCGCCGCGGACTTCCACTTCATCATCGCCAAGGTGGATCGGTACACTGGCCGGTGGCGTCTTTCGCCGCTTCTCCTGGCTGGGCGGCTCGTGCTTATCAACGCCGTCTTGGATGCCCTCCCTTCGTATGCTATGGGCGCGCTCAAGCTCCCAAAGAAGGTCGTCGCCGCGCTCGACTCCCTCCGTCGGGCTTTCTTGTGGAATGTTGTTGATCGAGCGTCCGGGGCGCAATGCCTCGTCGCTTGGGATCGGGTGTGTCGTGCGAAGGCTGAGGGCGGCCTTGGGGTCCGTGACCTCGCCTCCCAAAACGACTCGCTCCTGCTGAAGGCTCTTCACCAGCTCCACACTTTGCCCCTCTCCCGGTGGGCGTCGTGGGTCTGGACCTCGCTCGGTGAGCGCCTCCTCCTGGACGCGTGCGGCTCAATGCTGGCCGGCGAGCACTGGACTCACCTCCGGAGCCTCGTGCCGCTCTACCGCTCGCTTTCCCGGGTCATCGTCGGTGTCACCTCCGGAGCCTCGTGCCGCTCTACCGCTCGCTTTCCCGGGTCGTCGTCGGTAACGGCCGAATGACTGCCTTCTGGGAAGATCACTGGCTGCCCTGTGGCCCCCTGCGCTGCGCCTTCCCGGCGCTTGCCTCCCACGCCTGCGCGGAGGTGTCGGTCTGGGCGGTCCGCACTCTCGGGCTCGACGCGGTCCTGGTGCCGCGGCTCTCCGTCGCGGCCTCGAGGGAGCGCCTCCTCCTGCTCCCTCTCAGTGAGCGGGGAACAGCCGGTGCGGGCGCCGAGGACCACCGATCCCTCGGTGTCTTGTGGCGCGAAGGGGCAACTGGCCTCCAGTAAGGTCTATAGCCTCCTACGCCTCGACGACGAGGTTGCCGAGAATGCCGCCTTTCTTTGGAGCTCCTCGGCTCCCTCCAGGGTGCGGTTCTTCTCCTGGCTGCTTACTCTTGAGCGGATCCATACCCGCGACAACCTGCTGAAGAAGCACATCGTGGAGCCGCGCGATGCAGGCTGCCCTGAGTGCGGTGCTGCGCTTGAGACGCCCGACCACTTGATCTTCGGGTGCCCCTTCGCCCAGGTGTTCTGGAGCGCCCTGCGCCTCTCCACCACAGGGGCGGCGGTCCGTGCCCTGCACCACTTCGACGTCTCCGGGGTCGTCGGTGCGGCGTCGCCGCATGCCTTCGCCCTGTTATGCTGCTGGCGCCTTTGGAAGCGGAGGAACGCTGTGGTGTTCCGGCAGGAATCCCCCTCCCTCCCCGCTACGCTGAAGGCTTGTCGTGATGACGTCGTCCTCTGGCGTAGCCGGTTCCCCACGGACGATCGTGGGCACATTGACGTGTGGCTGGGTGTCCTGCATCTGTAAAAAGTGTGGGTGGTGTTCGTGTAGTGTAGGGGAGCTGTTCCCCGTCCCCGCCCCCCTGCTGCTGTATTGTGTTGCCTAAACAGGCTCAATATATTTATTCAGGTGGGGAGTCCCCCCCTCCCCCCAATGCACCGAAACATACATACATCAACTCCAATCGTATCAAATTCAAATAGTAACGTGTATGGTCCTATCAGTCATCGCTCCCTAGCTAGCTAGTCCCTGGTTGAACAGTGACCACTCACTCACTCCCACCCGAGGACTAGTTGCATTTGGTACGAGCAAGTCAGCAACAAATCAGCTAGCATCCCATGTTTGTTTGTTGCATTTGGCACCGGAGATGGCCAACGCCATGTCTACACGTTGGCTAGCTGTTCTACTCCTATTGATCGGCACGAGCGAGCTCTGGACACGTTCATTCCGGGGGAAGCGACAGACATCGACGGCAACGAAAGCAACATGAAAGCGTATCGTTCGTTGTTCTTGGAAGTTGTTCTACTCGCTGTGCTTCAAACGTGGCCTCTTCGAGACACAGTTTGGTATAGGATGTGCCTAGTTTTTAGTCAACTTAAACTTAATCAAATATCAGTCAAGTGCAATAATGTGTATGAAAGAAAATAGAAAAAAAAATATAAAAAAATTCTTTTACACAATCTTAATGTAAGATCTCATAAATATATCATCGACTGAGTATAAACAAGTCGCAGTCGACAGAGATTTTGCGAAACTGTTTCTTATAAACAGAAACATCAACAAACCATATGCAGACTACTCGGAAAACATGAAACCCATGACCACACGATCAACTTTGATACACATAACCGGCGCGCAACGACCACATAGTCCATACTTACACATCGCAAACAAACCCCCAATAAAAACGCTTTGGCTGAAAGCAGCAGTCACTACCAAATCCATGGAGACGAGCCAAACCATGAGGTCACCAGAGAGTTCACCTTCATATGCTCCACCAACAAAGGCGAATCAGGGCACAAACATAGCTCCCAAAGCTCGGTTATGATAGCCACGAGCATGGTGATAAACTCGCCCTCAAAGATATACTTCCTCCTATCTAAAATAAGTTACTCAAACTTATTTGGGATGGAGAGAGTACGACACAAGGAAGACAACGACATGCACACCAGTGTGCTCAATCTTTCTTGCTATACATCTAAATAAACCCTTGGAATCCGAGGCCCATGGGCTCCTGTGATCATACATACATACTACAGTGGCGTAACGTGTATACAAACCAAAAGAATATCTACAACTACAAGTGTGTAACATCTAGCTAGCTCCTTCCTGTAGTTAACTGCTCGAGTCACTGCTAACTAGCACCGCATATATAGCAATCAGATTCAGGCTCAGAGCATGGTCACCATGGCCGCAAGAACCAAGGCGAGCAGGACCGTCGTCAAGGTCAAGCGCTGAGATCTAGCTAGAATCAGGACACTATCGTACTGCGTTGTACACAAATCGAGAAGGTTGGAAAATATAAAAGTGAGAAACGGGTCCTCTTCCTTGTCGGACGCACGCACGTACGCGCGCCTCCGCATGCATCGTCATCGCGAGCGATGGATGGATGGATAGAGCCCCGTTTTCTTTTCATCACTTTTTTGTTGATGATGGTTTTGAGTTTTGATTGATCCATCGAGATGAGACGAGATGATGGAGGGAAAGGAAAGGAAGGACTCCCGCCCCGCCCCGCGCTGCCTCTGCATGCATGCACGCTTCTCTCTCCTTTTCTTTTCGATTTGATTGGATTCTCAGCACATCCACTACACACACGCGCGTTCGTTCGTTGGACCGCAAAACGAACGACAAAATCAAATCCGCTGGGGTTTGATCCGTCAAGCGGATGAGGAGAAATGTATGTAGGGTCACGTGGGCCGGGCGCCCCCATGTTTGGGCTGGACATGAAGAGTCCCGGTCAACTCGCGCGTTTGAGAAGCGTTTGAGGCGTTCATCGGGGTCGAAATTTCGTGACCGGACGGGCATGGAATATCTATTTCCCTTTGTTATTTTCTTGCAACAAACCAAAGATGTTTCTTTTTTCCTTCTTTACCGCTTCTGCTTCAACCAAACAACACGGTTCTTTTTCTTCTTCTTCTTCTTCTTCTTCTTCTTCTTCTTCTTCTTCTTCGTGTAAACAAACGTGGAGCTATTCCATGCGTCTTGGCGCCGTCAACGAGCAATTGGCCTTGCCGCACGAGCAGTTGTACACAATCCCAAACATTTGAGATGCAAGCGCACTAGCTAGCTTAGCTAGGGCACCCCAACACATGCACACATGGTGCTCTAGTGGGAGAGCTCAATATACGGTGAACAGTTTTTGTAATATACGTTGAAAGTCTTATTAATATCCGATGAACACTTCTATAATACATGCTGAACTTTTTGTAACATGTGACGAACATTTTTTAAAAATGCAGTGAACTTTTTTGTAATATACGCTGAAAAATGTTTAGATACAGATTGAACATTTTCTTAAATATGCGATCAACATTGTGTCTTCGGGTTGGATCCTTCCGATCTATGCTACTCTTCAACGGCGGCAATTGCTGTTTTTGTGCGCTGGTCCTATGGGTGCTTAGCACGACGACTTCCCGATTGTCTACTACAACAAGGTTTGCCCGACTTCAGCAAAGGATGGGCGATTATGACGGCGAGCCGATATGGCGGCGCGCCTTCGGCTCACTGCAGTGCTTGTAGTCGACGCTAGGTGATCTACGAATTTGGATGTAATTTTTATTATTTTTAGTGTTCGTTGTACTACTACAATTGAAATTGAATACATAAGACCTTTAAAAAAAGCTTTATTATAATGTTCGGTGAACTTTCTAGTAATATATGGTGAATGTTTTCTTAATATAAGATGAACATTATTGTATTGCACAGTGAACTTTACGTATAATACAAAAGAAAGAAGAAAAGAAATACGAAGAAAAAATATATATAAAGTGCAAAAAAAAAAGAACCATGATGGAAAACGGAACAAAACCATTGAAAAACGAACAAAGCAGTGAAAAAACCAAACAAAAACCATTGGGAATCTACCAAATGTCAACTTGGGCCGCGGCCAGGAGCGATCGGCTGCATGGATCGCTTTAGCGAAGCCGCAATTACATGCCGCCCGGGAGCTGGATGTAGGATTGGCTATCACGTTTAGGGCTATCTCGGTGAGTCTAATGAGCGCTCGGCTGCTCGCGAACATGTAACGAACCGAGTCAATCTTTATATTTAGCTCATTATCCTTAACGAGCTTAACAATTCGAGCTTTAACGATCACAAGCTGAGTAGCTCGTTAGTCCAGCCCTAATCACGTCCTCGTTGTTGGTTTAGGCCAACCCATCAATTTTGTCTTCGCCCCTATAAATACTGTGACACAGCAATAAAGCTCTGTGAGATTCCTAAAGAACAAAAAGAAAAACAATAGATGTGTTTTTCTTAACACAGTGCAGACGCAACACCCGCATACACTTATCTTGCACGCCCTATCAATACGAGCATCTCGTGGCGACAACACAAGACTTGATGAGAACCTCTTGGTCTGTGTTGCTGCATTTGGTTTGCAAAAGCTAGACTCTTTGGTGAAAACCCAACACAAGACAACACAAAACGTTGTTGTCTTGTAGAACTCGGGCGGAATTTGCGTTCGTGGAGACAGCGACGCCTGCCTGCCGACCTGCCGTCCAACCACCGGCTGCGCTTGGGCGAACACATTCAGAGCAAGTTGCAATTGCAAACCCCCACGACCGATATATGTCAGAATCAGATGCTGATTTTAATTAGGGAGGGAAGGGATCAAGACAGCAAGTCGACGTGATTCACGCGCGCATCGTCCATTCGTCCTAGTCACGAAAACAACAGATGCCGCGCTCCATTATTTTCCTTTGAGATTCCCGGCCGTCCGTGAGCCTCTTTTCTTTCTTCCATGCATCCACGTCGAATCATCTCAGCCGGAAGAAAACCCTAAAAAAGCTGTTCCTCTTTCTATTCCGGTGACCGACGCGGTGCACAGCGACGTGCGTGATGGGAGCAGCGACCCCTACGTGCCTATCCTACTGTTTCCAAGCAGCTGGCCGGTTGGCGACCGTTTATTCAGTCACTCGGCCTCAGCGGAGTCGTAGTAGTATAGCTCGTGTGTGGTCAAACCAGGCGAAAAACACCATCGCTTGATCGAAGCTTCTCGCGCGCGCCACGAGGATGATGTGCCCACCCACAGATCGATCGATCTTAAGGATTGACAAGCGTCACGTCGTTGAACGATTGAGCACCGGGCCGGTTGACAAGTACTAGGGGTAGTAGTAGTATTACTCTTTAGACGTTGCTTTTGCTGTTGGTTTTGCGCCAGGATGTTTTTATTGCATTTTTTGTTCCGTTATCTTTTTCTTTCTCTGTGTGTGTTGATACGCGGTCAGGGCGCCTCATCAAGAATTTAGCTGTAGCGGCAGTAGTTGTCAGGAAGTTGGCTTGGGATTGATCCATGTATTTGTTTTGTTGGGTTCTGTCAATAGTATAATAAAGTGGTTGTATGCATCTCTTTGATGTAGAGTTCGGGGGTATTCGCCCTTTTCAAAAAGAAAAGAAAAACAATTTTTTCTTACTGTGAAAAAGACCCAAATCTATTATACGAAGACTAATAAGAAGTAGTAAACGCCAAAAATGTAGTAAATATTACATTGAGGACCCTACGCCACCGAACGATCACTACGGAGCCGTCAAAGCACCTTTGTCGTCGCTACCTTACCGGAGCCTGCTTGACCTTGTCGGTGACAGTCGGCTATTCTCTGTGCATGTGCCTCTAAGGACCAGCGTTCCATATCCGCATTTGTCGGCATTAAACCCTTGAAACAATCTAGAGCGTCTGAGGCGACAAGAAATACTAACTGGCTGCCTCAACAAGACGGCAAAATCTACGTGACCTCCGTCCTGATGGACAAACTCGAAGTGGAACAGACTTCGAAAGACCAACATGAATATGAAACGCCGCCATCTGCCCGGAAGACCCTATGAGGAAAAAAAACTAGCTCGAACTACTAGCCGGAGCCGAGGCACCGGGATCCCCTCCCCGCCACCAGACGCCTAAGCGGCCGACAGAGGGGGGGGGGGGGTGGATCCATGGGCTCGGCAAAGAAGCTTGGAGTTGCATTATCTTTTGATGGTGGAACCCGTTCTGTTTATGGGGCCGTATGGAACAATAGGAATTTTGCTTGGGCTCGGGTACAAGTGTTCTTTACATAAAGAGCGTTGACATTCAAGTAGGATGGACGGCGTCCTGTTCTTAATAACTATAAAAATTGTTGCGAAGCAGAGCGATGTCCCGCTCCTCTGAATCTGAAGAGAGATTCGCTAGTAAAATATTTCAGTTGAGTTGGTTCTCAACAAGGCACGAACGAACTTGGAGAACACACTGCACGCACATGTGAACACCAGTGTTGACCTGATCACAGCAGTACGTGTTGCCCTACTGCCAACTTTGTTGATGCTCTATGATGCCTGCTTGCAGAGATGTACACGATAGTTGGTTACTGATCTCTGCGTCTCAAAATAAGTGTCGCTGATCTAGTAGAAGTTTGATGTAAGTGCGGCTGATCTAGTACATCTTTGTTATACGTGTCGCTGATCTATGTTTGTACTAGATCAGATCAGGAGAAGACCGAAACTTTGTAGAGCTGCCTTTGCCTTCGCCATCACCGGCCTGCTGCGATGTCTATGTGGTTCTTGGTCATCACACGCACGTCCAGGTGCACTTCTATCCAAAACCGCCCGTCCCTGTCCCGCCTCACAAAAGCAGCCACCGCACTAGTAGAAAATAATCAAATCGTTCGCACCTCCCCATCATCCAAATCGCATCCCTTCTCCTCCTCCTACACGTACGTCGGTGCCCCAGCTGGTCCGCGTTAAATTCGTGAATTCATTTGCGTGCGTGCGTGCGTCTGTGTGTGGCCTCAAAGCTCAGCTCGGCTGGTGCTAGCTTGCTCCGATCGTTCGTGAACTCTTCTTGCGTGCGTGCGTGCGTGCGTGGTCGTGTCTGGTGCTTCGATCATGGCGGGCGTGGCCGTGGCGCCGTGGCTGCTGGTTCTGCTGCTGCTGGCCGTCGCCGGGCTTCCGGCGGCCGTGGGGCTCGGGGTGAACTGGGGCACGATGGCGTCGCACCAGCTGCCGCCCAGCACCGTGGTGCGGATGCTGCAGGACAATGGCATCAAGAAGGTGAAGCTGTTCGACGCCGACGCGGAGCCGCTGGGCGCGCTCGCCGGCTCCGGCATCGAGGTCATGGTGGCCATCCCCAACAAGATGCTCGACATGATGACCGACTACGACACCGCCAGGGAGTGGGTGCACAAGAACGTCAGCGCCTACAACTTCGGCGGCGGCGTCAACATCCGGTGAGTAGCTCCACTCCTCTATGAACTATCTATGATCCTCTTCTCTCTTCCTCTTCGATTCAGGATCCCGGATGGCCTCTCCGCTTATTCTGTTTTCATGCCTGTTGATCGATGCTTCTGTTGTCATCATGTTATAATTGCAGTTTTAATTACCCCTTCGTCCCGAAATAAGTGGCACAATTTTAATACAACTTTATATTAAATTTAGTAGTACAAAGTTCAGACATTTATTTTAAGACGAAGGAGACAGTGATGTTTATATTCTTATTCTTCCTTTAAATGTGCATATTGTGAGTTTACGATATACTCCATACATACTTGTTAACCTTCTTGATTTGTGTACAGTAATAGTACTATTTATGTCCTGATTCAAGATCTCAATTTCCTTTCTCCTCTTCCAAAAGCTTGAGTCAGAAGCATGTGGTCCAAAACCGTTTGATAATTCACAGTAGGTGCCGAAAATACTCACCATAGGTATAGGATGATGTGGATATCCAATTTGCTGATTGTCCCTACCTGACTCGTTCATTGGAAGCTTTCTTGTCAGCAAAGTGGCAACCTTGGCATGCATCAGCTTATTGCAACATAAAGCTGCCTACACATATCCATCGCATATTTGCATCTGTCCTGCCCAGTTGACGTCCGAAGAATCTTACTTTCGGCACTTCTTATCTGCTAAATTGTTCTTGGATAGAAAATTCTTTGCTTTTCTTTCGAAAGATCGATAGAAATTTCTGAAAACGATCTGTCATGCGCACTAGTGAACCCACGTGGATTGATCATCCCACTGAATTCTTGTCGCCTAAAAGGGATTAGTTATCTTATTACTAAAAAGCAGGGCACTTGATCTCATTTCAGTGGCCCTTCTTGGCGCCCACTATACACCCACAAAGTCCTTGACACATTTCTTATTTCTGCAACATGGGCGCAAACTGTTCAGTGCAAAGCTTTTTAAGAGCTGCTTTCTTTCTTCCATAATGGTGATCAGTTGGGGAAGAATCTTCACACATCATGCAATTTGCCCTGTCCCTGTATCATGCCTGAAATTTTGTTTGCGGGTGAACTAGCCGTCGCGACTGAAAACTATCATCTGTTAGTGTTGCTTGTGTGCATCTTTGCTATGCATAGGCCGGGTGTCCGCTGATGCTACATTCTGAGTTAATAAAAATGCATTTTATTAAAAAGAATCATCTGGGTTAATAACAACATATATTCACATATGTTTCGATAACCAAGGTATGAAAACTAATTATGCATTCCCCTACCTGCAGATATGTTGCCGTCGGGAATGAGCCGTTTCTGTCGTCCCTAAATGGCACCTTCCTGAACGTCACGCTCCCGGCCCTGCAGAACATCCAGAAGGCCCTTGACGAGGCCGGCGTCGGCGACACCGTCAAGGCCACCGTGCCGCTGAACGCCGACGTGTACCAGTCCCCCAAGGACAACCCGGTGCCATCGGCCGGGCGGTTCCGGCCGGAGATCTCCGGCCTCATGACGGAGATCGTGCAGTTCCTCAACCAGAGCGGCGCGCCCTTCACGGTCAACATCTACCCGTACCTCAGCCTCTACGGCAACGACGACTTCCCGCTCGACTTCGCCTTCTTCGACGGCGCCAGCAGCCCCGTGGTCGACGGCAACATCCAGTACACCAACGTGTTCGACGCCAACTTCGACACGCTCGTGTCGGCGCTCACGGCGGCCGGCGTAGGCGGCCTGCCGGTGATCGTCGGCGAGGTCGGCTGGCCGACCGACGGCGAAAAGCACGCCACGGCCGCCTACGCGCAGCGCTTCTACACGGGCCTGTTCCGGAAGCTGGCGGGCAACGCCGGCACGCCGCTGCGGCCCAACCAGTACATCGAGATCTACCTCTTCAGCCTCATCGACGAGGACGCCAAGAGCGTGGACCCGGGCTACTTCGAGCGGCACTGGGGCGTGATGCGCTACGACGGCCAGCCCAAGTACGCCATGGACCCGACCGGGCAGGGCCGGAACACGGCGCTGGTGGGGGCCCGGGGTGTGGAGTACCTCCCGCGGGTGTGGTGCGTGCTCAACGCCAACGCGGGGAACATGAGCAGGCTCGCGGACAACGTGGGCTACGCGTGCTCCAACGCCGACTGCACCTCGCTCAGCCTCGGGTCGACGTGCAACGGCATGGACCCCGCGGGGAACGCCTCCTACGCCTTCAACGCCTACTTCCAGGTGCAGGACCAGGACGAGCAGGCGTGCGGCTTCGACGGGCTCGCCGTGCGCACGCGACAGGACCCCTCCACGGGCACCTGCAACTTCACCATACAGCTCGAGACCACCTCCGCGGCGGCGGGGCGGCCGACGGTACCCTTGATCTTGACGACGGTCCTGCTCGCCTTGGTTCTTGCGGCCATGGTGACCATGCTCTGAGCCCGAATCTGATTGCTATATATGCGGTGCTAGTTAGTAGTAGTGACTCGAGCAGTTAATTAACTATACAGGAAGGAGCTAGCTAGATGTTACACACTTGTAGTTGTAGATATTCTTTTGGTTTGTATACGCGTTACGCCCCTGTAGTATGTATGTATGATCACAGGAGCCCATGGACCTCGGATTCCAAGGGTTTATTTAGATGTATAGCAAGAAAGATTGAGCACACTGATTTTGCCAAGACCGGAGAAAGCCCATCGAGCATACATCGGTTTTGCCTGAACCATGTGGCCGTGTGGGGTCGTCACTGTAGTGACGCCGTGTCTATGCAGTCGTGCCGTCGTGGATGACGCGATTGATGCCGTCGTCGTGACGCGGTCATTGCCGTCGTCGAGGTCGCATCTGGCAGAAAAGTCTGTCAGAGGACGCTAGGTGCTCATCTTGTGGATGAGGCGATGGCGGTGTGTTGATGAAGATGTTGGTGAAGACCACGTTGATGAAGACCTTGGCGATAAAGTGTCGGCGTTAACGTTGCAGCGGCATGTCGATGCTGTTGCGTCGCTGTAAGGCGTCCCTTCGCGGCGACAAAGTATCGATGTCGTGCCGTGCTGAAGAAGTATGTTGGCTCATAGCACGGCGTAGTCGTACAGGTTGACGTAGTTCGGCTCGGATCTTCGAATATTGATGCAGATCGCTCGGTGTAGATCGATGTGTCAGATTGGTGTAGATGTCGATGCAGTTACAGCAGGTCGGCTCGGTGTAGATGTGTTCGGCTGGCTGCACCGCTCGGTGTTGGAGTAGATGTGCCGCAGGAACTGCTGCTGATTGACGCCGCGTGCGTGAGATGCTGATGCTGGACATCGCACGGGTCGATGAAGCTGAAGACACGTGGAGCCGGGTCCCGAAGAAGCTCGATGCCGATGCTATCTGGTTGGAGCTCGATCGTAGCACCAGAAGGGGACGCAGTCACCGTCCTAGGTGTCGACCCATCAGAGACGCAGTTGATGATGGCGCAAGATGGTAAAACGACGAAAGTCAAGAAGATTACAAATTCAATCGCAATCGTCCGCTGGCTTCCCGCCTATCGGCGAGGAATGTTAGAATATAATTGTGTTTAAGATAGAGGTAGGAGTTAGAGATAGAATAGGTTTAATATGTACGACTTGCCCTCTACTTCTAGTCTCTCTCCCTCACAATGTATTCTATATATACCTCATATGAGGGTCGGATCAATACAACAGAAACAACAGAATTATAAGCCATCCTATAATTTCTACAGGGATGCTAGTTGATTTGTTGCTGACTTGATGGTACCAAATGCAACTAGTCCTCAGGTGGGAGTGAGTGAGTGGTCACTGTTCAAGCTAGGGAGCGATGACTGATAGGACCATACACGTTACTATTTGAATTTGATAGGACTGGATTTGATGTATGTATGTTTCGGTGCATTAGAGATTCTTCTTATTCTTTTTTTTTTGCGAGAGTGCACGACCCACATGAAAGGTTCTATTAGAGCAACTCCAACGCACGGATCCATTTCCTCCGTTGACAAAAAAGTTGTCCAACGCACAAACCCATTCCCATTTTCTATCCGCTCAGACCCATTTCCATCTTAAATTTGGGTCAGATTTGGATCAAAGACGAACACAAAACGGACGTCTTCTGTGTGCACTTCGTCTGTTGCATGTCCTGCATGGCCCACCTGCCATCCACCCACCTATCCCGCCTCTCTCATTTTTTCTCTCTCACCCACCCACCCGTGATCTGACCGCTGCCGGCGCGTCGGAGCGGCCAGGGCTGCAGTAGTAGCTGCTGGGCACGCCGTCGGGATGCAACAGAAGCAACTAGGGTGCTATGAAGAAAATATGCCCTAGAGGCAATAATAAAGTTATTATTTATTTCCTTATATCGTGATAAATGTTTATTATTCATGCTAGAGGCAATAATTGTATTAACCGGAAGCAACTAGGGCTATGACTATGAGATTATGCAACTCCCGTTTACCGGAGGAACACTTTGTATGCTACCAAACGTCATAACATAACTGGGTGATTATAAAGGTGCTCTACAGGTGTCTCCAAAGGTACTTGTTGGGTTGGCGTATTTCGAGATTAGAATTTGTCACTCCGATTGTTGGAGAGATATTTCAGGCCCTCTCGGTAATGCACATCACTTAAGCCTTACAAGCATTGCAACTAATGAGTTAGTTATGGGATGATGTATTACGGAACGAGTAAAGAGGCTTGCCGAACGAGATTGAACTAGGGATTGAGATATCGACGATCGAATCTCGCAAGTAACATACCGATGACAAAGGGAACAACGTATGTTGTTATGCGGTCTGACCGATAAAGATCTTCGTAGAATATGTGGGAGCCAATATGAGCATCCAGGTTCCGCTATTGGTTATTGACCGGAGACGTGTCTCGGTCATGTCTACATAGTTCTTGAACCCGTACGGTCCGCACACTTAACGTTTCGATGACAATTATATTATGAGTTTATATGTTTTGATGTACCGAAGGTTGTTTGGAGTCCCGGATGTGATCACATACATGACGAGGAGTCTCGAAATGGTCGAGACATAAAGATTGATATATTGGAAGCCTACGTTTGGATATCGGAAGTGTTTCGGGTGAAATCGGGATTTTACCGGAGTACCGGGAGGTTACCGGAGCCCCCCGGGAGGTTAATGGGCCATACTGGGCCTTAATGGAAGACAGGAGAGGCAGCCAGGGCAAGGGCCGCAAACCCCTCCCCCCTAGTCCGAATAGGACAAGGAGAGGGGGGCGGCGCCCCCCTTTCCTTCCTCTCCTCCACCTCTTTCCCCCCTCTCTCCTAGTCCAACAAGGAAAGGGGGGGGGGAGTCTTACTCCCGGTAACCTCGATAATACGGGAGCAGGGGGGCACCCTAGAGACACAACAATTGATCGTTTGATCTTTTAGCCGTGTGCGGTGCCCCCTGCTACCTCTTGAGCACTGCGTTGGATTTCCCCAAAGAGGAGAGGATGATGCATCAAAGTAGCGTAAGTATTTCCCTCAGTTTTTGAGAACCAAGGTATCAATCCAGTAGGAGGCTACGCACAAGTCCCTCGTACCTGCACAAAACAATAGCTCCTCGCAACCAACGCGATTAGGGGTTGTCAATCCCTTCACGGTCACTTACGAGAGTGAGATCCGATAGAGATGATAAATAATATTTTTGGTATTTTGGTATAGAGATGCAAAGTGAAAAGTAAAAGGCAAAGTAAAAACAAAGCAAGTATTAAAGTAATGGAGATTAATATGATGAGAATAGACTCGGGGCCATAGGTTTCACTAGTGGCTTCTCTCAAGAGCATAAGTATTCTACGGTGGGTGAACAAATTACTTGTTGAGCAATCGATGTAATTGAGCATAGTTATGAGAATATCTAGGTATGATCATGTATATAGGCATCACGTCCGAGACAAGTAGACCGACTCCTGCCTGCATCTACTACTATTACTCCACTCATCGACCGCTATCCAGCATGCATCTAGAGTATTAAGTTAAAAATAGAGTAACGCCTTAAGCAAGATGACATGATGTAGAGGCACTACAGGAATCAACTACTTTGCCATCTGCCACGGCGGACGGCAAAGGCATGGATGGCGGACGGCAAAGGTCTTTGCCGTCCGCGGCGGACGACAAAAGTGGACGGCAAAGTACGGGACGGCTAAGAGCTACGTTGTCGTCTGCTTCGAGCGGCTGACGGCAAAGGAGCCTTTGCCATCAGCAGCCGACGGCAAAGAATGCAGACGGCAATAAATGCGCTGTTACATCCGTTAGGTGGTTAACGGCAAGCCTTTCTTGTCGCCACGACGGCAAACTTCAGAAGGCCTTTGCCGTCGACCATGAGGAAAATCGACCAAATTGGTCAGCCTCCCAGGAAGCATAGTTGGCTGCCACGTTTCATCAAAATAGCAAGTTCCATCGTAGCAAGATAGAAGAATACTAGAAGAGAATGAAATAAAAAACAAGCACTCCATCATAGCAAGCTAGCTTCCGAGAAGTGAATGAAATCTGCAAAATGGCAAATAAGAAAGTTAGGAAAGGTGACTAGAAGAAGAAGACTAGAAGAAGAAGCACGCCATTGTTTGTGAGGTAACTTAGGTGAAATGGATCGTTTATGAGCTAACTTAGGTAAAATGCATCATTTTAGAGCTTTCTAGGTAAAATGGATCGTTTATGAGCTAACTAAGCTAATTATGCCGTTTTTTACATAAGTAAGGTAAGTACATGTCATTATTGAGCAAACCTAGTTAACTAAGCATATTATAAGTAACTTAGGTCATTTTGGAGGAAACAAAGCTAAGTATAGATCGCTTTTAGAGCTAACTTAGGTAAAATGGCTGGTTTTGGAGGTCAAGAAGCTTATTAATTCATTTTGCAGGAAAAGAAGCTAACTCTAGGTCATTAAGGTAAGCATATTGGATGAAATAAAGCTAAGTCTAGGTCTTTATGCATTTGTTAAGCAAAAAACTAGAGAAACTTACCTTGATCATGGAGGTGTGGGAGCGGGCTGGCTCATGCCAGTAGCTGGAGAACGATCGTGTGATGCTTGTGTGGAGTTACGCTGCACCAAAGATCATTTCCAATGTTTCGTTAGCATGATGACACTCAAATGTTAAGACTAGCAAGTAACGTCCATTCAAATTAAACTCACCGTGGTCTCAGGAAGAGCCCTTTAAGTGTATCATCATCAAGTACAACATAAAAAAATTGAATACCTGACACACTACTAGGAAAAGGGCTACTAATGGCGCACCAGTTTTGCCTACTAATGGCGCATCACTGGTGCGCCATTAGTATCACGCCACTAGAATTTTTTTCTAATGGCGCACCACTGGTGCGCCATTAGTATCTGGTATACTAATGGCGCACCAGGCAGTGCGCCATTAGTTTTGCCCACGGTGCGCCACTAGTAATCGCTATACTCATGGCGCACCACACTGTAATGCGCCATTAGTAACAATTTTTTTAATTTTTTTTCTTAATCTCAGGTCACTATTTCACCTATGAGATATCCAACACACACACACACATATATATATATATATATATATACAACAAGCATCCATATAACAATCATAGCCAACACACAAGTTCCATCATATATACATACATAGCCAACACACAAGTTCCATCATATATACATACATAGCCAACACACAAGTTCCATCGTTACATATTACAAAAGTTTCACATTGTTCATCCAACACCGTTATCCATCAATTCACAAAAGTTTCACATTGATACAAAATAAAAACACAAATGAAAAATAAGCACTCCATCCATGCAAGCTTCCGTGAATTAAATCAAATCTGCAAAATGATAAACAAGAAGTTAGAAGAAGAAAAAGAAGAAGACTAGAAGAATACTAGAAGAAGAAGAACACTAGAAGAAGAATAAGAAGAATTTTGGAAAAGAAATAAGAAGAAGACTATAAGCTTATTATGTAAACTTGATCATTTTGTGCTAACATAAGTTATTTTGGAGCTAACCTATAGGAAACTAAGCATATAAGCTCTAAGTTAGTATATTAGAGCCAACTTAGGTAAAATGAAGCTAACCTATGTCATTTTGGAAAAGAAGAAGAATACGAAAAGACTATAAGCTTATTATGTAAACTTGATCATTTTGTGCTAACATAAGTTATTTTGGAGCTAACCTATAGGAAACTAAGCATATAAGCTCTAAGTTAGCATATTAGAGCCAACTTAGGTAAAATGAAGCTAACCTATAGGAAACTAAGCATATTAGAGATAACATAGGTAACTAAGTATATATATATCATTTTGGAGATCTGACATACCTAACAAAGTTCAGTTCTCATGCATTGTTCTTCTCCTTCTCCTTCCTCAGTCTGATGCGCCAAGAGCGGCGAGGCGGTGGAGGCAGTGGAGGCAGTGGGATGTAGTCTTCTACCTCAATTGACGTGGTCATGTCGCCCAGCTGTGGGATCGCCGGCGCCACCACCGGTGCGTGGTCATTGTCGTGCACCACCACCATCACGAGGCCACCTTCGTGCACGACCATCACTAGGTCATCCTCAGCCACCTCCATCTCTTGCCCATGGTCAGCCACCACCATCTCTTGCCCATGGTCAGCCACCACCATCTCTTGCCCATGGTCAGCCACCACCATCTCTTGCCCTTGGTCAGCCACCACCAGCGCTTAGGTCATCCTCACCGATGCCCATCGTCATCCTGCAGCTCCTCATCCCCACTCTGCTCCTCTTCTCCCGCACTCCACCTGGATCATCCTTCTTGTTGTCTATCTTGCTGCCAGAATCGCTGCTGCTTTCGCTCTGACCAGAATCACTTTGCTTCGCTCTGACAGCCATGGTCGTCTTGCCGCTTCTGACCATGGTCATTCTTTGCTTTGGTTGTAGCCATTGTCATTCGCCGCTCCCATTACCTGTCCAAATGCAACAATGACCGTTAACAATCGATGTGAGACAAAGCCAAATGTAGAGGAATAAGAAGAGGCAGAATGTACCAGCATCATAATCTTCAGCGTAGCGCATGCGACACATAGTCGCGTTGAACACCTTCGCGATGAGCATGGTGGCGTCGTCGTCGTAACTGAAGAGAAGGAAGTACCCCAGCTGCAGGTCGTAGGCACGGTAGAACTTCTCCCACCCATGAGACAAGTACATGTGGCCCTTCTTGATCACCAACTCCACATCCCACAGCCTGCGAAACCCGCCGGGCTGTCAGACCTTCACATTATTTGGCGGATCTTCACCCATCAAGATGTTCTTAAAACTGTCAGGCAGCCTCTGCGGTTTGGGACAATGAGTGATGTAGGCAAACAATAGATATCATAATGAGGTGGGTGAAGCTAGGGAGATCTCTCATTTTATATACTGCGTCATGGATGATAATCAAGTCCCAAGTATGATAGTGAAGAACTCGAAAGCATCCAACTCAGATCAAGGTGTCGCAGAGCAGCGGTGGCTGCTTCCCGCCATCTCTGATAATTAAGCAGCAGAAGAGACCAATTAGTACCCTTACAACCGAACAAGGCAAGGCAAGGTATTAAGACGGATGTGAACACATGAGATAAAATCTAGAGACGTGAACACATGAGAACTACTCGTCATCATCACCAATATTGTGACCAGTGTGATCTTCATCATCACTACCATATTGCATCATAGTTTCATCGTGGTCATCCTCCAATAATTCAAACTTAATATACGAAGGCAGCACGTGCACGCATATGCGATATGCCGTGCCGGTTTTCAAAATAATTCAGTCACACCGAACAACCAAAAAGTAGTGCGGGTGGAGGCGCTGCCAGGTATGCACAAATAAACAAAGCAAAAGCATAGTGGCCGGTAATAAATTTCTCTTAGGTTTTGCAAGTGGCCAACAGAGATAAAAATTCAATGACAACAGGGCGGCCCTGACGTGTAACAGGGCACCTCAGCCAGTAACTTATCAGTTCATCACACAAAAGAATTGCACAAAGTGGTACAACTTGCAATCGTATACCATCGCGGGGTCGAAAGCAACAGCATAGATTATCAGATGAGATTATCAGGAACAAAAGTGAAGTGGCACACCAAGAATACCAAGAAAGCACCAGCATTCTCAGGTCACATCATAAGGACCGCAAGTGAATTGACATTGCAAGTTTGCAACAAACACACCAGCACTATCCAATGAGATTTATATGAGCCCATATGGCATAGCAACTACAGCTTCAGAAACTACGGTTCGCCAGTTAACCATCTGCGAATATGCAAGGAGCAGATGACTTAATAATAAATTGCGCAATGTCCAAACGCTGGAAAGAGGAAACGAAACCCACGGACCATTAGCCATCAAGAAAACAAGGCAATTCATTTCTGAATGACTTCAGTATCTTGTTAAAGCAGTTTAAAGGAACATTTAGCAAACATATATGCCTATATCTTTGGATCATCATTCCATTTAGGCAACAAAGTAATAATGCCATAGTTAAGTCTTCCTACATCCAACTTTCCATTAAAAAATCATGAAACAGAGGCATCAAATCATAGTTAATGTTCCATCCTTTCAACTTTTTTCTCACTACTCTAACTCTATTTTGCCACTTTTTCTCATAGTTATCCAACTTTCCAAAATTTTCTTCTGCTTTTCTATAAAACTTTCATAGTTGTATCAAAATGAAATGCATTCCAAACTTTGCTGGCCACCTCACTTAGATGCTCTCTAAGAAACCAGAAATACCTGGGCGGCCTGGTAGCGGACGCCGGGTGGGGACAGGGGTGGACGGGTCCTGCCTCAAGGTGCGGCGGTTCACGGCGGGAGTGGGCCGAGGAGGAGGAGGGCCATCTTCTTCTCGCCGCTGTCGCCGGGCCTGCCTCAGTCTGGCCGCTCCCATGGTCGACGGACGGAGATCTGTGGGGACGGGCGGCGGGCAGGGAACGGAGGGGACGGATGGGGCGTGGGGCGCAGGGTCGGGGTCGGGCGGCGGCGGGGGGTTGGAGGGGGGCGTGGGGCGGGCGGCGGGGGACGGAGGGGACTGAGGGCGGGGCAGGGTCGGGCGGCGGCGGGGGACGGAGGGGGCGGGGGCCTGGAGGCGGCGCTTAGGGACCTGAGGGGCGAAGGGGGCACGGCGGCGGCACGGTTGGGGCGGAGGCGTCTTGAGTGGGGAGGAAGGGAGGAGAGGGAATAAGTTTTTTGCCAAAAAGTAAAGAAATTATTACGCACTCTGTCTCCAAAGGCGCCATTAGTAGTTCTAACTACTAATGGCGCACTTTGCCCGGATACGCCATTAGAATGTTTGAAAAATGAAAAAAATTGTTTCACTAGTGGCGCACCTTCTGCCTGGTGCGCCATTAGTGTATTCCACACTAATGGCGTATCTCCACCAGGTGCGCCATTAGTATATAGTAGTGGCGCACCACTTCTCTGGTGCGCCATTAATGTCAATCCTATCTTTAGCCCTTTTCCTAGTAGTGACACTACTAATAATCTCGATCAGTATCATCAATAAATGCATAATCATCATCATCACTATAATCAATGACGGGCTCATAGGGTTCAGTGGCATCAACATGTGGAAGGCCACCTTTACGTAATCGGTCAAGCATTGAGAGGTCATCCGCAGCAGTAACCTCTTCTTGTTCTGGTTCTTCTTGTTCCTCCTCTGGGGTGATGTGGGATTCACTGTCGCTATCTACTTCAATGTTTTGGGGTGAAGTATACCGGTTCTTGAAACGCTTTTTGGAAAGACGTGTCTCTTGGAAGAATTCTCCTTCATATGTGTCTGGGTTATAATCTTCATAATCCTCTTCCTTTGGGGGAGATAGTCTAGCACGTGGCGGCACTTCATAAAAGACATCCCAACCTTTCAGACTTGGATTAGTTTGGCAGGCCCAGGGTAGATAGAATACTTGGGTCGCATGTTGAGCCGTAATATAGACATCAGGAACATCTAAATGGGTGCTTTGGTTGATTTCAACTAGCCCTATATGTTCATGAGTCCTTCTAGTCTCCTTCGCCTGAAACCAATAACATTTGAAGACTACGACATTCGGTGGGTTTTCACCATAGAATAGAAGTTCATAAATTGCTTCAACTCTCCCATAATACTCGGTACCTCCTTCGCCGATAGCAGATACACAACAATTTGTAGACTTTCGGTCGGCCATAGATAGCTCTTTGCCAAAACGATACCCGTTGATGTCGTATTTGTCAAATGAACGTACCTTATAGTCAAAACCATTAGCGACTTGTCTCAATTCGGCGTCCATAGACTCTGAATTAGCCTACAAGTTTAATATGAAAGGATTGTTGCATTACGCACAAATTAGCGAATGAAATGAAATTGTCTAATAGAATTTACCGCTTTGTTTGAACCAAGAGATGAAACCGGATAGCCGCCTCCTTGCTTTGCGAGAAGCTCATACTCTTCGACGGAATCCTTTTGGATCACCGCTCCATACGAGAATAGGGCTGACGTATCGATCGTATGAAATATCCAGGAATAAGAGCAGTTCAAAGGAAATAGAAGTTGTGAAACAATGTACCGAGAACTTACTCGATGTACGGCCACACTTCTATCAGGTTGTTGAAGATATACAATCTAAATGGTACGCCATTCTTCGTTATCCAAAGATACTGGATTTGAAACACCGGCTGGTGCGAGATTTCCTATGAATAGGCTTAGGTTGGATCCACCTTTTTAGGCTCACAAGATTGTACCGAGGCTTCGGATTATGCAAATGACGATTTTTGGTTTCAGAGTGTGCTGTCACGAAGTTTGCCGCCTCCTCGATGATGAATGCCTCAGCCATAGACGCTTCAATTCTACGCTTTATTTTACATTTTCTCGGCGCCTTACGCATCCTCTCGGTTAGGTAGCACCAACGATTTTGCACGGCCCCCCAATCTTGCCTCGGTCGGGAGATGCAAAATCAAATGTTGCATTGGATTAAAGAAGCCCGGTGGAAAGATCTTCTCTAACTTGCAGATCAACTCTGGCGCCAACTCTTCCATTTCTTCTAGCACACCAGGCGATAGTTCTTTCGGACAAAGAACACGGAAGAAATAGCTGAGTTCTGCCAGTACTAGCCATTCATCCTCAGGGATGAAGCCACGCAACATCACCGGCATTACCCGCTCAATCCATATGTGCCAATCATGACTCTTGAGACCAAATATCTTCAATTTATCAAGACTCGCTCCCTCTTTAGATTCGCTGCATACCCATTGGGGAACATCAACTGCATTTTCACCCACAAGATAATTTCCCTCATAGTTGGCCTTCCAAGATTGAACCATGCCTTTGGCTTCGTCCAGTTCTGCTTTCCTTTCGGTTCTTTCATGTTTTGTAATGGCCTATCACATAGCGCCTCAGATCGACTCTAGCCTTAGTATTATCCTTTGACTTCCCATCTATGCTTAACAATGTACCAAAAAGTGCCTCGGCGATATTCTTCTCGGGCAGCATCACGTTGATGTTGTGTGGGCAAAGGAGGTCTTTGAAGTAAGGAAGATCCCATAAGCATGTTTTTTGAGTCCAGGCGTGCTCAGAATTATACCCCTTGAAGTACCCTGGATGCTCTGGATCTGGCTCGAGAGTGTTTAGCTGATCCAGGGTCTGTTGGCCTGTCAACGCAGGTCGTGCAGAGTTTTTTACAACTCTACCTCTGATGAAGTTCTTCTTGTCTTTCCTGAACTTATGGAGAGGATCCAGGAACTGTCTATGCATGTCGAAGCAAGAAAACTTGCGACCGGCCTGAAGCCAACGAAACTCAAGAGCTCCCTTGCATGTGGGGCACGGGAACCTTCCATGCACACACCAGCCAATGAATAGCGCATACGCCGGCAAGTCAAGCATCGAGTACATGTACCAGACACGCATTATGAAGTTTCATTTGCTATAGGCGTCGTATTTCTTGAACCCATTATCCCAGGCTTCTTGTAATTCGTCCTTAAGCGGCTGCATGTACACATTCATATTTTCCCCCGGATAGTTGGGCCCTGGAATTATCAACGTCAGGAAAATGTTCTTTCTTTGCATAATCTGTCCGGGGGGGAGATTGAGTGGAAAGACAAATACGGGCCAACAACTGTATTGGGCTGCCATCATACCAAACACACTGAACCCATCCGTGCCGATGCCGACCGAGGATGCCTCGGATGTGCCACTTTGTCAAGATGTAATTCATCAAACTTTTTCCACGCAACACCATCCGATGTGTGTACCATCATCGATTTCCATCCGCATCTAGTTCGGTTCTTTTGCCTGTTTTGTGCCATGTCATACATGCGGCCGTCTCTTCGACCATGAAAAGACGTTGAAGTCTTGGTACGATTGGCATATACCGAAGAACACTAACAGGGATTTTGGTCTCAGGTCTTCTCACCCATACCGTTGTCTACCACAATATACGGAAGACTTGCAAATGGGACAATAGTTCAAGTCCGCATAGTCAAGCCTAAATAAGGCACATCCTTTCTCACGTGCATGTATCTTCTCATAGGGCATCTTGATGCACGGAGGATTTTGTCCGACCGGTATAGGTTTGCAGGCATTACATGGCCTTTGGGTAGAAAGCGCCAAAATCTTGTCATAATTGCGTCATAGCATTCTACGCCCAAGTTGAACTGAGCCTTCAAAGCCCTTACTTGTGAGATGGCATCCAACTGACAAAGCTCAGTGTGCTCGTGGAGCGGACGTTTTGAAGACTCCAACATTTCATTGAAGGCCTTTGCAGATTCCTCCATCTCCCCGTCCGAATCCCGAGCATCATCATAGTCTTGCACCATGTTTTCCATCCCGGTACCATGCTCGTCGGTGCGACGATGATCCACCTCAGCTCGGTCACGTTGCGCAGACTCACCATGAAATGTCCACACCACATAATCGGGTGTAAAACCATTCTTCTGCAGGTGTTTACCCATTTCAGCCTCTGTCCTCTTTTCCCAATTGCCGCATCGGAAACAGGGGCACCAAGTTTTCCTCTGTCCATTTGCAAATGCGGCTTGCACAAACCCCTTGGTTTTTGTGAACCATTCAGCGCTCCATTTGTTACGACTCAGTGTGACGGTATACATCCACGCACGATCACTCATCTTGACTTTCGAGCTCTGGACACACAACAATTATATATATAATTCACCATGTATATATTCATCAGTTGATCTACTTTGTCAATTTTATTACGTCCATGCAACCTACACTCTAATAGGTAATGATAGGTCCTAATCACCCAGTATGTGTAGATTGGGTTCATTTTCCCATGCTATGCTCCGGATCCGGCCTTAAAATTTCGGCAGCACCTCCCGCTGTTCTCACGATACACGTCTACGCAATAAGCAGAGAGGATGTGTACCCGGAGAACAACATGGGAAATCGACGAAATTTATGCCGGATCGAGCAAAGCATATGGGAAAAACGAACCCAATCTACACATACTGGCTGTCCATGGATACCGTTGGACAATTCGAAGAATCAAGGTTATAAATATGCAAATGCATGCATATTTATAACTATGACGCTTTCGAACGGGAGACACATATTGGTTACGACATCGATGATTCAAGACACATATATAGCTAGCGATCAAGTTTCATCGGCACGAACACCGGAACAGAGCAAATAATTAATGGGGGAGGAGGACATGTCATTTGTGCTCACCCACGAACGAAGGGGCATAGCTCGTCAAACGCACGGCGAGGTCGTCGAACACCAAATCTCGCAGCGGTGAAACAACTGTACATTTAAATCAACCCGATCAACACAATTATATATGATGTTTTTCATAACAAAATCAAAAAATATATGACCTAGCTAACTAATAATTCACAAATATAAGACCCTGTCGGCCTCGGGGGGTCGGGTGTCGGGGTGTCGTGTCGTTGTCGGGGTGTGGTGTCGGGGTCAGGGGTCAGGGGGTCGGGGTGTTGGGGTCGGGGTGTCGGGGTCGGGGTGTCGGGGTCAGGGGGGTCAGGGGGTCGGGGTATTTCCTTCTATCCTTCTTCTTCTTTCTTTCTCTTCTTCTTCTTTCCTTTCTTCTTCTTCTTCTTTCATCTTTTTCTACCTTTTACTTCTTTTCGCTTTCTTCTTTTCTTCTTCTTCTACTTCTTCTACTTCTTTTCTTCATCTTCTTTTTTCATCTTTCTACTACTTCTAATTCTTCTACTTCTTCTAATTCTTTTCTAACACTAACACTAACACAATCTAGCACTAACAATTAAACAGCAAAAAATGAAAAACTGGAAAAAAGTAGTAGTCCCACACCGAGCAATGGGACGGTCATGGGGGCACCGGGTGGCGGGGCGGCGTTGGTGGCGGGCTGACGGGCGTCGGGCGGGTGGGGTGGGGGCGGAGGGTGGTGGGGCGACGGGCCAAGGGTGCGGGCGAGGGCCGGGCGGCAGGGCGGGCGGCGGCGGGCGGCAAGGGCGGCGGTGGCGAGGGGGTGGGGCGGGCGGCGGGTGGGGTGGTGGTTGACGGGCCAAGGGTGCGGAGGCGGGGCGGGCGGCGGGGCAGCGGGCAGGGCGGTGGATCTAGCGAGAGGAAAGAGGAAGAGAAGGGAGAGTAATGGGCGGGGGGTGGCGTCCGTTAGTTACTCGACTCTTTGCCGTCCGCCGTTATCTCTCTTTGCCGTCCGCTAGCAGATGGCAAAGAGGTGGGGGTGTTAAGTTTTTTTAAAGCGGGTGGGTGGGTGGGGGCCACCTCCCTCTTTGCCGTCAGCGGGCTGACGGCAACGAAATGGCGCATGGCAAAGAGGTTATTTGCCGTCAGCCGTTTCTTTGCCGTCCGCTTTACGGTAGCTGATGGCAAGAGCTTCTTTGCCGTCCGCTAGCGGACGGCAAAGATTTGGCAGATGGCAAAGTAGCTGATTCCAGTAGTGAGGGATAAATTCATGCAATATGATAAAAACCCCATCTTGTTATCCTTGATGGCAACAATACAATACGTGCCTTGCAACCCTTTACATCCTTTGGGTAAGGACACCGCAAGATTGAACCCAAAGCTAAGCACTTCTCCCATTGCAAGAACTACCAATCTAGTTGGCCAAACCAAACGGATAATTCTAAGAGACTTGCAAAGATAACCAATCATACATAAAAGAATTCAGAGAAGATTCAAATATTGTTCATAGATAATCTGGATCATAAACCCACAATTCATCGGTCTCAACAAACACACCGCAAAAAGAAGATTACATCGAATAGATCTCCACGAGAGAGGGGAGAACATTGTATTGAGATCCAAAAAGAGAGAATAAGCCATCTAGCTACTAGCTATGGACCCGAAGGTCCAAGTAAACTACTCACACTTCATCGGAGGGGCTATGGTGTTGATGTAGAAGCCCTCCGTGGTGGATGCCCCCTCCGGCGGAGCTCCGAAACAGGCCCCAAGATGGGATCTCATGGATACAGAAAGTTGCGGCGGTGGAATTAGGTTTTTGGCTCCTGTTCTGATCGTTTGGGGGTACGTAGGTATATATAGGAGGAAGGAGTACGTCGGTGGAGCAACAGGGGGCCCACGAGGCAGGGGGCGCGCCCTAGGGGGGTGCCCCCACCCTCGTGACCGCCTCTGTTACTTCTTGGAGTAGGGTCCAAGTCTCCTGGATCACGTTCGGTGAGAAAATCACGTTGAAGGTTTCATTCCGTTTGGACTCCGTTTGATATTCCGCTTTCTTGAAACACTTGAAATAGGCAAAAAACAGCAATTCTGAAATTTGGGCCTCCGGTTAATAGGTTAGTCCCAAAAATAATATAAAAATGGAAAATAAAGCCCAATATAGTCCAAAACAGTAGATAAAGTAGCATGGAGCAATCAAAATTATATATACGTTGAAGACGTATCAGGCATCCCCAAGCTTAATTCCTGCTCGTCCTCGAGTAGGTAAATGATAAAAAGAGAATTTTTGATGCGGAGTGATACTTTGGCATAATTTCAATGTAAATCTTCTTAATTGTGGTATGAATATTCAGATCCGAAAGATTCAAGACAAAAGTTCATATTGACATAAAAATAATAATACTTCAAGCATACTAACTAAGCAATTATGTCTTCTCAAAATAACATGGCCAAAGAAAGTTATCGCTACAAAATCATATAGTCTGGCTATGCTCCATCTTCCCCACACAAAATATTTAAATCATGCACAACCCCGATGACAAGCCAAGCAATTGTTTCATACTTTTAACATTTTCAAAACTTTTTCAATCTTCACGCAATACATGAACGTGAGCCATGGATATAACACTATATGTGGAATAGGATGGTGGTTGTGGAGAAGACAAAAAAGGGAAGATAGTCTCACATCAACTAGGCGTATCAACGGGCTATGGAGATGCCCATCAATAGATATCAATGTGAGTGAGTAGGGATTGCCATGCAACGGATGCACTAGAGCTATAAGTATATGAAAGCTCAACAAAAGAAACTAAGTGGGTGTGCATCCAACTCGCTTGCTCACGAAGACCTAGGGCATTTGAGGAAGCCCATCATTAGAATATACAATCCAAGTTCTATAATGAAAAATTCCCACTAGTATATGAAAGTGACAAAATAAGAGACTCTCTATCATGAAGATCTTGGTGCTACTTTGAAGCACAAGTGTGGTAAAAGGATAGTAGCATTGTCCCTTCTCTCTTTTTCTCTCATTTTTTATTAGGGCCTTTTCTCTCTTTTTTATGGCCTCTTTTTTTTCTTTTTTTTTCTTTATTTATTTATTTTTCGTCCGGAGTCTCATCTCGACTTGTGGGGAAATCATAGTCTCCATCATCCTTTCCTCACTTGGGACAATGCTCTAAAGAATGATGATCATCACACTTTTATTTTTCTTACAACTCAACAATTACAACTCGATTCTTAGAACAAAGTATGACTCTATATGAATGCCTCCGGCGGTGTACCGGGATATGCAATGAAACAACAGTGAGATGTATGAAAGAATTATGAAAGGTGGCTTTGCCACAAATACGATGTCAACTACATGATCATGCTAGCAATATAACAATGATGGAGCGTATCATAATAAACAGAGCGGTGGAAAGTTGCATGGCAATATATCTCGGAATGGCTATGGAAATGCCATGATAGGTAGGTATGGTGGCTGTTTTGAGGAAGATATATGGTGGGTGTATGATACCGGCGAAAAGTGCGCGGTATTAGAGAGGCTAGCAATGGTGGAAAGATGGGAAAAAGTGCGTATAATCCATGGACTCAACATTAGTCATAAAGAACTCATATACTTATTGCAAAAATCTAGAAGTTATCAAAGCAAAGTATTACGCGCATGCTCCTAGGGGGATAGATTGGTAGGAAAAGACCATCGCTCGTCCCCGACCGCCACTCATAAGGAAGACAATCAATAAAGAAATCATGCTCTGAGTTCATCACATAACGGTTCACCATACGTGCATGCTACGGGAATCACAAACTTCAACACAAGTATTATTTAAATTCACAACTACTCAACTAGCATGACTCAAATATCACCATCTTCATATCTCAAAACAATTATCAAGCATCAAAATTTTCTTAGTATTCAACGCACTCAAAAGAAAGTTTCACATATCTTGAATACCAAGTATGTTAATATTAAGCAAATTACCATGCTATTAACGACTCTCAAATTAATCTAAGTGAAGCATGAGA
Source organism: Aegilops bicornis (assembly GCA_021605145.1). Taxonomy (NCBI): domain Eukaryota; kingdom Viridiplantae; phylum Streptophyta; class Magnoliopsida; order Poales; family Poaceae; genus Aegilops; species Aegilops bicornis. The sequence goes on from CM038672.1 coordinate 12,648,893, forward strand.
GATCAATAGTTTCTTTAAAACAAATCCACCACCGTGCTCTAAAAGATCTAAGTGAAGCACTAGACCAAAAATTATCACGCTCAAAAGATATAAGTGAAGCACTATGAGCAAAACTATCAAGCTCAAAAGATATAAGTGAAGCACATAGAGTATTCTATCAAATTCAAATTTATGTATGGCTCTCTCAAAATATGTGTACAGCAAGGATGATTGTGGTAAACTAACAAGCAAATACACAAATAATACAAGACGCTCCAAGCAAAACACATATCATGTGGTGAATAAAAATATAGCTCCAAGTAAATTACCGATGGAAGTAGACGAAAGAGGGGATGCCTTCCGGGGCATCCCCAAGCTTTGCATTTTTGGTGTCCTTGGTTTATCTTGGGGGTGCCATGGGCATCCCCAAGCTTAGGCCCTTGCCACTCCTTGTTCCATAATCCATCAAAAGAATTTACCCAAAACTTGAAAACTTCACAACACAAAACTCAATAGAAATCTCGTGAGCTCCGTTAGAAAAAGAAAACAAAAGACTACTTTAAGGTACTGTAATGAACTCATTTTTTATTTATATTGGTGTTAAACCTACTGTATTCCAACTTCTCTATGGATTATAAACTATTTTACTAGCCATAGATTCATCAAAATAAGCAAACAACACACGAAAAACAGAATCTGTCCAAAACAGAACAGTCTGTAGCAATCTGTAATTAACGCAAACTTCTAGAACTCCAAAAATTCTACCAAAATTAGAAGACCTAGACAGTTTGTTTGTTGATCAGAAACAATTGGAATCAGTATTTTATCACGTTTTGGTGATTTTTAATAATTCAGGCACTGAGCGCAAAGTTTCTGGAAATTACAGCAAGATCAAATAACTATCATCCAAGAAGATCCAATAGGTCCAGCTTGGCACAAACACTAATTAAAACATAAAACCACATCTAAACAGAGGCTAGATGGATTATTTATTTCTAAACTGAAGCAAAAACAAAAAACTAAAAATAAAATTGGGTTGCCTCCCAACAAGCGCTATCGTTTAACGCCCCTAGTTAGGGATAAAAGCAAGGATAGATCTAAGTAGTGCCGTAGTGATAAGATAGATCGGTGAAACTCATTTCATATTCTCTATGTTCGGCAGCAAGTTTTCTTTAAGGCAAGAAAAAGTAATCAAAAGGGCTAAATTTAATAGGACAAAAGTCCCCAAGATCAATTTTAGGAAGTATAGGTTCCTCTTTCGGCCCTTCGTATTGCACAACCAATTCATCATTATAAGCGTTCATCTGACAGAACTTGGTGAGCCTATACTCAAGAGAGCATCCTAGCTAATTATTTCGGATAGCCAAATCATCATTAAGTTCAGAGATTCTATCAATTAAAATATTGGTAGGCACCTTTTTTCTAAGATTTTCATTGAAAGCAACATAGTCGATAGATTGAAAACGTATTATTTCTTCTTGATCAAAAATGATAGATTCTATGGGAGGACGGCCGGCGTCCACCCTATAATGCGCAAAGATTTCTTTGGCTTCTTTTATTATAAATATGAATTCATGAGCCGAAAAGATTGTAGCGGCACGCTTAACGGAGGAGTGTTCAATATTAGAAAATTCTAGGAAAATTATTTGTATAGAAGGGTGCATATGCATAAATTGCCTTTCAAGTTCAACGATAAGCATGGCAATAGCGTCCGCAAGGCTACTAGTTCCATGGAGAATAGAACCACCCATAGAGGGGAAAGCACCAGCACAAGTAAAGAAATCTTGAATAACAACTTTTCCAATAATATTACCACTACCGATTCGAATTTTTTTTGTATGATAGGTAGGGGATTCTTCAGCAGGAGCTTCAGAATTTTCTGTGATATTATTATCGCCCATATCGGCAATAATTTCCCCAATTTCGGACATAACGACAATCAAGCGAACTAACACACGAGCAAACAAGAGGACGAGGAAAAGGCAAACGAGAGAAAGAGGAGGAGATTGGGAAAGAGAGGGCGAATAAAACGGCAAAGGTGAAGTGGGGGAGAGGAAAACGAGAGGCAAATGGCAAATAATGTAATGCGGGAGATAGGGATTGTGATGGGTACTTGGTATGTAGACTTTAACGGTGCCAGAAATGGCTTGTTGTTAGGAGTCCAAGTCTTGACTTGCTCTTGCGTAAGCCTCCCGCAACGGGCGCCGTAAATTCTTCTTGCTACCTCTTGAGCACTGCGTTGGATTTCCCGAAGAGGAGAGGATGATGCAGCAAAGTAGAGTAAGTATTTCCCTCAGTTTTGAGAACCAAGGTATCAATCCAAAGAGGAGGCTACGACAAGTCCCTCGTACCTGCACAAAACAATAGCTCCTTGCAACCAACGCGATTAGGGGTTGTCAATCCCTTCACGGTCACTTACGAGAGTGAGATCTGATAGAGATGATAAATAATATTTTTGGTATTTTTGGTATAGAGATGCAAAGTGAAAAGTAAAAGGCAAAGTAAAAACAAAGCAAGTATTAAAGTAATGGAGATTGATATGATGAGAATAGACCCGGGGGCCATAGGTTTCACTAGTGGCGTCTCTCAAGAGCATAAGTATTCTAGGGTGGGTGAACAAATTAATGTTGAGCAATTGACGGATCTTAGCATAGTTATGAGAATATCTAGGCATGATCATGTATATTGGCATCACGTCCGAGACAAGTAGACCGACTCCTGCCTGCATCTACTACTATTACTCCACTCATCGACCGCTATCCAAAGATGCATCTAGAGTATTAAGTTAAAAACAAAGTAACGCCTTAAGCAAGATGACATGATGTAGAGGGATAAATTTATGCAATATGATAGAAACCCCATCTTGTTATCCTCGATGGAAACAATACAATACGTGCCTTGCAACCCTTTCTGTCACTGGGTAAGGACACCGCAAGATTGAACCCAAAGCTAAGCACTTCTCCCATTGCAAGAACTACCAATCTAGTTGGCCAAACCAAACGGATAATTCAAAGAGACTTGCAAAGATAACCAATCACACATAAAAGAATTCGGAGAAGATTCAAATATTGTTCATAGATAATCTGGATCATAAACCCACAATTCATCGGTCTCAACAAACACACCGCAAAAAGAAGATTACATTGAATAGATCTCCATGAGAGAGGGGGAGAACATTGTATTGAGATCCAAAAGAGAGAAGAAGCCATCTAGCTACTAGCCATGGACCGAAGGTCTGAAGTAAACTACTCACACTTCATCGAAGGGGCTATGGTGATGATGTAGAAGCCCTCCATGGTGGATGCCCCTCCGTGGAGCTCCTAACAGGCCCCAAGATGGGATCTCGTGGATCTGAGAAAGTTGCGACGGTGGAATTAGGTTTTTGGCTCCTGTTCTGATCGTTTGGGGGTACGTAGGTATATATAGGAGGAAGGAGTACGTCCGTGGAGCAAAAGGGGGCCCACTAGGCACGGGGGCGCGCCCCCCACCCTCGTGACCGCCTCTGTTACTTCTTGGAGTAGGGTCCAAGTCTCCTGGATCACGTTCGGTGTGTAAATCACGTTCCCGAAGGTTTCATTCCGTTTGGACTCCGTTTGATATTCCGTTTCTTCGAAACACTGAAATAGGCAAAAACAACAATTCTGGGCTGGGCCTCCGGTTAATAGGTTAGTCCCAAAAATAATATAAAACTGGAAAATAAAGCCCAATATAGTCCAAAACAGTAGATAAAGTAGCATGGAGCAATCAAAAATTATAGATACGTTGGAGAAGTATCACCCCCCTCCACCATAGTCCACCTCGATAATACTGTAGCGGTGCTTAGGCGAAGCCCTGCGTCGGTAGAACATCATCATCGTCACCACGCCGTCATGCTGACGAAACTCTCCCTCAACACTCGGCTGGATCGGAGTTCGAGGGACGTCATCGGGCTGAACGTGTGTTGAACTCAGAGGTGTCGTGTGTTTGGTACTTGATCGGTCGGATCATGAAGACGTACGACTACATCAACCGCGTTGTGCTAACGCTTCCGCTTTCGGTTTACGAGGATACGTGGACACACTCTCCCCTCTCATTGCTATGCATCACCATGATCTTGCGTGTGCGTAGGAATTTTTTTGAAATTACTATGTTCCCCAACAGTGGCATCCGAGCCTGGTTTTATGCGTTGATGTTATATGCATGAGTAGAACACAAGTGAGTTGTGGGCGATATAAGTCATACTGCTTACCAGCATGTCATACTTTGGTTCGGCGGTATTGTTGGATGAAGCGGCCCGGACCGACATTACCGTACGCTTACGCGAGACTGGTTTTACCGACGTGCTTTGCACATAGGTGGCTGGCGGGTGTCAGTTTCTCCAACTTTAGTTTAACCGAATGTGGCTACGCCCGGTCCTTGCGAAGGTTAAAACAGCACCAACTTGACAAACTATCGTTGTGGTTTTGATGCATAGGTAAGAACAGTTCTTGCTAAGCCCGTAGCAGCCACGTAAAACTTGCAACAACAAAGTAGAGGATGTCTAACTTGTTTTTGCAGGGCATGTTGTGATGTGATATGGTCAAGACATGATGCTAAATTTTATTGTATGAGATGATCATGCTTTGTAACCGAAGTTATCAAAGAATCGGGCAGGAGCCATATGGTTGTCGCTTTATTGTATGCAATGCAATCGCCCTATAATGCTTTACTTTATCACTAAGCGGTAGCGATAGTCGTAGAAGCATAAGATTGGTGAGACGACAACTATGCTACAATGGAGATCAAGGTGTCGCGCCGGTGCCGATGGTGATCATGGAGGTGCTTAGCATATTACTCGGGTGCAAGCCAGTTTTGCACACGCAGAATACTCGGGTTAAACTTGACGAGCCTAGGATATGCAGATATGACCTCGGAACACTGAGACCGAAAGGTCGAGCGTGAATCATATAGTAGATATGATCAACATAGTGATGTTCACCATTGAAAACTATTTCATTTCACGTGACGATCGGTTATGGTTTAGTTGATTTGGATCACGTGATCACTTAGAAGATTAGAGGGATGTCTTTCTAAGTGGGAGTCCTTAAGTAATATGATTAATTGAACTTAAATTTATCATGAACTTAGTACCTGATAGTATCTTGCTTGTCTATGTGGATTGTAGATAGATGGCCCGTGCTGTTGTTCCGTTGAATTTTAATACGTTCCTTGAGAAAGCAAAGTTGAAAGATGATGGTAGCAATTACACGGACTGGGTCCGTAACTTGAGGATTATTCTCATTGCTGCACAGAAGAATTACGTCCTAGAAGCACCGCTGGGTGCCAGGCCTGTTGCTGATGCAACTGACGACGTTAAGAATGTCTGGCAGAGCAAAGCTGATGACTACTCGATAGTTCAGTGTGCCATGCTTTACGGCTTAGAACCGGGACTTCAACGACGTTTTGAACGTCATGGAGCATATGAGATGTTCCAAGAGTTGAAGTTAATATTTCAAAAGAATTCCCGGATTGAGAGATATGAAGTCTCCAATAAGTTCTACAGCTGCAAGATGGAGGAGAATAGTTACATCGGTGAGCATATACTCAAGATGTCTGGGTATAATAATCACATGATTCAACTGGGAGTTAATCTTCCGGATGATAGCGTCATTGACAGAATTCTCCAATCACTGCCACCAAGCTACAAGAGCTTCGTGATGAACTATAACATGCAAGGGATGGATAAGACGATTCTCGAGCTCTTCGCAATGCTAAAGGCAGCGGAGGTAGAAATCAAAAAGGAGCATCAAGTGTTGATGGTCAATAAGACCACTAGTTTCAAGAAAAAGGGCAAAGGGAAGAAGAAGGGGAACTTCAAGAAGAACAGTAAGCAAGTTGCTGCTCAGGAGAAGAAACCCAAGTCTGGACGTAAGCCTGCAACTGAGTGCTTCTACTGCAAGCAGAATGGTCACTGGAAGCGGAACTGCCCCAAGTATTTGGCGGATAAGAAGGATGGCAAGGTGAACAAAGGTATATGTGATATACATGTTATTAATGTGTACCTTACTAGAGCTCGCAGTAGCACCTGGGTATTTGATACTGGTTCTGTTGCTAATATTTGCAACTCGAAACAGGGACTACGGATTAAGCAAACACTAACCAAGGACGAGGTGACGATGCGCGTGGGAAATGGTTCCAAAGTCGATGTGATCGCGGTCGGCATGCTACCTCTACATCTACCTTCTGGGTTAGTTTTAGACCTAAATAATTGTTATTTGGTGCCAGCGTTGAGCATGAACATTATATCTGGATCTTGTTTGATGCGAGACGGTTATTCATTTAAGTCAGAGAATAATGGTTGTTCTATTTATATGAGTAATATCTTTTATGGTCATGCACCCTTGATGAGTGGTCTATTTTTGATGAATCTCGATAATAATGATACACATATTCATAATGTTGAAGCCAAAAGATGCAGAGTTGATAATGATAGTGCAACTTATTTGTGGCACTGACGTTTAGGTCATATCGGTGTAAAGCGCATGAAGAAACTCCATACTGATTGACTTTTGGAACCACTTGATTGTGAATCACTTGGTACTTGTGAACCGTGCCTTATGGGCAAGATGACTAAAACGCCGTTCTCCGGTACTATGGAGAAAGCAACAGATTTGTTAGAAATCATACATACAGATGTATGTGGTCCGATGAATGTTGAGGCTCGCGGCAGGTATCGTTATTTCCTCACCTTCACAGATGATTTAAGCAGATATGGGTATATCTACTTAATGAAGCATAAGTCTGAAATGTTTGAAAAGTTCAAAGAATTTCAGAGTGAAGTTGAAAATCATCGTAACAAGAAAATAAAGTTTCTACGATCTGATCATGGAGGAGAATATTTGAGTTACGAGTTTGGTCTACATTTGAAACAATGCGGAATAATTTCGCAACTCACGCCACCCGGAACACCACAGCGTAATGGTGTGTCCGAACGTCGTAATCGTACTTTACTAGATATGGTGCGATCTATGATGTCTCTTACTGATTTTCCGCTATTGTTTTGGGGTTATGCTTTAGAGACGGCTGCATTCACATTAAATAGGGCACCATCAAAATCCGTTGAGACGACGCCTTATGAACTGTGGTTTGGCAAGAAACCAAAGTTATCGTTCCTTAAAGTTTGGGGCTGCGATGCTTATGTGAAAAAGTTTCAACCTGATCATAAGGAATGAGAAGAAGAAAAACAAGGAAGAGGAGAAAAAGAAAGAATAGAAGAAGAAAGAGAAGAAAAAGAAAGAATAAAAGAAGAAGAATGAGAAGGAAAAGGGTAAAAACCTTCTTCTTCTTCTTCTAGTCTTCTTCTTCTTCTTCTTCTACTTCTTCTTCTAACTTGCTTACTCTCATTTTTGCAGATTTGATTCACTTCATGGAAGCTGGATTGATGAACTGCTAGTTTTAGTTTCTGTTTTAATTTTTTGTTCATAAACAATGTATGCTGAATAACTCCGTGAAACTATCTATGTATGTTGATGAACTCCGTGAAACTATGTATGTATTGGACGTTTTAATACCCTATGTGCTCTGTTGCGTTGATGGACTGCTAGATGATGGATACATGGGCTATGTTTGAGGTTGAAACTATATATATAATTTATGTATTTTGAAAATGCAAGATATGACAAAAAAAAACAGAAAAACAGGGGCTATACAGGAGCTTTGCCGTCCGCTGGGCTTTGCCATCAGCCAGCAGACGGCAAAGCTGCCACGTGGTAGCTACCTGTGCAACCTGGGGCACTGGCTGGACTATTTGGTTACTTTGCCATCCGCTGGCCTGTTTGTCGTCTGCCAGTGGACGACATAGCTTGACACGTGGCAGCACCTGGGGGCTGGCCAGTTTCGCTACGATGCCGTCAGTTGGCAGACGACAAATGTGCAATTGTCTTTGTCGTCTTCCAGCGGACGGCAAAGCACGCCGTTAACCACTTAACGGACCTAACCTGGTACTTGTGCCGTCCGGGCTCTTTGTCGTCCGCTGGCGGACGGCAAAGAGCATTTCATCTTTGTCGTCTGCCAGAAGACGGCAAAGAGCCCTTCACCGTAGCCTATTCAGCCGGACCTGTTGTCGTCCGCTGGCAGACGGCAAAGGCCTTTGCCTTCAGCCATGCATGCCTTTGCCGTCAGCCATGGCAGATGGCAAAGTGCCTGATTCCTATAGTGACATATAAAACGGAATCTGTCAAAAAAAGAACAACCTGTACCAATCGGCAACTCTCGAATACTTATGTAATTCCAAAAATTCAATTAGGACAACCTGGGAAATTTGTGTACCAATCTTGTGCAAAAAGGATCGGATCAAAAGCACGCTTCTGTAGAAAAATGAAAATTATTTTCCTGGGTGCAAAAGTTTCAGTTTTTCAGCAAGATCAAAACAATTATCACCGTAAGCCATCCCAAAGGTCTTACTTGTCACAAACACTAATTAAAACACAAAAACACATCTAACCAGAGGCTAGATGAATTATTTATTGAAAAACAGCAAGGAAAAATATTGGGTTGTGTCCCAACAAGCACTTTTCTTTAGAGCCTTTGTAGCTAGGCATTGAGATTCCAATGATGCTTACATGAAAGACAAGAATTAAAGCACAAAGAGAGCATCATAAAACATGTGACAAACACACTTAAGTCTAATATACTTCCTACACATAGGTATTTATAGGCAAACAAATTATCAAGACAAGAAAAAACTAGCATATGCAAGGAAGAAGAAAGAGACGATAGCAATCTCAACATGAAGAGAGTTAATTTAGTAACATGAAAATTTCTACAACCATATTTTCCTCTCTCATAATAATTACATGTAGGATCATAAGCAAATTCAACAAAATAGCTATCACATAACATATTCTCTGCACGACCCACATGCGTGCAAAGTTGACAGTCTTCCAAAATAGTGGCATTAACTAAAGTCATGACCTCTCCAAACCCACTTTTATCAAAAAATTCATAAGATTGAACATTCTCCAAGTATGTGGGATCTAATGTTTACACTCTTCCAAACCCACTTTCAATATTATTGCAAACATTATTATCAATCTCATATTTATCATGGGGCATAAATAAATTTTCAAGATCATAAGACGCATTATCACCCCAATCATGGTCATTGCAATAAGTAGTGGACATAGCAAAACTAGCATCCCCAAGCTTGGGTTTTGCATATTATTAGCACCATTGACATTAATAGAATTTATAATAATATCATTGAAATCATGCTTTTGATTCAAGGAATTATCAAGTATGGGTGCAATAGCAACAATCTCATGTTTAACATAAGGGATTATAGCAAATTCATCTCCATAATATTGGCATCATGACCACAAAGAATAGCAAGCATCACACTCATCAAGGGAGGGTATGTCAATCAAATCATCGGAATCATAATTATCTATAGATTCATGCATATCAATATTTTCTTCCAAAGCAACGGCCATTCTCTCAATAAATTCTTTGACATAGGCATTGTGAGCATAGTATTCATAGCAATATTTAAGTATGTCAAAATTTTCAGATATGTAGAGAGTTATATCATACTTTTCAATCAAAGAAGCAACTTCATAAGCACTCTTAAAAGCAAAAAATTCTTCAATTTGTTCGATATCATAGTAACTGTAAACACCCTTTTCATAAGACGATAAGATTTAATTATCATTAAACTCACATAGGTAGTGAAGGTGTTTTTTGGGTTCTTAGAGCAACAAGTAAAATCACAAAGTTCACAAAGATTCCAAGCATAACATAGCAAACAATTTATTTGATTCCATAAGAGTCTCCCTTTTTCGGACAAACGGTGACGCACAAAATGTGCATGCTCATATAAAGATTTTCCCTCAATTAAATTAGTTGGGGTTTCAGCACGAGCACACATGGATCGAAGATGATCCAAGTAGAAAACTTTAAGTAGATCCATAAACTTTGTTTCTGATTTTCAATAAGCACACAATTATGCCAAGCAAATGAGCAACCAATCCAAGAAAGACATAAGGGCAAATGAAAAAGACGAACGAAAGAAGGGCGAAGAAAAGGGTGAAAACCGTGGTATTATAGGAGCATACCACATCACCTTGGCAGGAACCCTCTTCCTGGGGCGCTCGCCCTCAACATCACCAGGGTCATCTCGTCTGATCTTATACCGCAATGCACCGCATACCGGGCATGCATTAAATTTCTCATAATCCTCACCGCGGTAGATGATGCAGTCATTGGGGCATGCATGTATCTTTTGCACCTCTAATCCTGGAGGGCAGAGAACCTTCTTTGCTCCATACGTACTGTCAGGCAATTTGTTATCCTTTGGAAGCTTCTTCTTCATTATTTTCAGTAGCTTCCCAAATCCCTTGTCAGATAAATCATTATTTGCCTTCCAGTGCAGCAATTCCCGTGTGGTACCGAGCTTTGTGTTGCCATCTTCACAATTTGGGTACAACCCTTTTTTGTGATCCTCTAACATGCGATCGAACTTCAACTTCTCCCTTTCGCTTTCGCATTCTCTCTGTGCATCAACAATGACCCAGCAAAGATCATCATCGGGAAAATCATCTGGTGCCTCTTGATCTTCAGCTTCCCCTGTTGCAGTATCACCGTATTCAGGGAACATAGGATAGTTGTCATCATCCTCTTCTTCTTCGTTGTCTTCCATCATAACCCCTCTTTCTCCGTGCTTGGTCCAAACATTATAGTGTGGCATGAAACCCTTCTCAAGCAGGTGGATGTGAAGGGTTTTCAAGGAAGAGTGATCCTTCGCATTCCCACAGACAGTACATGGACAATACATAAAACCCTTCTGCTTGTTTGCCTCAGCCACCTCGAGAAAATTATGCAGGCCCTCCATGTAGTCGGAGGTGCGTCGGTCACCGTACATCCATTGTCGGTTAATCTGCGTGCAATATATAGTTAAGTGTATCAAAACCATTACAGAACATCATGAATAGAGGACTGACCAAATTAATACAAGTTCATCATCACATTAAAACCAAAGTACAATCGTGATCAAATGTTATCACTGAAAAAATAAATACATAAAGTTCATACATAGTTCTCATAGAACAACATACAACTCTCTAGAGCATCTAATTAAAACATACATTGGAACTAACACACAACTATGTAAAACATTTAAATGCAACAACAAATGTGATAAAAATCGCAACTAAGGTAACAATTGACCCAACAGCATAATGATACCAAGCCTCATTATCAATGGCATATTTTCTAATCTTCAAACGCATTGCATCCATCTGGATCTTGTGCTCATCGACGACATCAGCAACATGCAACTCCAATTTCATCTTCTCCTCTTCAATTGTTTTCAATTTTTCTTTCAAATAATTATTTTCTTTTTCAACCAAATTTAACCTCTCGACAAGACGGTCGGTTGGAATTTCCGGTTCACATACCTCCTAGATAAAAACATCTATGTCACGTTGGTTGGCATAATTGTCATAAACACTAAATGAAACAAATAGTTATAAAAGATAATATACCACATCCGAATCATAGATCGACGAGAGCCGGCGGGGGCGGATACCAAAACCATGGCACTATATAATAACAAACAATAATAAAAGTAAGAAAATTATACAAGTAGATATCTAAATCATACAAGTAATTTTTTCCTTTTAAAAAGAAGATAAGAACAAGAGGCTCATCACGGTGGTGCCGGTGACGAGATCGGCGCGGGGGATCGACGGCGGTGAGGACGGGGACGGGGACGAGACGGCACCCTACACATGTGCAGACTCTAAGAAGTTAATTTGAGCTCAAATTGTGCATCTAAAACCCACAAACCACTCTATTTCTAGAGCATTTGAAATGAACTAAACTAGCGGTGAGAGATGAAAGGATGAAATTGCTAACCTTTTAGAACACTTGTGTAGTTGGTGCACTGCCAAACCTAGACAAATCTTAGGGAAAATATAGTTTGGAGGTTGAGCTTGGAGAGGAGAGAGCTTAAGTGTGGCTCGGACATTTCATCAAACACCTCATGTGCATAAGAGGTGAGAGCAGAGAAGCACACACCTCCCACACGCCGGCCAGCCAAAAAACAGAGGAGTGAGCGGGCAGGGGCGAGCATATATATACGAATCTCTTTCGTCCCGGTTGATGGCTAGAACCGGGATAGAAGACATACCTTTAGTCCCAGTTCCAGCCATCAACCGGGACTAAAGGGGCTGCGCCAGGAGCGAGGCCCTTTAGTCCTGGTTCGTGTTTGGAACCGGGACTAAAAAGGTCGGACAAACCGGGACTGGTGCCTGCCGAGGCCCGGCCGGCGCCCTGACCGCTCGAACCGGGACTGATGCACCCATTAGTCCCGATTCGTAACACGACCGGGACTAATGCTCTGATCTGGCCAGGACCAAAGCCCTATTTTCTACTAGTGTAAGTGTTCGACACGGTTTTTCTGGGATGGCAAGCATGCATGTGACGAACTTCGTGATGCAGAAGCTAATTAACATTATTTCAAATACTTCCTGAAAAGTCAAAATGTGCTAACATCTACGTACCTAACTAAATTATCAGCACGACGTGCCGTGTGTGCGTTCATATAGATTAACTAGATCATTGATGGCGCGCGTTGCTGCGCCCGTCTATTTGAATGTAAAATTATAAGAATTTTTGTAAATATATGAACATGAAAGCTAAGTTTACATATTGGTTAGTGATCAAAGAGGATATTTTACAATAAAATAGAAATGTTGATAAACTTTGAATATTTCAAATACATTGCTTTGATGTAGACAGGCAACCCATAATACACTTTTTCAAAATTATAGGTATAGAATACAAAAAATCAACATGCTATAGTGACACCATTCAAATCATCGCTGAGTATGGCAGTACCAAAATAGCCATGGAACAAAGGGAGCAATTAACTAAAATGTTTCATATGCAGAAAGGCAATCGAATATCTCCTGTTTATATTTCAAGTTGCCGCAAGGATAAATTTACACAGCTAGTAACCATTCATAATAATAGACCAATGTACAAATTTTGGTATGAGAATTTATTACAGGCATAAATATAATGTGAAATGAGCATTTACACCATGGTAGAGGGCGGTAGTATAACACATGTTGAACACTAAACACAGGGATTGGTAAGATTATCAACCATGCTATGTGTAGAAATAGCTTTGCTTCATCCATATAAACATATAATCATGTAAAGATCTCATTTTAGACTTTAGACCAAATAAGAGGTCTTGATGTTAAGTTTAAAAGGGCACCCTGGTCTGGTATTGGCTGTTAGCTTTTCTTTCTTGGTCTTCGCCCTCCTCCTCATGCATGCATATTGCTCTCAGACTTGGTCCAATGTCTCATGTGCCATGATCACATCAATCACACATTCTAGCCATGGAAAAGGGTAGGTGATAGTTAGTGCTATTATGTTCGTTATAATATTTGTATGTGTGGAGGGATGTTGGTGCAGTGGTTTAATTGGAGTAAGAAACCTTGTAGGAAAGAGAAGCTCACGAGTATTCCACAAGTCTTATAATCCGCCTTAGCATATCAGAAAACTAAACATCTTTAGCTCACCTGTCTCTGATGATTCTTGGTGATCTTTCATTCTTCCCATCCAAATCTACTAAAGGGGATGACTAGTGTAACAAATATACCAACATATGGAAATGGTGGATCTTTATAAGTTTGTTTTACTCAAATTGTTGTTCATCTGCCTAAATTGACTCATAAAAATTAAGCTGTTAAGAATAACAAGAAGGCAAACGTTGAGAAAGAGAATAAAGTTCAATAAACTGCTATACTAAATTGGATATATTTTCTGGAAGAGTGTGGCAACCCTTTGCAGCTCCTCTTGTTGTTTTGCAGCAATAACATCAGACCAGCTGTTCATATCTATTAGCTCTTTCATATGGGGTGCTCTTTCCATGACATCATCCACGGCTTCGTAAAAATGATACTGCAGATTACAGTGGGTTAGTTAAAAACGAAAAAGAAGTCATATAGCAGCGAACTGGATGCAAGCACACAAATATGAACTGCTAACGTATAAATGCTGCACATTTAGGGTACACTGAAAGCTGAATTCTAAAATCGGAGATGCTTATTTCTGTAAGTATGGTAAATATTTAGAAACTATAACATCTTACACAATAGATGATGAAGCTATTGAGACATTCTTGCCTTTCTACAAAACTAATCTACAAATCTTAAAGCAAATGTATTAAGCAAACTGCCTTTATTCAGACCAAGAAATTCATCTGATAGTTAACATCATGAACTATACTTTCTATATCCGATTCTTCTTGTGGCAACGTACCTGCAGGAAAAAGGCATGGCCAACATGAGACGACTTGGACGGCAGCATGCCACTATGCCAGGGACACCGGTTCAACCGGCCAGCTATCGTGCAGAGTTGAAAAGCCGCGGTGGCCGCCAGCGCACATGGCGGAGGTCACAGAAGAGGTGCCGTTGTTTGGGGTCGAGGTCGGGGAAGCGGGATGCTTGCATGATGAGGAGGAAAAAAGAAGAGCTTCACCGCGTTCTAGGCTTCTAGCTCGACTCACCCTCCCAACATCTGTGAACCATTGCAAGGGTACCGAGAATTTTAGAACTTGGTTCTGTTAAAAAAGTAAATGGAAGTATAATAACATTATACTCCATCCATCTATATACAACACCGTTCAAAATTATATTCTTAAGTCTCAGTTTAGAACACATAACATCTAAAACTGTTCATTTTATCCTATTAGAAATTCTTGTAGAATGGTAACTGCTACCGAAATTAAGTGAGTATATGAAGGATTGAGCTAAATGACTTCTGATCTTGGAAAAACGAGTCGCAATCTTATTTGCTTGATAAATTCATGGGGTGCATATTTTGACTTCCTAAAGAACAGAGAAATTACAATTGTGCTACAACATATACAGAACACTGTCATTCACTTGTTATTTTGTGGTCATGTACTTAAATATGAGATGAACACATTACACAGAATCCGTAGACAATCTCTCAACCACTGTATACAGATAAAAAGGAGAGGCTGTCAGTGCCCTAACAAAAATCTAGTCAACACAAATGCTAAAGGCACGCTATGTACTTGTTAATCTTGGGCTCACCTGATATGGCCATTGTTCCTATCAGTGATATGTTTGGGGAAGTGAGAGCGTACGACGCGCCATCCAGCTAGAGTAATGTGTTGATTCCTCACCAAGTTCTGCAACCCATCCATGATAGCATCAAATGAAACAAACAGAGAGGAACAGTTTGACAGACATGATAAGCTACAAAGGATGCAAGAAGAGGCAGAGAAGTTGGGCTGGGTGTACCTAGCCTACGTCGGAGTGCCACTTGAGGAGGTCGGCGACGCCAAGGATGTAGTCAACCATGGAGTTCCCGTCGCGGCAGGCGTGGAGGATGGTAGAGCCGTACGTGCAGCAGAATTCCACCGGCGTATTTTTTCCGTCTGCTGCGTTGCTGTCTCCACACCACCGTGTGCAGGTCGTGGCTCTCAGCTGCGTCGGCACGAAAAGGAATAGGAGATCGACGGAGGAGCTGACTGTGGTGGTGGTGGCGGCGGCGGAGGCATGCCTAGGTTTCACGATAGGACCAGCATCGCCGTTGCCCTTTTCAACGGATCGAATCCGTACCTTTTTCTCCGGAGCACTCGCTGTGTGCCAAGGAGGTTGCTAGAGGCCCATTAGGCCCATATTAACCCGAGACACCCAAAAAAGCTACCGGAGCAGTGGCCCGGCATGGTTAGCGATCGTTATTAGCAAAGGAGCCAAATTAGGAGCGATTCATTGCATATCTGACGGCTGAAAATACTTAAAAGTGTCGATCCGATGGCTGGGAGCGTTGATGGCCTGAGAGGACTGGAAAGGTGCTCAGTTTTAATATATCTAAATTATGTGCATGTATGTGGATATTTGCTATTGTACATAGTTAAAAAATACGCAGCTGCAGCTTAAATAAATTCTTAATTAGGTAGCACAGCGCTGTCGAATGCTTTGCCGCCAAGCCTCAACTATATTTTTCCCTTCCGCAAAGATTTTTCATGCGTTGAGGTGTCAGGCAAGCCTTGTCCCCTTTCATGTTCAGTTCATTTCTTTCTTGTTGATTGATGGAAGAAACTTTCGTGGACACCGGCTGCAAAGTCCATCCCGTGCGTACCCATGCCAGGATTTGTCCACGTGTCTCAGCTTTCCATCGGGCGATCGCTGTTTCTTCCGCTCCATTACTTGCGTCCCTTGGCTCAGATGGGTTCACTCGGCTCAAAACAAGTGCGATCCCGGCTCGCTGGGCTCCGCTCGACTGCAAAAACTACACGCAATCGGCTCTCGTCGTTATGCCCTTTCAATCAGATATGCATACTTGTGATTGATAGCACCTGATTCCCTTGAATAGCGGCGATCTGATCATGGCAGATGAGACTGGTGGCGGCCAAGGGAACCCTGGTCCGCCCTCACTCCGCCGGCGAGACCAGAACCATGTTTGACTCACGCCCAAATGCATCGTCATCCTCTGCATCGCAAGGCCCCATCAGCCATCCATGGCCGCCGCAGTTTGAAGCTGCAGATCGCCGAGAATGACAGAGGGCCATGACGGAATATGTCGGTGTGGCTCACAAGGGCGATCATGGTGGCACTGCCGGCGACCAGTCCCAGCGTCATGTCGAGGAGGAGCAGTCCGGGAGGATACGACCACCGCCATGAGAGGAGAAGGAGGTCAAGAGGACGTCGGGGTCGCTAGTGTAGAGCAACCAATGTAGGTACGGGTTGAAAAGCGAGATCCTAGTCAGGCAATCGGCATAAGATTATTGTACTCTAGCACTGTCCTATGCACTGATTACTTAGCAAATGACTGCTCAAAATTAATATGTGTTCTTCAGTAAGCTTAGGAAAACAAATTCTCAAAGTGGAGGAAAAAAACATTTTCCCACATCACATTATGGTAATATAAATTTAACTCTGGACTCATTGTATGGCAGGCGATTGATAAAGTTGGAGAAACATTGATTGTTCCAGAAGTTGGATTGGCTTCGATTCAGAGGACAGCGCTTATGATATGTACAATGCATATGCCGCAAAGGTTGGGTTCAGTATAAGAAAAAGCCACACAAAGCTTAAAGTGATAACCGTATATCTCAAAAATATATAGTTTGCAGTAACCAAGGCCATCGAGAAACCCAATCATCTAAGGACACTACAAGGACAGTTTGTGAGGCTCGTATTCAGTTTAGTGTCAGCAAGGATGATATTTGGACAGTGCAAAAGCTTATAACCGAGCACAATCATTATCTTGCTAGTCCCAATAAAGTGCACAAGCTGAGGTCCCAAAGACGTGTTGTAGAAGCGGACAAGCATCTAATTGGCCAGATACGGGAAGCCGGGATGAAGCCATCCCAGGTATATGACTTTATGATAGCATTTTACGGAGGACCCGACAAACTACCATTCTTGAAGATGGACTGCAATAATGAGATTGGTCGCGAGCGCAAGAATTATTTAGAATCAAATGATGCGCAGACACTGTTGGAATACTTGAAAAATAAGCAAAGAGAGGATCCTACATTTTTTTATGCCATTCAGATAGATGAGGTTGATGGCCAGATAGCTAATTTCTTTTGGGCAGATGGTCAGTCTATCATGGATTATGCATGTTTTGGCCATGCTGTATCATTTGATACCACTTTTCAGACTAACAAGTTTGAAATGCCTTTTGCTCCATTCGTTGGTACCAACCATCACAAGCAGACAATAATTTTTGGGGCCGCTCTAATATTTAATGAGAGTATCGATTCATTTGTTTGGCTCTTTGAAACATTTTTAACAGCGATGTCAGGCAAGCATCCGAGCACTATTTTTACTGATCAGGACAAGGCCATGGATGGAGCAATTGCATATGTGTTTCCAAATACAAGTCATCGGCTTTGTTTGTTGCACATTTATCTTAATGCCGCAAAACATCTCGGGCATGTAATTCATGAGCATCCTGAGAAGTTTTGCCTGATTTTAAGAAATGTGTTCATGAAGACAGGTCAGAATTTTACTTCAATAAAAAATGTTTTGAATTGTTGGATCAATACAACCTTGAGGACAATGAATGGATGAAAAAGCTATATGAGTTGGGGAAAAGTGGGCTGCTGTCTATCGTGACTCTTTTACAGCTGATATGAACTCGACTTAAAGGAGTGAAGGTATGAATAATGTCTTCAAGCAAAGATTTCGTAGGAGACTTGGTCTTTCAGAACTCCTTGTAGAATGTGAGAAGGTTTCTGCAGGTCTTCGTGAAAATGAGTTGGATGCAGATTTTAGTTCACGTCGAAAGAACCCTGTTGCTTACAGTCCAAATTTTCCTTTGCTAAAGACTGCATCTGAATCATATACAAGGCGGATGTATTCAATTTGAGGAAGAATTCAAAAGCCAATTTTCATTCTCTTGTAAACTATTACAAACCAACGGTCCAGTGTTGACATATATGGTTACACATATGAACAGCGAGCATGGAGCAAAAGTTACATTCAATACCACGGACACAACTATTACATGTTGTTGCAGAAAGTTAGAATCCATAGGTATATATACACAATTTATGATGCAATATACTAAGAAGATGGACAAAATATGCGAAAAGAGGATTTTATGTTGAAAACAAGGAACCGAGGAGGAAAGTTTGAAAACACATGCTGCACGTATCTCAAGGAAGGCTAACATCAGTTGCATTGAAGTGTACACGGTCAAAACAACTTCTTGATGATTTCGAGAAAGCTATAGATAAGTTAGACTTGGAAGCAGATAATACTCTTAGCAAGATGGAGGAAAAATCCAGCGAGGTTCCGCTAGTTTCGGCTGAGTGTGCTACAAACACAATAAATGGTACAATATCATTCAGAGTTCCTCAGGTGGTAAAAGGCGCAACGCGTAATCGGGCAACAATCTCCCTCGAAAAAAAGAAAGGGAAGGAAAAGAAAAGTGCTAAAAAGAAAGGTACCGATCCCACCCATTATAGCAAGCCTTTTTCCATTCTATACTTATATTGTTAATTTTTTAGTTTTCTTTCAATTCATATGTCCGACTCTAGGAGAAGATCGAAAAAATGCAGTACAAAACAGGGATGACGGCATTGATCCAAAGGAATTGATGGTAAGATATTTGACTCAGAGTCAGTATCCCCTTTTCATATTTGACTTGCATGTTTTATGAACAAATTCATATTCTATGATACAGGATGTGAATGCTGGTAGTATTGACATTACTAATACCATGCCAAAATTTTCAAATAATGTCTATGGGCGATCTTCGATCATGGCTGCACCGTTGATCCAAGGCGGATACAATGCTAAACTTTGCAAATGATGTGTATGGGCAACCTTCAACCATGTCAGCTCCTTCCATCCAAGGCAGATTTACAAGTCTTTTACTTGGGGTTGAGCAGGATGCCACATTGTCGTCAGCTGCTAGAAAGTTACCTTTGATGATTAATATTACGCGCACCCTATAAGGAGTACAATTTTTTTTGATGTCATTTGGTGTATCTATGAATTATAATTGATGCACTGTAGTACACTGAATTTTGTCATCATCTCTGGATTTCTGCGAGATTACATTGATTATGCGACAGAATGTGTAAAGTGTTAAACTTTGAGGCTGAGCACCTGCGGAAGTTTCAGATTTTTAGACATCCGATTTAAAACATCTGTATTTTCCATAATGCCTGCCCTAAAGGGCTGACATATTTCATACTAAACCTAAGCAATCCTTGCTCCAGTTGAACTTCATGCTTTTTATGGATGTGGTTTAGACGGTAAAAATAGAGGAGCATGAATTCCACTCCAGATATGCAATACATCTGAATTTTCAGGCACATAGTGTTGTCTGCCTTGAACTGAATTTATGCCTACTAAATAAAAACACCACAAATAGCATATATTTTCTAATGACGGACCCATCAAGTTGAGGATCTCAAATCATTCATATATATCTTAGATGAAAAGATACAGTGTACAACTGTACATTATAGTTGGAAATTGTCAGGAGAGTAATCAGCTATACACTGGTACACCATTTGTCATGAAGTCTACTCCAGACCTGTAATATATCAAAATCCTACTTTTAAGTCTACTCATCAGGAATTATTGATGTTGTCTAATTGTTTCCATGACGTCAATTGTCTTGTTCCAGCGGTGTACTTCTCTTTCACGGCTGCAAAGACATGCACAAGTCGCATTAAATTATTAGTCCATCTGAGTTTGGTCAGATAGTTGTTAGACATATAGCAAAATCATGTACAGTTCGTCCTCCTGTAAACTAAACACTCTTCAGTCTGAAACTACACTTTTTCTTTACTCTGAAACTAGTGATGCAATTGATTTTGTAGCTCGACTGAGTGAATCAAACGATCCGATCAAATACGATCTTGCCAGGTTGAAGGAGCCAATTGCATGCTAACAGCCTGAAGGAAACACAAAATTTCAGACTTTCCAGGGAGAGGGGTCACCAGTTCTGGGTGAGATGGAGGTGCGTGTGGTGGAGTGAGAGGCCGGCGCCGGAGACGGGATAACCCTGGATTGGGCACACCGTGCCCTCCATCATGGCGGACCAGGGGGAGGGGGAAGCGGTTGCGGACCAGGCGGCGGCCGCGCACGAAAGACGCCGAGGCTGCGAGACGAAAGGACCGGTGTGGGCCTCCGCCTCAGCCGGCCTTGCCTCGTGAGCGAGCCGTCATCGCACGCGTTTGGAGCCGAGCGAGCGCTCCCGAGCCGAGGGAAGCACCGATCGGATGGGAACGAGCGGCGGCGGTCGGATGTAAGGAGGGGACACGTGGACAAATCCTGGCATGGGTACGCACGGGATGGACTTTGCAGCCGGTGTCTACGAAATTTTCTTCCATTGGAACATCCGACTGGAACAAAACTGAGCCTCTTTTGGGAACTCTTCCATCTCCACACTCAACTCCACTCCCAGCTACGTACTCAATATATTCATATTTAAGCACACTGTTGGTCTCTCAATTCTCTCCATCTCGCAGCGATCGAGGCGAGCCACATACCAACGCAAGCAAGACGCCGGCCAAGCTATCGATCGGGAAAATACATCAAGAGCAAGCAACTAGCGATCGAAAATGGCGGGCAAGATCAAGACGGTGGTGGTGGTGGTGCAGGAGAACCGCTCCTTCGACCACATGCTCGGCTGGATGAAATCCCTCAACCCGGACATCGACGGCGTCACCGGCGCCGAGACCAACCTCGTCGTGGTGGCCGACCATAGCTCCAAGGCCGTCCCCTTCCGCGACGGCTCCCAGTACGTGGACCCGGACCCCGGCCACTCCATCCAGGCCATCTACGAGCAGGTGTACGGCACGCCCTTCGTCGACGCCCAGGCCACGCCAATCACCCCGCCCGGCGTCCCCGTGCCACCGATGAGCGGCTTCGCGCAGCAGGCCGAGAGGGAGAAGCCGGGCATGGCGGAGACCGTCATGAGCGGGTTCAGGCCGGACGCCGTGCCCGTGTACCGCGAGCTGGCGCGGGAGTTCGCCGTGTGCGACCGCTGGTTCGCGTCCAACCCGGCGTCCACCCAGCCCAACCGATTGTTTGTGCACTCGGCCACCTCGCACGGCCTGGTCAGCAACAACACCAAAGCGCTCATCGCCGGCCTGCCGCAGACCACCATCTTCGACTCCCTTCACGACGCCGGCCACTCCTTCGGGATCTATTATCAGTACCCGCCGTCGGTGCTCTTCTATCGGAACCTCCGCCAGCTCAAGTACATCGGCAACTTCCATCCGTTCGACCTCGAGTTCCGGCGCCACTGCCGAGAGGGCAAGCTGCCCAACTACGTCGTGGTCGAGCAGCGCTACTTCGACCTCAAGATCCTCCCCGGCAACGATGACCACCCGTCGCACGACGTCTCCGAGGGCCAGAGGTTCGTCAAGGAGGTGTACGAGGCGCTGCGCTCGGGGCCGCAGTGGGAGGAGACGCTCCTCGTCGTCACCTACGATGAGCACGGCGGGTTCTACGACCACGTGCCCACCCCCGTGGGCGTCCCCAGCCCTGACGGCATCGTCAGCGACGCGCCCTTCTTCTTCAACTTTGACCGCCTCGGCGTCCGTGTCCCGGCCTTCTTCGTCTCCCCCTGGATCGAGCCCGGGACGGTGGTGCACAGGCCGTCGGGGCCGCACCCAACGTCGGAGTTCGAGCACTCCTCCATCCCTGCCACCGTGAAGAAGATCTTCAACCTCGGGAGCTTCCTGACCAAGCGCGACGCGTGGGCCGGCACATTCGACGTCGTCCTTACGCGTGACACCCCGCGCACCGACTGCCCTGGTATGCCAAGTCTTTCTTTGTCCATCTCCCTTCCTCCTCTGTGGTGTCAAAAACATTCTTATATTATGCGACGGAGGGAGTAGCTTTAAGATCATGTGTTAATTGGATGTTATGTCGGGATCGCATGCAGCCACGCTGCCTGAGCCGGTGAAGATGCGGCCAACAGAGGCGGCGGAGCACGCGCCCATCTCGGACTTCCAGGCGGAGCTGGTGCAGCTGGGCGCGGCGCTCAACGGTGACCACGCCAAGGACACCTACCCGCACAAGCTGGTGGAGGGCATGACGGTGGCGGACGCGGCAAGGTACTGCAACGGCGCCTTCAAGGCCTTCCAGGACGAGTGCGAGCGGTGCAAGAAGAGCGGCAAGGACGGGTCCCACATCCCCACCATGCCGCCGTCGCCGTTGCCGCCGTCGAGGAAGAGGGGTGGCTTCGCTTCCAAGATGCTGGCTTGCTTTGCGTGTGGCCATTCGTAGGATTGGTTGGTTGGATTGTTTGTTGGGAGATTCGTTGGACAGTGAACCAGCCGGACTGGTTGGTTGCTTCACGATACATAAGATTTGGTCATGCCCATGCATGTCCCAGAAGGGATACATGGGGGTGTTGATAATGATTGAACGTGTGGATTTTACAGCATTGGTACTTAGCGTTGTGTAGGCTGATTGTGCAGATTTTTCATCATGTATGGTAAGCATTGTGCAGATTGATTGTCGATTATGAGACTCATATGTGTCAGTAAGTGCTGAGGTGTACTCATATTTTGAGTTGATTAACTGGGACCGTCTTTTTCTAAGGGCCATGCAACTCTGGGTGAAAAGGAAAACAAATAGAGCAGCATACCACAAACAGAGCAGGCATATGCTTTCTGGTTCAGCTTGAGCGGGGGGAATCTCAGACTGGGTGCTTGCATTGCCCTGCGAAGAATCTAAGAAAAAAAAGGATTTCTAGTTTTTCTTTCGACGCCGGAAAACCGGTTTCCTTTATACTTTATAAGCGAAACAACACTAGATTTGCAATAATACACTTACCGCTTTTAAGATAAAAGCATATGTTGATTTGATCTTTCGGCATCTATATAAACCGGATCTTGTGCATAGGCGTGAGAGCATTGCCTCAAGTACTTCTTGGTCTCCGCCGCCGCCGGGTTCTTTATTATTCATGTGTGATGCCGCGATCTTCTATGAGCTAAGTAAGTTTGGTGCAGGTGTGCTTGCTCTCAACTCTGATGGACAATTTGTTATTGCATGTAGAGAAGCCAACTATGGAAGCCCTGAACCTGAATTAGCTGAGGCATGTGCCTTCGGCGAGCAGTTTACCTTGCATGTGAGATGGGATGTGATTCAGTGATATTCGCCTCTGATTGCCTCTCTTTGGTGCAGAGAATCAATTCCCATGTTCGCGATCGTTCACTTGTTGGTGTTGTGGTCTCGGAGATCAAAGATGGCATGTCGAATATTCTTTTTTCTCGGGTCAAGTTTATCGTCGGCAGTCTAATGTTTTAGCTCATAATTTAGCTAAGTCATGTTTGAGCTGTAATGGTCTTTGTGTTTTCACTTCTACTCCGGAATGTATCCGAGAGACTCTTTGTAATTATGTTGCTTGATTAATAAAGTGCCGATGTTTTACTCAAAAAACAACACTAGATTTTCAGCCAGATCCTATATAGCGCTTAAGAAGCTAATTATAGCTTTATATGGGTAAAAGGCGCATGCAACCACTCCCCCTCGTTTGGCTAGGACATAAGTGGGCTGCCGGCCCATTATTCCCCCACCGGTTTGTTTTCCGGCTGGGTTTCTCTGGTTTCTTCAGCTTTACATATTTTTTTACATTTGCCTTTTTATTTTTTTTATGTTTTTACTTTAATTTCATAAAAAAACCGTGAACTTTATCAAATCTGTGAACTTTAAAAAAATCATGACACCAAATCTGAGATTTTGTTTTCAATTTTCATGAATAATTTTAAATCTGTGAACTTTTTAAAATTCGTCAATATATTTGATACCCGTGAACCATTCTATAATTCATGAACCTTTTCAAATTCATGAATATTTTCTAAAATTCAAAAACATGTTATTGAAATCCATGGACTTTCTTTTTCAAATCTGTGTGCTTTCCTCAAATTCATAAACATTCTTTGAAATATAAACCATTTTCCCTAGTTCTTGGACTTTTTCAATTTTAAAAAGTTTCCCGAGGCGAACTATTCCAATTTCCAAGGTTACCCACGCGGTTCATGAATATATTTGATATCCCTGAAGTTTTCCAATTTCCAAGCTTACCCACGCGAATTGATGTGCTAGAGCGTCCGGAGCCGAAGTCATGGCGTATTTTTCTTGCGTTGTGTATCTTTTGGCCGGCTAGTTATGTGTCATTTGGCTGGTAGAGATGGGTGATGATATTGGGGTTTACATCAAGGAAATATTCACTTCGGGAGCAAAAAGCATTATTTTAGTCCTTGGTTATATCATGTATCGTCGATGCTGACCGTCGTTTTTGATGGAGGGGGCTGGCTCATAGTTGTACTGATGGTGACACCCTCAGACCCCGCTTGGATGGTCGTTTCGCAGCCCAAACCAGCTGTAAATTATAACCTTGTAGAAACAAACCGGCTGGGCTTCGTATAGGTGATTGGATGGTCGTTTTTGGAGGTGTAAAACTTACACAGGTTTCTCGATTTACACCCGTAACAGGCCGGTATATGATACAGACCTGAACTGGTCGTTTTTATCCCAACCCTCGCTCCACGCGACCTAGAAAGACAAGGCCGAGGGCTACATTGCGCCGCCGCAGCCACAAGCCCACAAGGACGGGGAGGCGCCGGCTCCATTGTCCGCGAGGGGGCGAAGTGACGGCGACGTGGAGAGGCTCCGGCTCCGGCGACCATGACAGGGGTTAGGCGCCGGGACGGGGGCTAGGCACCGGCGTTCGTGACCTGACCACGACGGCTAGGAATAAGGAGATGGCATCGTTGATGAACGCACTGATGTTGATGTGGTTGATGGTTGGTGCCAACGATATGGGTTGGCGAAGAGGCTAGGAGTAGAAGATATAGGAAAGGACGGGGTAGAGAAGAACGACAATTATTCCTTCTAGCAATGGATGGTATGTGGGCTGGAGGTGGAGTTCATTGGTGACAAATAATATGTTCAGGTTGTCACTCGCCTCCCACGCCAGCTAGTGTGCATTTGCAAAGTTGAATGAACATTTGAAAATTATCTCTGTAGTAACTTGTTTTACGTTAATAGTATGTTTTACTTTAACCCACTTTATTTATTGTAAATATAAAAAAACGTCCTTGTTGAAATGCATGGCAAAGGTGAGGTGGGCATCATCTGATTTTAAAGGGGGAGGCTTCAGCGAGAGATGTCCCGCAACGATGGAAAACCGAGCGGTGAGGGGAGGGTCCAACACAAAGGATGACGGATAGCCCGTAGCAACACAAAAGCGTTGTTCTAGGCGATTGCTGTTTTTTAGAAAAAAGGGCGCCCGTAGCCTAGCTTGCATTGCATGTCACCGGTAGCCTCGATGGTCCAGGTGACCGACGGGATTCTCGGTTTGAATTCTCCGTCGTTTGGGTAAAATTCTAGTGGTTGAAAGCGAGGCCGAGGTTCGCTGCAGCCTGCAGTCTGTGTGCAGGGGCACACCCAAACAAACGGTGGTCGAAATGCTGTTAAGATTCCGTTGATGGGAGCACGAGAGAGCGGATATGACGTCCAATTCAAACGAAAGCAGAAGAGTCAGGGGAGTCTCACAGGATTCGCAGCACACAAGACGGAATCAGTCAGTGACACTTTCTCTGTTCAGTCAGTGACACTGACGGTGTTGCCGGAGTCAGCACTGGCTGCTGGCTGCATATGCGTTCCTGGTTCCTCCTGTCGCCGGCGAGGCAGCTCCCCGCAGCTCGCTTGAAAACGTTGGAGCAGCAGAGCGGTCGAACGGAATGATGATTTCCGAGGACCCAACCACCTACCTAGAGCTAGAGCTAGAGCTAGCGAGGTCCCTGGCTGCCAGCGACCTCTGTACTAGTGCACTGCGAAATGGCGCGCCGCCTACAGCGATCTCTCTATTATTTTCGCGAGCGAATCCGGCGCCTGCACCTACCGGATCGGCGACGCTGCGCGTACATTCATATCGGACGGCGATGTGTATCCATTTAAATCCATTCAAATTTGCGCGTCTGCACATAGGAGTACGTTGTTGGCATCGCATGCACTGTCCAGGTTGAACTGTAGTAGTAGGAGTCAGGCGCGGGCGTGGTTCACGTTCAGAGTGCAGACCCTAGATAGTACTCGAGATAGTACAGATAGCAAGACCGGGGTGGGCCTGGGAATCTGGTCGTGGGGCTTGGGCTGTACAGGCCGCCGTACCTCCCCCTCACGGGGCGTTTCGGTTTTGCAGGTGCAGCAGCATGGCCCAGCTTGTTTGTTGTCAGCCAATATTCGTGTGGTCGCAGGTAGTCTTAGGCTTGGAAGTTAATGTTGCTCGGGTTCTAAAAACAAAAACTGGTTCGTGTATGAAGTATTCCTCCCTCAGAACATCTGAAAACAGTGTCACTGAAAAGAAGGTGAAAACGGGTAAAATGAAGCAAAGCGAAATCATTTGGAAGAAAGAAAAAAAGGCTTAAAATGGCAAAAACAAAAGGAAAGTGCACCAGCCGGGAATCGAACCCGGGTCTGTACCGTGGCAGGGTACTATTCTACCACTAGACCACTGGTGCTTGCATGGGTTAGTGGCTCATTAACCGTCACTTAGTCAGAGCGTACCCATACAAAGCCGAGCTCGACAACTTTCTTGATGTGTAGCACAATGGTATGAAACAGTGGCGTGAGCCCGTGACAAAGACAGAGGCCCTCCCTCCCGCGGTAACGCAGAGAAAGCAGCGACCACAATGATAATAATACTAAGAAGAGGCCAAGAAACAAAATGGCTAGTCCCTGGGAGGACCACACGAGCCGGGCCGTGGCACCAGGATGCAACACGACTGATGTCACGGGCTCACCGCCCAAACAAACCGGAAAGAGGGGCTCCGGACGGAGCAGTTGGGACGAGGAACCGTGATCGTCCTCGCCTCGCTTCAATGTTCCGGCAACCGTCACATCATCACTCATGTGCTGCTACTGCTCTACTCTATCCGGTGCGGAGCACCCCAATAGAAGCAAAACGTTGTGTCATTGGCCCTGTTTGGATACTCTAACTTAGTTAGAGGTTAGAATCTAACTAACCTTGAACCAACCCTAAACTAACTCTAACCAAAGAGCTGTTTGAATGGTAGGGTTAGATTGACGAAATCCTGGAGGAAAACCCAATCCGAAGCAAAGCAGCAGATACTTATTTCACATCGGCCTTTTGTAGCAACCATTTCCCGTCGATCACTGCACACGACGAATCGGATGGAGCGAGGACCGGTGCTGCTAACGCGTAGAGGAGCAGGACACTCCTCGAACCTAACCCAAAGCTTATTCATCGCGGGCGCATAAACAAAGGGGACCGAAAGCATGTGTACAGGGTAGGTAGTACCACCGGAGCAAAGCACAGACATGTGTCTGTCCCCTCCCCCCGGATATATGTATGCCGTAACTAGCACGGTACAGTGGTACTACGTACTGCTCCTCCATCATCAGCATGAGGAAGGGAAACACATGCCTGACTAATTTTATTTAAGGAAACAAAACTAACATCTTGTTAGATTCGGCGGCCTCGCAAGTCTAATTTAGAAGCAACGGAATCGGGCAACCGGGAGCAGGACAGGTCCGTCCCTTGTTCTTGTCTTAGACTTAGATTTTGTCTGTCGGCGCCGGCAAATCCATCATATGGATAATAGACGGGTGCATGACGAGGCAAATAATTATACAAGCCGAGCAAAACGGCCGCCATGTTTTCGTTTCGTGACGACGACATCCTGGGATCCGCCGTCCGTCCGTCCGTCCACAGGCCATCGATGGCGCCAGGAAACGAAACGTGGTCCGAGACCGAGCTCACTCACTCGATCGCAACGTCCAGCAAACTCCGGCCGAGCAATCAAACCAGATCGACACGTATTGTACCGTGGAGGGAAAATCATCTTGATGCCAACCAAAACAATGAAAAATTACATCCACTAGCTAATCCGTCGGTACTCAACACCTACAGGCTAATCACTAGCGCCAATGCTACCACTGTACAAGCATTTGATGATCCATGTATGTATCACCCTCCGTCGTCCACTATCCCTACGTACACCGCCGCACAGTGCCGCCATTGACGAGAGCAGAGCAGCTTGTCACTGCTACTGTGGCGCAAGAGCGAGCTACCCGAACCAGAGGCCGAGGCTGTCGAGGACGCGGACGCCGAAGAAGGCGAGGTAGATGGTGATCAGCCCGGCCCCGTACACCCGGTCCAGCCGCAAGCCCCTAGCTCGCCGGCACCACCACCGCCGCCCACGCCAGCCCCGCGCACAGGAACCCCATCGTCGTCCGCCGAGAGCGTGAACAGCGCCCGGTACTGCGCGGCCGCAGCCAGTGTGAGTGATAGACCTAGCCCCACCACCGTGTTGAACAACAGGCCGACATAGCAGGCCAAGACTGCCATCTGCGCACCGCCCGGGCCGCCGTGCGTCGCCATCATCACGTTAGAGACCAGGTTGCCCAGCGAGTCCCCCAGCAGGGCGACCAGGTCGCGCGCCATCTAATCTGCCCCGACGAAAGAACTTGAAGAGGTTCGGAGCCCGGAAGGATTGCTCGAAGAAGAAGTGTCGCCATCTGTCCGAGCGTTGCTCCTGCGAGGATTCCCCTCCCTGCCATCCGCCGCTGGAGCGGCAGGCAGAGTGAAGGCGAATCCACGTACTCACCGACAGAGATTAATGGGAATAAATTTTTTCCTAGTCGTCTCGCGGGAGGGGAAAGAAAAGCTATACATTTATACAGCTATTTACTTGTTTGTTGTGACTGACCTCAAAATGTGCAATATTTGACGTAAATTATTGCATGCATGTTGCTATCCATCGCCCATTTGTGTGGTAGATAACAGCGGTGCAGCCCATCAAGATATAGTACTGAAAGAAAGGAAACCTGAGTACCACCAGACAGGTTGACACGTGTCTCAAAATGTTTATATTTGGACCGTGCATGACCACGGGTAACCAGTTTACATTTATGTCGGAAAAGGTTTATGCAATACTGCAGATTTGCCTAGTTTATACAATTATTCAACATGATCTAGAGTCAGACTGTACTAAAAATAAATAGGCCACTCATTTCATGATTATTAAAAGGAGTGCGTGGAGAAGAAAAGAAAACTAAGGTTCATGCGAAGGACTGATGCCTAGCAGGACACTGACTACAAACAAACTGCGATGGCAGCACTTTGTTTTACTCGGTTTGGGATTCTAATCAATCACGTCGATTACTCTGGAGTCCCTGTCATTTTTTCATCCGTGATGAAAATGGAGAACCTTGCGAAAACACTCTATCGGAGGAGCCGCTCGCCGTCACATACATTCGGTCCTTTCTCCTGGCTTGACGAAACCCACACGTGGTAGAGTTCTTAATTTCCACTGGACGGATGGATGTTTAAATGTGGTTAAACCGGTTATGTTCTGGGGTCTACCTACCTTCTACTTCCGTATCTTGAGCTTCATCTTCCATTTCTCAATCAGTAGGATAGTGACACGCACGCACACGCACACGCACACGCACACACACACGCACAACAATGTATTGCCTTTGGAAAAGGATTAAATTGGCAAAACAATATAAAAACATTGGCGTGCAACATATACTCTGTTTCCTCGGAAAAAGAAAAAAATACAGTATTCCGTTTCACCTAGCCACGGTAACACGCACACGCCCTTTGCACCCGCCACGACCAGGTTGTTTGCACACAGCCCACGCCGACCAGACGTGTGCGGCGGCACGTCGCGGTCGCGCCATCGCCACAGCGCCCTCCACTCTTCTCTCCTGCAGATGGGTGGATGGATGGGTGGATGGTCCTACGGGTATCTATCTCCGGCCGCCCCTACTCCCAAGGCTCGGTGCCTCGGCCGACTAGGCCGGGACCGGCAGCACGGATGCCTTCCTGCCGCGACGGAGACGCGGGCGGGGGGACACGGCCACACGGGCCGACGGCACACACGGACACGGATGGATAGGCGGGGGACCTGTGTACCTGACTAGTGGCCGGTTGGGGCGCTGCATGGCAGGCAGGGCTCTCCTCTCCCGCTCCAGGCTTGGACCAGCGTCACGGCAGGCACCGATCTTTCTCCTGCCGCGACGGAGACGCGGGCAGGAAGGGACACGGGTCGACGGCACACACGAATGGATAGGCGGGGGACCTGACAAGTGGCCCGGTTGGGGCGTCGGCGCTACATGGCATGGCAGGCACGGCTCTCCTCTCCGGCTCCAGGCTTGGATCATCGGCTGGTGCCAAGCATCAGATCCGCGACAAGTGCAGGCCGTGCGTGCACGCCAGACGTTGAAGGGGTGGCATGTCGTTGCCAACTCTGCTGCGTCGAGTAATTTCTTCAGCGTTGAGTCCACGTCAAGCTGCTTTACATTAGTATATTATATTATACTGGTATCACACAAACAAAAGCGCCAGCTAGTCCGTACGTGTTCAGTAACCGCACTTAGTCCACCGTTAAGCCTTTATCTATCATAGGTTAATTAAGTCCACTCCAAGCCAAGCCGTACGTGTTAACACTCGAGACAGATGAAATGATCGGGTCCATCCATCCCCCCAAAAAAGATCATATCTTAGGTTAGGGCTCCACCCAAAAAATAAAAATTGAAAAGATCCTAGCTAGCACGTGTGGCCCCGTCTCCCTTTCTTATAAAAATCCATTTTATATGTGGGAAACATTTTCTTATAATTCCATTATCGATTCTAGAAGACAGAGATACTTGCTCTGGCGATCACATAACGTACGTATGTGTACATTAGTCACACAAGTTCACAACCAGTACACCTTAACATGATTGTTGTCTTAGCTACGAACAAGCGTATTAACGATGATGCCTGTGGCGGAATATGCAAAGTATTATTATCTTATACGCTTTGTAAATTTCTTCATACATCCTTAAAGTGGCTTTAAAGTGTTGAAATCCCCGGTAGAAATTATGTACTCCATCCAATCCAATTTAATTGTCTCTGTTTTAGTACCCGGAATATGCAAAGTTTGTTTGTTTGCACAGTTGACAGTGACGGTTGCACCATGCGGCGGGGGGGCGTGAACCGAGCCGAACCAGCCAACGACGCGCGCGCACCGGACGAGGGAGGGCCACGGCCGGAAGGGACCAAAAGCCAACGGAACGGCCGTTTCCCCGCGCGTAACGATCGGTCGACACGCCAACGCCAGAGCCCAAAAGCTCCGGGATGCATGCAATGCAGACAAACAGAGCCCACGCCGACCGGACGCACCATCGCCACGGCGGCCTCCACTCTCCAGTCTCCTCCATCTCCTGGATGAGTGGATGTATGGGTGGATGGTCCTACGGGTATCTATCTATATCTGGAGTCTGGTGCGCCCCAAGGCTCGGCCGACTAGGTCGGGACCGGTTCTCCTGCCGCGACGGAGACGCGGGCCGACGGCACGCACGGACACGGATGCATAGCGCGGGGGACCTGTGTACGTACCTGACGACTAGTGGCCGGTTGGGGCGTGCACGTCGCGCCGCGGCGTCGGTGCTACACGTACGGCACGGCTCTCCGCTCTCCAGGCTTGGATCATCGGTTGGTGCCAAACGCCCAACCATCATATCGGCGACAAGTGCGGGCCGTGTGTGCCACTGCCGGACGTCCAAGGGTTAGCACATCGCTACCAAGTCTAGTGCAACCAGTAACTTCTTCACCGTTGAGTCCACTACAAGACTTGAGAAAGATGAAATGATCTGATCCATGGATGGTAGTACAAAAAGGTTCTCATCAAATCGTAGGCCGTCCTAGCACGTGTGGGCTCGTCTCCCATTCTTACAAAAAAAATTATATTTATCGCGGGAAACCGTTTCTTATAATTCCGTTATCGATAGGGAGACGTAGATAATCGCACCAGCGATCGTCCCAGATCTAGCCGTCTAGATCCGGCGACCAACCGCAACAACAGTACCACCGTAGGAGCACTGGCACACGACCACTGCCAGAATGCACCACCACTGGAGCCTGGCAAGAGGACTCTCACCCCACCTCGCCAAACCACGAGAGCCGCCGAGATCGATCCTGCATGCTCATCACCTTCTCTGATCGGAACCAACCCGTAGCAAAACCATGATATCTCCGACACAGATCCGCCTTGGATATGGACTGCACCACGCCATGCCGCCGTGGGAAGGCCGAGCTTCACCCGCCGCCCTCGTCTAGGGCCGCCGCCCCAGGATCCTGATCTGGCCAGCCCGGGGACCTCCACGGTGCCCTCTTCACGCCGCCGCCGCCGACTCGCCACTAGGCACCCACACCGTCGCCCAAGGCCTCCGCCCCGGAGCACGCCGTCATGCCACCATGGATCAGATCGCCGCTGCGCCGTCACGCGCATGGAGGTCCCGCCCCACCCCCTCCAACGCGATCCAGGAAGGAGAGCCTCCGCCACTGTCGTCCGCCCCCGGGATTAGTCCAGCAGCGTCCTCCGTGGCAAAAAGGCGAGGGAGGTGGTAGTGACCCTGGCGGCTAGGGTTTGAAGAGCCGCCCGAGTCGCCCGAGACGGGAGCGACGCGGGGGCAGACGAGCATTCTTGGGTTGGGATACTAGGCTGAAAACATAAATCGGGGATGTTTAGGATATATCAAGAGTAAAACTGCTCTGTTGCCCAGGTTTGAGATGCATGTATATTAAAACTTACATTCAAACAATATGTGGATGAAACTGTTTTAGCAAAATGGCGGGGGCTGCTAGATGTTATTACAGTTTACACCCCCAATTGTGCCTCTAGAGCCTTTTGGCACCTATTCGGGCAGTTCCTTTTATAAAATGATCAATTGGGGTGAGATTTGTACCTCTATTTGGAAAATTTTGTCTCATAAAATCTCAAAATAAGTGTCTTGAACTTAGCATAAATTTATACTAGAGTCAGTACAAAGTTGAGACAATGATCATTTGGGTTGAGACACTTATTTCGGGACGGATGGAGTAGTAGATTTTGGTTCCCCATAGATATTTAGTGTTTGTCTGGTTAGCTTTTAACAAGAAGATCTTAACCAAGGATAACCTGAGTAAACGGCGACAAGTGGACGATCTGACTTGTCTCTTTTGTGGAGAGGATGAGTGTGCTTTTTGATTGCGTTGTAGCTAAAGAGTTTTGGAAAGCCGTAGCGGATGCTTTTAGCTTCAAGTTTCCTTTTTAGGCCCCGTACAATGGCAGGTGCTAACACAGATGCCTGAGAAAAAAACCCGGTTTTTGACCAAAGAAAATTCCATGACGAAGCATAGCTAGCACCGGCGGTGTACAGGCTTCCGCGTTGTACAAGGCCTTATGTGTCCTAACTATCTACGTACGTACCTTGTGGCCTCGATAATAAAACGTCGGTGGTTGACATTTGCGTGCGTTGCCGCCAGTTGGAACTTGCGGGCTGCATTCAGGGTGATGTCCCGTGCTGCTGGACCGGCGAAGAGGAGAGCTAGTACTTGGGATCGCCTGGAGACCAAGAGTTGGGCTGCTGCAAGGAGCCGTCGGTGTGGCTTTGAGCGACAAGTACTTTGGGACGAGGGAATAGAGCTCAAGAACAAGATTTCCACAGTTGAGGCGCGTTCGGCGATCGCGCCGTCCATCCGAAGGCACCGATACATCGCATCGCAGGGCGGCACGTAGCACGGCGTCCACACAGTCCCGGAGCAGCGGGAGAAGGAGCAGAAGAGCACCGGTGTCCTCCACGTACGTACACGCGCAATCTGAGCCCACGTTCCCACTTTGCCCGTTCGCACCGTCACATTTCAACTCCTTTACTTAACTCGCAAGGACCCGACCGACCCAACCCAAATCCCCTCTCCACTCCTCGTCTTCGCCCAAGCATTCCCCGTGCCCGACACCGGAGCTCTCGCCACTCCCGCCGCAGATCCCTCCCAGCCGCTCCTCG
Organism: Aegilops bicornis; assembly: GCA_021605145.1. NCBI lineage: Eukaryota > Viridiplantae > Streptophyta > Magnoliopsida > Poales > Poaceae > Aegilops > Aegilops bicornis. The sequence goes on from CM038672.1 coordinate 12,683,203, forward strand.
CCACCGAGCTCGCTCAGCCTCAGCCCGCCACCGCCATGCCGTCCTAGCGCGCCGCCCGATTTAGCACCCCCGGCCCCCTTCTTTTATGGAGCCCCCGCGCGGCCGCCGCACTCGCAATGCCGCCGTCCCCACCGCCTGCTTCCTCCTCCTCCTCCTAACCCTCTCCCTCTCCCTCTCCGCCCCAAACCACGCCGTCCGTCACGTCGTGCACCGGGCGGCCCTCTCCTCCCCGTTCTTTGCCGCCAGGCCGCGGGGGGACTGCCAGGAGCTGCAGTCCCTCGACGGCGCGGAGGCCCGGTGCGCGTACCTGCTCGCGCACACGCCCTGCGCGCCGGCGGGGTACGTCGACTACCTCCGCCTCTTCTACTGCGGGTTCGCCGGCGCGGGGCACCCGGCGGCGGGCTACGCGGCGTTCCTGCTCTGGCTGGTGGTCCTCTTCTACCTGCTCGGCGACACCGCGTCCGAGTACTTCTGCGCGTCGCTGGAGGGCCTCTCCGCCGCGCTGCGCCTGCCCCCCGCCGTCGCCGGCGTCACGCTGCTCTCCCTCGGCAACGGCGCGCCCGACGTCTTCGCCAGCGTCGTCTCCTTCGCGGCCGGCGGCGGCGGGGACGGCGGCGGGGTCGGCCTCAACAGCGCGCTCGGCGGCGCGCTCTTCGTGTCCACCGTCGTCGCCGGCGTCGTCGCGCTCGCCGCCAAGGGAGGGGCCGTCGTGGAGCTGCGCGGGTTCGTGCGCGACCTCTGCTTCCTCTTCTTCGCGCTGTGCTATCTCGTGGGCGTGCTCGTGAGCGGCACCGTCAACGTCTGGGTGGCCGCGTCCTTCGTCTCCATCTACGTCGCCTACGTCGTCCTCGTCTGGACCTCCCAGTGCTGCGCCGAGCCGGGGAAACCGCCGCACCCCGACCTCGCGGCGCCGCTCCTCCTCGACGACGACGACGACGTCGACGTCCCTCCCCTGCCGTCCTACTCCTCCAAGACCGCGCCGGGCTCCACGACGACCGCGGTCTGCCTGCATTACCTCGTGTGCGCGCTCCGCATGCCGCTCTACCTCCCGCGGCGCCTCACCATCCCGGACATCGCCGCGCACCGCTGGTCCCGGCCCTGCGCCGTGGCCTCCGCCGCGCTGGCGCCGGTCCTGCTCGCCACCACCTGGACCTCGCACAGCCCGGCGGCGACATCCTCGCGCGACCAGCATCACACCAGCGACGGCCACGCGATCCTCCTCGCGGGCGCCATCCTCGGGCTCCTGTTGGCCGCGCTCGCCGCGGCCACCACGGACGCCGCCTCACCCCCGCGCGGCCGCCGGCGCCGCGTGCCGTGGCTTGCCGCAGGGTTCCTGATGAGCGTGCTCTGGGCCTACACCCTGGCGCGGGAGCTGGTGGCGCTCCTGGTGGCGATCGGGTACATGGTGGGCGTGAAGGCGAGCGTGCTGGGCGTGACGGTGCTGGCGTGGGGGGACTCGCTGGGCGACCTGGTGTCCAACGTGGCGATGGCGACGCACGGCGGCCCGGGCGGCGCGCAGACGGCGGTCTCCGCCTGCTACGCGGGGCCGCTGTTCAACACGGTGGTGGGGCTGGGGCTGTCCCTCACGCTGGCGGCGGGCGCGCAGTACCCGGCGCCGTTCACGCTGCCGGCGGACTCCGCGGTGTACGAGACGGTGGGGTTCCTGTGCGCGGGGCTGGCGTGGGCGGTGGTGGTGGTGCCGGCGAGGGGCATGCGGCTGGACCGGGTGTACGGGGCCGGGCTCATCACCATCTACCTTGCCTTCTTCGGCGTCCGCGTCCTCGACAGCCTCGGCCTCTGGTTCGGGTAGCTACCGATCGCGCCACAGTGGCAGAGGCAAGCTGCTCTGCTCCTGTCAATGGCGGCACTGTGCGGCGATGTACGTAGGGCTAGCGGAGCGGGCCGATGGAGGGTGACACATACATGGATCATCAGATGCTTGTACAGTGGTAGCAGTAGCGCTAGCGATCAGCCTGTAGGTGTTGATTACCAAGGGATTAGCTAGTGGATGTAATTGTTGATTGTTTTAGTTGGCAAAAATCAAGAGATGATTTTCCCTCCACGGCACGAGTTTTAATTGCTCCGCCGGAGTTAGCTCGACGTTGCGATCGAGTGAGCTCGATCTCGAACCACGTTTCGTTTTGTGTGGCCATCAATCATCCCAGGTCTGTCTAGGACACATCTAGATGTGACATAACTATGTCACATCTGTTTGTGGTCTTTTTTTGTCCTAGTTTTTTATTTCTTGTTGCTATATTATATATTTGTGGGAGCTTAGATGTGACATCGTTAAAAAATATCTAGATGTGAATTAGACAAACTGAAAATCTAAGCCTAAGACAAGAACATGGGACGGACCTGTCCTGCTCCGGTGCTCCCAGTTGCCCGATTCCGTTGCTTCTAGATTAGACTTGCGAGGCCGCCGAATCTAGCAACATGTTTGTTTTGTTTCCTTAAATAAAGTTAATCGAGCATGATTCTCCCTCCTTGATGCTGGCGATGGAGTAGCAGCACCACTGTACTGTGCTGGTTATGGCATACACATATCCGTGGGGACAGACACAACTCTGCTTTGCTCCGGTTCGTACTACCTACCCTGTACACATACCTTCGGTCCCCTTTGTTTATGCGCCCGCAGCGCGCATACGCGGAAATAAACAAGGGTTCGGTTCGAGGACTGTCCTGCTCCTCGACGCGTTAGGCCAACTCCAGCACGTGGCGGCCACTGAAGACGGCGACGGCCACGGCATCGACGGGCGCGGCAGGAGCGCGTGGGCGACGTTTTTTATTTTATTTTTATGTTAATTATGGAATTGGGCCGTTTAAGTGGATTATGGAACTGAGCCGTTTTATGGTCGTGACCTTTATATATGTTTTAAGTTTTTTTAAGTGCGTTTATTTGCTTTTTAAAGCATTTTATTTAAGTTTTTTTGGTTTTTTCAATCATCCTGAAAAAGTCAATCATTTCGAATATTTCAAACATGAAATTTAAATGAGTTCGATATATTACATGCAAGCTACTCCCTCCGTTTCTAAATATATTTCAATGTGGACTACCTATGGATGTACTATATGTACATATTTTAGAGTGTAGATTCACTTATTTTGCTTTGTACGTAGTCCATATTAGAACCCGTAAATTGTCTTATATTTATTATTTAGGAATGGAGGGAGTAACAAAGTTTAACAAAGTTCCATGTATTTTACGCCCCATCTAATATAAACTAAAACCACAAAAGATATCCAGTGGCGGCCTTGTAGGCATGACCTCTGAGACCATCGGCGGCACCGTCGTTACGCTAGTTGTAGAAGCCGCCCCAGCCGCGGCGGCGATCTTCTCCCGGCCGACACCGTCATTCTCTTCATCGATCGACTCCTCCTTTACGGGGACGGAGCGATGGAGGACGACGGTCCCGACGACCTGGCCGTGAGGTGTCCCTCGCCGACCCAATTGGATCTAGAGCTTCGTGTTTGTGTCCACCGCCGGCAGTCACCATGCTCGTTTGAGCTCCTTCTCCTCCACCATCTTCTTGCCCGTCGCGACGGTGATGGCGAGGTTTTGTAAGGGTAGTGACATAAGCGTGGGAGTATTGAAAGCGGTAGATGTTGCGGTGGTGTGTGTTGTGGGAGGGAGGGGTCGGGTTGACGTGGCCAACGTTCAGACTCTCCTACTTCAACCCTCAATTTGGTACTTGGCTGGGCTGTTTCAGACGTCCATCCTCGTCCAGCTCAATACAGTGGGTCCATAATGGATGCATAAAAATGTCTACACCACCCGGTCCAAACATTCGAGGGACATGCAATGCAAGGGAGTAAGGGTCTGCGTACTTATTCTTGATAGCAGCAGAGGGCCTTTCGTGCCTCCTTAAATCCAGTTCTTCGTCATCGTTTGCAGGTATTCAGGTGGCCCCAACGGCTCCCACCGTTAACCATCTTTTGTTTGCAGATGACAGCCTGTTGCTTTTCAAGGCCCGGTGTAGAGGGTGCGAAGTTGTGTCAAACCTGCTAGAAACCTATTGTGCAGCTTCCAGACAAAGGATCAATCATGACAAATCATCGATATTTTTTAGCAAGAGGTGCCCGGAAAACATAAAGGATTCCATGAAAAACATCCTCCATGTACACAAGGAGTCCTTGAGTGAACGCTACCTGGGTATGCCAACTGATGTGGGCTACTCGAAAAATGGTACTTTCAAGTATCTAAGAGATCGTGTTTGGGAAAAGATCAAGGGGTGGATGGAGAAGCTCTTGTCATCAGCAGGCAAAGAGGTCCTTATTAAGGCGGTGGCTCAAGCAATACCAGTATATTCGATGAGTTGTTTCCCATTACCCAGAGGGCTATGTGAGAATATTATGTCTATCATAAGACAGTTTTGGTGGGGAAGCAAGCGGAAGCGGAAGCCCAATTTGGGTCGCTTGGGACATCATGACCAGACCAAAACACCTTGGGGGCCTAGGTTTTCGGGACCTTGAGATCTTTAATCTGGCGCTGCTGGCTCGTCAAGCCTGGAGGTTGCTAATGTTGGGGAACGTAGTAATTTCAAAAAAAATTCCTACGCACACGCAAGATCATGGTGATGGCATAGCAATGAGAGGGGAGAGTATTGTCCACGTACCCTCGTAGACCGTAAGCGGAAGCGTTATGACAACGCGGTTGATGTAGTCGTACGTCTTCACGATCCGACCGATCCAAGTACCGAACGTATGGCACCTCCGAGTTCAAAGACACGTTCATTTCGATGACGATCCCCGGACTCCGATCCAGCAAAGTGTCGGGGATGAGTTCCGTCAGCACGACGGCGTGGTGACGATGATGATGCTCCACCGGCGCAGGGCTTTGCCTAAACTCTGCGACGATATGACCGAGGTGGAATATGGTGGAAGGGGGCACCGCACACGGCTAAGGAAAGATCCGTAGATCAACTTGTGTGCTCTGGGGTGCCCCTCTGCCCCCGTATATAAAGGAGGGAGCGGGAGGTGCGGCCGGCCCTCATGGGGTGCGCCTGGAGGAGTCCTACTCCCACCGGGAGTAGGACTCCCCCCCTCTTGCCTTGTTGGAGAAGGAAAGGGAGGGAAAGAGGAAGAGGCGCCGCCTCTCCTGTCCTATTCGGACTAGGGGAGGCGCGGCCTGCCTGGCCGCCCTCCTCTTTTCCCTCATGGCCCATTAAGGCCCATTATCCCCCGGGAGGGTTCCGGTAACCCCCCGGTGTTCCGGTAAAATCCCGATTTCACCCGGAACCATTCCGATATCCAAATATAGGCTTCCAATATATCAATCTTTATGTATCGACCATTTCGAGACTCCTCGTCATGTCCGTGATCACATCCGGGACTCCGTACAAACTTCGGTACATCAAAACTTGTAAACTCATAATAAAAATGTCATCGTAACGTTAAGCGTGCGGACCCTACGGGTTCGAGAACTATGTAGACATGACCTAGAACTATTCTCGGTCAATAACCAATAGCGGAACACGGATGCCCATATTGGTTCCTACATATTCTCTGAAGATCTTTATCGGTCAACCCGCATAACGACATACGTTGTTCCCTTTGTCATCGGTATGTTACTTGCAGAGATTCGATCGTCGGTATCCAATACCTAGTTCAATCTTGTTACCGGCAAGTCTCTTTACTCGTTCAAGTAATACATCATCTTGCAACTAACTTATTAGTTGCATTGCTTGCAAGGCTTATGTGGCGTGTATTACCGAGAAGGCCGGAGATACCTCTCCAGGCAATCGGAGTGACAAAACCTAATCTCGAAATCGCCAACCCAACATGTACCTTTGGAGACACCTGTAGTACTCCTTTATAATCACCCGATTACGTTGTGACGTTTGGTAGCACCAAAGTGTTCCTCCGGTGGCAGGAGTTGCATAATTTCATAGTTATCCGGAACATGTATAAGTCATGAAGAAAGCAATATCAATATACTAAGCGATCAAGTGCTAGGCTAACGGAATGGGTCATGTCAATCACATCATTCTCCTAATGATGTGATCCCATTAATCAAATAACAACACATGTCTATGGTTAGGAAACATAACCATCTTTGATTAATGAGCTAGTCAAGTAGAGGCATACTAGTGACTATATGTTTGTCTATGTATTCACACATGTATCATGTTTCCGGTTAATACAATTCTAGCATGAATAATAAACATTTATCATGAAATAAGGAAATAAATAATAAATTTATTATTGCCTCTAGGGCATATTTCCTTCAGTCTCCCACTTGCACTAGAGTCAATAATCTAGTTCACATCATCATGTGATTCAACACTAATATTCACATCTATATGCGATTAACGCCCATAGTTCACATCGTTATGTGACCAACACCCAAAGGGTTTACTAGAGTCAATAATCTAGTTCACATCGCTATGTGATTAATACCCAAAGAGTACTAAGGTATGATCATGTTTTGCTCGTGAGAGAAGCTTAGTCAACGGTTACATCACATTCAGAGCCGTATGTATTTTACAAATATTCTATGTCTACAATGCTCGCATGGAGCTACTCTAGCTAATTGCTCCCACTTTCAATATGTATCCAGATTGAGACTTAGAGTCATCTGGATTAGTGTAAAAAGCTTGCATCGATGTAACTCTTTCTGACGGGCTCTTTTATCACCTCCATAATCGAGAAATATTTCCTTAGTTCTCACTAAGGATGTTCTTGACCAATATCCGATGATCTACTCCTAGATCACTATTGTACTCCTTGCCAAATTCAGAGCAAGGTATACAATAGGTGCAGTACATAGCATAGCATACTTTATAGAACCTATGGTGAGGCATAGGGAATGACTTTCATTCTCTTTTCTATTTTACGCCGTGGTCGGGATTTGAGTCTTACTCAATTTCACACGTTTGCAACACAGGCAAGAACTTTTCTTGATTTGTTCCATTTTGAACTACTTCAAAATGTTGACAAGGTATGTACTTATTGAAAAACTTATCAAGGGTCTTGATCTATCTCAATATATCTTGATGCTCAATATGTAAGTAGCTTTCTTGAGGTCTTTCTTTTAAAGAACTCCTTTCAAATACTCCTTTATGCTTTTCGGAAAAATTATACATCATTTACGATCAACAATATGTTACTCACATATATTTATCAAAAAGGCGGTAGTGCTCCCACTCACTTTATTGTAAATACAGGCTTCCCGCAAGTCTGTATAAAACTATATGCTTTGATCAACTTATCAAAGCGTGTATTCTAACTACGAGATGCTTGCACCGGTCCATAGATGGATCATTTGGAGCTTGCACATTTTGTTAGCATCTTTAGGATTGACAAAATCTTCTGGTTGCATCATATGCAACTCTTCTTTAATAAATCCATTAAGGAATGCAGTTTTGATATCCATTTGCCAGATTTCATAAAATGTGGCAATTGCTAACATGATTCGGACAGACTTAAGCATCGTTACGAGTGAGAAAAATCTCATCGTATTCAACACCTTGAACTTGTCGAAAACCTTTTGCAACAAGTCGAGCTTTGTAGATAGTAACACTACTATCAGTGTCCGTCTTCCTCTTGAAGATCCATTTATTTAACTTGACTTGCTGATCATCGAGCAGGTCAACCAAAGTCCACACTTTGTTCTTATATATGGATCCTATCTCAGATTTTATGGCCTCAAGCCATTTCGCGGAATCTGGGCTCATCATCGCTTCCTCATAGTTCGTAGGTTCATCATGGTCTAGTAACATGACTTCTAGAATAGGATTACCTTACCACTTTGGTGCGGATCTTATTACGGAAGACCTCACGAGGTTCGGTAGTAACTTGATCTCGAAGCTTCATGATCATCATCATTAGCTTCCTCAGCGATTGGTGTATGAATCACGAGGTGAACTGATTCTGTGATGAACTACTTTCCAATTCGGGAGAAGGTACAATTACCTTATCAAGCTCTACTTTCCTCCCACTCACTTCTTTCGAGAGAAACTTCTTCTCTAGAAAGGATCCATCTTAACAACAAATATCTTGCTTTCGGATCTGTGATAGAAGGTGTACCCAATAGTTTCCTTTGGGTATTCTATGAAGACGCACTTCTCCGATTTGGGTTCGAGCTTATCAGGTTGAAACTTTTCACATAAGCATCGCAATCCCAAACTTTAAGAAATGACAACTTAGGTTTACGGCTAAACCATAGTTCATACGGTGTCATCTCAACGGATTTAGATGGTGCCCTATTAAACGTGAATGCAGTTGTCTCTAATGCATAACCCCAAAACGATAGTGGTAAACCGGTAAGAGACATCATAGATCGCACCATATCTAGTAAAGTACGATTACGACGTTCGGACACACCATTACGCTGTGGTGTTCCAGGTGGCGTTAGTTGCGAAACTATTCTGCAATTTTTCAAATGTAGACCAAACTCGTAACTCAAATATTCTCCTGCACGATCAGATCGTAGAAAATTTATTTTCTTGTTACGATGATTTTCAACTTCACTCTGGAATTCTTTGAACTTTTCAAATGTTTCAGATTTATGCTTCATTAAGAAGATATACCCATATCTGCTTAAATCATCTGTGAAGGTGAGAAAATAACGATATCCGCCACGAGCTTCAACATTCATCGGACCACATACATACGTATGTATGATTTCCAACAAATCTGTTGCTCTCTCCATAGAGCCGGAGAACGGTGTTTTAGTCATCTTGCCTATGAGGCACGGTTCGCAAGTACCAAGTGATTCATAATCAAGTGATTCCAAAAGTCCATCAGTATGGAGTTTCTTCATGCGCTTTACACCGATATGACCTAAACGGCGGTGCCACAAATAAGTTGCACTACCATTATTAACTCTGCATCTTTTGGCTTCGACATTATGAATATGTGTATTACTACTATCGAGATTTAATAAAATAGACCACTCTTCAAGGGTGCATGACCATAAAAGATATTACTCATATAAATAGAACAACCATTATTCTCTCGATTTAAATGAATAACCGTCTCGCATCAAACAAGATCCGGATATAATGTTCATGCTCAACGCGGCACCAAATAACAATTATTTAGGTCTAAAACTAACTCCGAAGATAGATGTAGAGGTAGCGTGCCGATAGCGATCACATCGACTTTGGAACCGCTTCCCAGCGCATCGTCACCTCGTCCTTTGCGGTGCTCGCTTATTCCGTAGTCACTTTGTTTTGAGTTGCAAATATTAGCAATGTAACCGGTATCAAATACCCGGTGCTACTACGAGCTCTAGTAAGGTACACATCAATAACATGTAAATCACATATACCTTTGTTCACCTTGCCATCCTTCTTATCCGCCAAATACTTGGGGCAGTTCCGCTTCGGTGACCAGTTTGCTTGCGGTAGAAACACTCGGTTTAGGCTTAGGTCCAGACTTGGGTTTCTTCTCTTGAGCAGCAACTTTCTTGCTGTTCTTTTGAAGTTCCCTTCTTCTTCCCTTTGCCCTTTTTCTTGAAACTAGTGGTCTTGTTGACCATCAACACTTGATGCTCCTTCTTGATTTCTACCTCCGCAGCTTTTAGCATTGCGAAGAGCTCGGGAATTGTTTTGTTCATCCCTTGCATATTATAGTTCATCACGAAGCTCTTGTAGCTTGGTGGCGATGATTGGAGAATTACATCAATGACACCATCATCCGGAAGATTAACTCCTAGTTGAATCAAGTGATTATTATACCCGGACATTTTGAGTATATGCTCCTTTGTGAACTATTCTCCTCCATCTTGCAGCTATAGAACTTATTGGAGACTTCATATCTCTCAATCCGGGCATTTGCTTGAAATATTAACTTCAACTCTTGGAACATCTCATATGCTCCATGACGTTCAAAACGTCGTTGAAGACCCGGTTCTAAGCCGTAAAGCATGGCACACTGAACTATAGAGTAGTCATCGACTTTTCTCGCGGGACGTTCACAACTTACGGCGTTGCTCTAGCAGGCGGCACCCAGCGGTGCTTCCAGGGGCGTAATTCTTCTGCAGCAATGAGGATAATCCTCAAATTACGGACCCAGTCCGTGTAATTGCTACCATCATCTTTCAACTTTGCTTTCTCAAGGAACGCATTAAAATTCAACGGAACAACAACACGAGCCATCTATCTACAATGAAACATAGACAAGCAAAATACTATCGGTACTAAGTTCATGATAAATTTAAGTTCAATTAATCATATTACTTAAGAACTCCCACTTAGATAGACATCTCTCTAGTCATCTAAGTGATTACGTGATCCAAATCAACTAAACCATAACCGATCATCACGTGAGATGGAGTAGTTTTCAATGGTGAACATCACTATGTTGATCATATCTACTATATGATTCACGCCGACCTTCGGTCTCCGTGTTCCGAGGCCATATCTGCATATGCTAGGCTCGTCAAGTTTAACTGAGTATTCTGCGTGTGCAAAACTGGCTTGCACCCGTGGTAGATGGACGTAGAGCTTATCACACCCGATCATCACGTGGTGTGCGGGCACGACGAACTTTGGCAACGGTGCATACTCGGAGAACACGTCTTGATAATTTTAGTGAGAGATCATCTTAAAATGCTACCGTCAATCAAAGCAAGATAAGATGCATAAAGGATAAACATCACATGCAATCAATATAAGTGATATGATATGGCCATCATCATCTTGTGCTTGTGATCTCCATCTCGAAGCACCGTCGTGATCACCATCGCCACCGGCGCCGACACCTTGATCTCCATCGTAGCATCGTTGTCATCTCGCCAACTATTGCTTCTACGACTATCGCTACCGCTTAGTGATAAAGTAAAGCAATTACATGGCTTTTGCATTTCATACAATAAAGCGACAACCATATGGCTCCTGCCAGTTGCCGATAAATCGGTTACAAAACATGATCATCACATACAATAAAATATAGCATCACGTCTTGACCATATCACATCACAACATGCCCTGCAAAAACAAGTTAGACGTCCTTTACTTTGTTGTTGCAAGTTTTACGTGGCTGCTACGGGCTGAGCAAGAACTGTTCTTACCTACGCATCAAAACCACAACGATAGTTTGTCAAGTTGGTGCTGTTTTAACCTTCACAAGGACCGGGCGTAGCCACACTTTCAGTTCAACTAAAGTGAGAGAGGCGGACACCCGCCGGTCACCTTTAAGCAACGAGTGCTCGCGGTGAAACCAGTCTCGGCGTAAGCGTCTGGCGTAATGTCGGTCCAGGCCGCTTCATCTCACAATACCGCTGAACCAAAGTATGACATGCTGGTAAGCAGTATGACTTATATCGCCCACAACTCACTTGTGTTCTACTCGTGCATATAACATCAACGCATAAAATCTGGCTCGGATGCCCTTTGTTGGGGAACGTAGTAATTTCAAAAAATTCCTACGCACACGCAAGATCATGGTGATGGCATAGCAACGAGAGGAGAGTATTGTCCACGTACCCTCATAGACCGTGGCGGAAGCGTTATGACAACGCGGTTGATGTAGTCGCATGCGTCTTCACGATCCGACCGATCCAAGTACCGAACGACGGCACCTCCGAGTTCAGCACACGTTCAGCTCGATGGCGATCCCGGACTCCGATCCGCAAAGTGTCGGGGATGAGTTCCGTCGACCTGACGGCGTGGTGGCGATGATGATGCTCCACCGTGGCGAGGCTTCGCCTAAACTTCTGCGACGATATGACCGAGGTGGAATATGGTGGAAGGGCACCGCTGCGGCTAAGGAAAGATCCGTAGATCAACTTGTGTGTTGGGGTGCCCCTCTGCCGTATATAAAGGAGGGAGGGAGGTGCGGCGGCCCTCATGGGGTGCGCTGGAGGAGTCCTACTCCCACCGGGAGTAGGACTCCCCTCTTGCCTTGTTGGAGAAGGAAAGGGGAGGGAAAGAGGAAGAGGCGCCGCCCCCTCTCCGTGTCCGACTCGGACTAGGGCGGGAGGGGGCACGCGGCCTGCCCTGGCCGGCCCTCCTCTTTTCCCTCATGGCCCATTAAGGCCCATTATCCCCCGGGAGGGTTCCGGTAACCCGGTGTTCGGTAAAATCCGATTTCACGGAACCATTCCGATATCCAAATATAGGCTTCCAATATATCAATATTTATGTCTCGACCATTTCGAGACTCCTCGTCATGTCCGTGATCACATCCGGGACTCCGAACAAACTTCGGTACATCAAAACTTGTAAACTCATAATAAAACTGTCATCGTAACGTTAAGCGTGCGGACCCTATGGGTTCGAGAACTATGTAGACATGATCTAGAACTATTCTCGATTGATAACCAATAGCGGAACCTGGATGCCCATATTGGTTCCTACATATTCTACGAAGATCTTTATCGGTCAACCCGCATAACGACATACGTTGTTCCTTTGTCATCGGTATGTTACTTGCCCGAGATTCGATCGTCGGTATCCAATACCTAGTTCAATCTCGTTACCGGCAAGTCTCTTTACTCGTTCCGTAATACATCATCTTGCAACTAACTTATTAGTTGCATTACTTGCAAGGCTTATGTGACGTGTATTACCGAGAAGGCCCAGAGATACCTCTCCGACAATCGGAGTGACAAAACCTAATCTCGAAATACGCCAACCCAACATGTACCTTTGGAGACACCTGTAGTACTCCTATATAATCACCCGATTACGTTGTGATGTTTGGTAGCACCCAAAGTGTTCCTCCGGTGGCAGGAGTTGCATAATCTCATAGTTATCGGAACATGTATAAGTCATGAAGAAAGCAATAGCAGTATACTAAGCGATCAAGTGCTAGGCTAACGGAATGGGTCATGTCAATCACATCATTCTCCTAATGATGTGATCCCATTAATCAAATAACAACACATGTCTATGGTTAGGAAACATAACCATCTTTGATTAATGAGCTAGTCAAGTAGAGGCATACTAGTGACTATATGTTTGTCTATGTATTCACACATGTATCATGTTTCCGGTTAATACAATTCTAGCATGAATAATAAACATTTATCATGAAATAAGGAAATAAATAATAACTTTATTATTGCCTCTAGGGCATATTTCCTTCAGCTAACGGGAGAGTCAACGTTGAGTTCTAGGATACTGAAGGCTGTCTACTTTCTAGGCTGTTCAATTCTTGATGCTGAGCTCGGATCACACCCCTCCCAGATCTGGCGGGCGATTCTGGATGGGCGAGATATTATGGCACAAGGAGTTGTGAGGAGAATCGGGGATGGCACAACTACTGACATATGAAAACATAGCTGGATACCAAGAGATGGGATGAAACGGCCGATAACTTCACTATCTCAGGAACCACCAACTTTGGTATCTGAGCTCATTGACAACTCCTCGGCGACCTGGAAGGAAGGCTTGATTCGGGACACTTTTACTAGATTTGATGCCGATGAGATACTCAAGATCGCTCTGTGTACTCGTCGGGTTAATGATTTCTAGGCTTGGCATGAGGAAACTAGAGGCGTTTTCAGTGTACGATCAACCTATCGTATGGTTCTCCGCACTAAACTTGAGAGGGAGGCGTGGCTGTATGAGGATGAGGGCTCATCCAGTGTGCATAATGAGGTGAACAAGTGGACCGATATTTGGCACATTCAAGTACCCTCAAAACTTAGAATGTTTGTGTGGAGGCTCGCGAGACGATCAATGCCGACGGCTGTCCTGTTGAAGCAACGAAACATGGCCACCGAGGATAACTGCTCCTTGTGTGGGGCGATTGATACATGGAGACATGCTTTATTCACGTGTCCAATGTCGGCAAAGGTGTCTGGGCCTTAGCGCCGGAGGAGCTGGTTCACCATCTAGTGGAGAGGCAAGAGGAGAATCCGAAGGACTGGCTGTTTGCGCTTAGCGAGGTTTTGGACAGAGACAAGTTTGCACACATGATCGTCATTATGTGGTCTATTTGGAGAGCTTCGAAGGAAGCGATTTATGAAGATATCTTCCAATCACCACAATCCATATATGGTTTCATAACGAGCTATCTTCGGGATATCGGTGTCATCACTAAGAGGGAAGTTCACAAAGAGCTACAAATGTTAACAGGCCGACACAATGGCAGCCTCCATCCGCAAGTTGCGTCAAGATCAATGTTGATGCCGCCTCCTGTGCAAGCGAGACATGGGGCTGTGGGGGCAATTTGTAGGAGCTCAGAAGGAGTGTTTTTGGGGGCGTCGGTGCTGGTGGTGAGGCACATCACGGACCCACAGATTCTTGAAGCCATTGCTATAAGGGAGGGTTTTGGCGCTAGCTGATGATCTTTATCAGAGGCGAGTCCATGTTGCTTCGGATTGCAAAAATGTGGTGGAAGATCTAAAGAAGGAGAATGCATCATCTTATGGAGCTATAGTGCATGAAATAATAGATCACTCGTTAGTTTTTGATTTATGCAATTTCTGTCATGAGTTTAGGAGCTCAAATTTTGAAGCTCACAATCTAGCGAAGCACGCTTTGTCGCTCGGGATTGGCCGCCATGTGTGGTTGGACCAACCTGGAGAGCTTACTTTCGTCCCTGTAAACATTGTGACGACTTAATAAAAAGCTTCGTGAGGTTGTCTCAAAAAAAAAAAAAGAGTAAGGGTCTGCGTTAGAGAGATGCCCTTGTGCTTTTCCTTAAATGCAAAGCATAACATCTGCTGCAAATCGTCCGATATAAAATAAGTATCTGCTGCTTTGCTTCGGATTGGGTTTTGTTCCAGAATTTCGCCTCTACCCTTCTTCCCTGAGCCGATGATTTCAGGTTATACCGGTAAAGTTGGCGCTGAGCTTTCCCATTTGTTGATGGAGCACCAAATCCAAACCTCCCGCATCTCTCGCGTCTCCTGGGAGGGAGGAAGCTCGACGTTGAGCTGACCATCTCCAATGTAGTACAAGACGTGACACGGCAACTCCCTCCTTTTTCATCCCACCATTTTGGCAAAAAAAAATTACATAGTAACACGTGTCTCAATAATAACATGAAGATTCAGTTACAAGCCATATAAATATCGATATTACTGGACTGAAAAGATAAGATAATCCTATGAAAAAATCAACGCCTGGCCCTCTTCACTAAGGAAAATGAGACAGATCACCTCTTCACCCGAGCTCGACGTGGCTCCATCGCTGATCAGCAGCTTTACGGACCTCCAAAGTAGTTTGCCTGAAGCAAAACCATTGCCGTTGAAAGAATCAGAATCGGGGCCAGCGGCGTGTCGCCATCAAACTCAATCGACACCCCGCATCACGACGGCGTCGGAGGAAACCGGAACTGTCAGCCTTCAACCACAAACCCAGCACAAGATGCACCATCTTCCAGCTGTCTACGGATAGAGTAGACGACGTGCATGACGACGACGACGACGACGACGAAACGAAGAAACTGCCGCGTGCGTTTGAGCGTTTCAAGACTCGTACGTACAGCGTAATGACAATGACGCAACGTTTTGCTTCTATTGGGTGCTCCGCATGCACCGGATAGAGTAGAGCAGTTGTATACTAGCTAGTACATGAGCGATGTGACGGTTGCCGGAACAGCGATGCGAAGCGAGGCCAAGACGATCACGGTTCCTGGATCCGCTCAAGTGCGCCGCCTAGCACTGCGCTACGCAGCAAACAAAGTTGTCGAGTGAGCTCACTACGAGCATCCTCCTTCTAATTGGCCTTAATTAAACCAGCAGCATCGAAGCACCAGTGGTCTAGTGGTAGAATAGTACCCTGCCACGGTACAGACCCGGGTTCGATTCCCGGCTGGTGCATTCGCATTCTCCATTTTTTTTCTTTTACTTTTGCCATTTTTCGGCTACTTCCGAAATGCGTTGCCATTTTTCTCCTCTTCGTTGTGTTTTCACCTCCTTTCCAGTGACACTGCTTCACATGTTCTGTGCAACTTCATACGCGAACTACGAGTAGTATTTGTTTTGAGAGCCCGAGGAATACTACTAACTTGAAGCCTAAAACCACCTGCGACCAGACGAACATGCCTGACACCAACCTGGGCCATGCTGCTGCATCTGTAAAACACCCCGTGAAGGTACGGCCTGCAGAGCCCAAACCCCACGACCAGATTCGCAGGCCCACCCGGTCTTGACATCTGTCGACTGTACTCCCTCACCAGTCTGCACTCTGTTTTCTCAAAAAAAAAAAAAAAAAGTCTGCACTCTGCGCTCTCAACGTGAACCACGCCCGCCCCTGACTCCTACAACAGTTCGTTCGGTCGTTCGTTGGACCTGGACAGTGCATGCCAACAACATGATTTTACTTGGCAACAAGATCCCAGGATGTCATCGTCACGAAACGAAAACATGGCGGCCGTTTTGCTCGACTTGTAGTATAATTATTTGCATCGTCGTGCATCCATCTATCCCTAGCATGGATTTGCCGGCGCCGACAGACAAAATCTAGGACAATGCGGAACGTACCTGTCTTGTCCGCTGTCTAAACTACTAATCGTAATCAGCAACCGTCACCGACCCAGTTGCCCAAATCCGTCGCTTCTAAATTAGACTTGCAAGGCCGCCGAATCTAACATGTTTGCTCTGCTGTTTCCTTAAAAATAATCTATCAAGCATGAGTTTCCCTTGTTGATGCTGGTGATGGAGGTAGCAGCACCACTGTACTGTGCTAGTTTATGGCAGACACATATCCGGGGGGACAGACACAACTCCGTGCTTTGCTCCGGTCGTACTACCTACCCTGCACATATGCTTTGGGTCCCCTTTATTTATGCACAATAGCTACATATCAATCGCCTGACTTTCGAAGTTGGTGTTAGTCGATTTTCTGTTGAACGGACAAACAACCGGAGGGGGAGGAAGAACTCGTCGGGGAGGAGGAAGAACCTCGCTAGGAAGGCTACCCTACCATCTATCTTAGGATGGGGGTGGGGGAGGCAGCACGTCGGTTGTGTGTGTGTGTGTGTGTGTGGGGGGGGGGGGGGCCGCGGGGGGTGGTTAAGGTTTGCCTAGAAAAAACCAGCGAGGCCCGGGCCTAGAGGAATGGCCGGGGCGGTGGCGGCATGGTGGTCGGAGGAGGTTCCGGGGAGGGCGGGGCGGCGAGGCTGCGCGGTAGCGCCACCGACCGCGGGCGGTGGTGGCCGTCGGTTCGGCCTGTGGTCCGTGGGGTGATTGGAAGAAGATTCGCCGGGAGGTTGAAGACTACCTGGCAGCCGTTAGATTGGAGATCGAGGGTAGAGAGCAGTCGACTGACCCAAATCGGGAATTCAGTCGACTGGCACCCAGCCAGTCCCTTATTTATGCGCCCGCAACACGCATACGCGGAAATAAACAAGGGTTCGGTTCGACGGCTGTCCTGCTACTTGACGCGTTAGCGCACGGCCTAGCTCCACCCGACTCGTCGTCGTGCAATGATCCACGGGAAATGGTTGCTTCAAAAGGACGTTCTCAAAAAGGAAAAGATCACGGACAAACGGACAGGCGCACGCAATCTCCCTAAAAAAATCACTCATTTCGAATATTTCAAACATGAAGTTTAAGTGAGTTCGACATATTACATGCAAACTAACGAAGTTTACCGAGTTTGATGTATGCTACATCCCATCCCATCCCATCCGTTGAGCTTCAATGTAAACCTAATCTATTCTAAAACCACACGAGATATCGAATGCCGGCCTCGTAGGCATGACCTCAGAGGCCATCAACACTGCCATCATCGTCGTTACGCTAGTTGTCGAAGCCGCCCCAACTGCGGCGGCGATCTGCTCCCAGTCGACGCTGTCATTCTCTTCATCGACCGACTCCTCCTTTATGAGGGACGAAGCGGTGGAGGACGACGGTCCCGGCGACCTGCGACGGCAAGGTGTCTCCGGCCCGGCTCAGATTGGATCCAGAGCTCCCCGTGTTTGTGTCCACCGCCGAGCAGTCGCCATGCTTGCTTCAGCTCCTTCTCCTCCATCATCTTCTTGCCCATTGTGGCAGTTGATGGCGAGGGTTTTGGAAGGGTAGTGACATAAGCACGAGAATATTAAAAAGCAGTAGAGGTGGTGGTGGTGTGTGTGTGCGAGGGAGGGAGGGAGGTGTCGGGTAACATGGCGAATGTTCACACTCTCCTACTTCGCCCCTCGTGTTGGTACTTGGCTTGGGCTATTTCAGATGTCCATCCTCGTCCAACCCAGTACAGGGGGTCTGTAATAGATACATAAAAATATCTGCACCATCCGGTCCAAACATTTAAGGGACATGTGAGGGACCAAGAGCATCTCTAGCAGATCCCGCAACCGGCCGTCCTGTAAAACCCGTTTCCGGTATCCTGGAAATGTTTTTTGCAGGACGCCGGACGCTTAGCTAGAGCAGATCCTTCGTACCGAGCCGACATATTCAAGTTAGTAGTTCGTGGTTAAAAACTAGATCACCAGAGTTCATCCACACATAATACATAGCATACCGGAGTTCATCATAGTACATAAAAGATAGGATATCGAAGTTCATACAGAAATTGAAACATAACATACGACAGTTCATACTACGGGGTGCATACTAATCTACTCCTCATCGCCAGAGCGGCTGTCGTTGTCGACGGGAGGGGGCGGGTTGCAATGGAGGGTATGGTACATGAGCGTGCTGGAGAGGACCTGTGCAAGCTGATACTCCTCAAAGAGCACCAGGATGCACGCGGCCGCAGCTTCATCTCCGGCGGCGACGACCTCTCCTTGGCCTCCCACCACACCTTCTTCGCCTCGCGGCGACGCTTGAGCACCGGGGATAAGATGCGGTCGAGGCGGCGGAAGTTTGTCCATGCCCGAGCGGTGACGCTGCGGTCGTGTGCTTGCTGCCTCCGCCGTTCGTCCACTGGCGGGCGGAGGGAGGAGCTCCCGGCATGCGCGCCGTGGCTGCGCTTGCGGGGCGGGTTGCCGTCGAGACCGCCGCGGTCACCAGGCCCCTCTCGACCACACCGGCCGCCAGCAGCCGTTGACATCGCCGCGGATCTGCTCGGGCCGTTTTTTGGGGTCATTCCTTAAAACTGCCGGAAAAACACACTTCGTCGGAGTTATAGGGGATCCGCTAGAGTTGCTCTAAGGGTCTTGGATTAGTGAGATGCCTTTGTGCTTTTCCTTAACTAGCAGATGGTAAAGCAAAACATCTGCTGAAATCGTCCGACTGATTTGCTTGGCTTTGGGTTTTGCTCCAGAATTTCCTGTCTGTTGTACCAGTAAAGTTGCGGATGAGCTTTGCATCTGTTGATCGACCAGCAAATCCAAACCGTCATCTCTCGCCGTGGGAGGGAGGGAGGTCGACGTTGAGCTGACCATCTCCCTCCCCAAAGGAAAAGAAGACGGCAAAGCAGGGTCGGTCTCTCCTTTTCTTCCCCACCCCACCCCTTGGCAATTTGCACGTCGCCGTCACGCGGTCACACGGTGAAGACGGCAAGGAGCAGCAGTAGCTCTCACGCGGTCTGAAGAGAAGACGGCATAATTAAACTGGAGTTACAGCGCAGGAGCGGGCCGGCGATCGCTAGCAATCCACGACACTCTCCTAGTCCTAGATGGCCACGGCCGGCAGGGTGGTAACAGCCACACGTACCGTGCATGACCACGACGACGACGACGACGACAGTGACGAAGAAACTGCTGGCTGCGTTTGACCGTTTCAAACCTCCCTCCTACAGTGGAAGGATAACAGCGATGCGAAGCGAGGCCAAGACGAACACGGTTCGTCGTCGTCTCAAGTGCGCTGCGCGGAGCCCCTCTTTCCGGTCTGGCCGGTGAGCCCGTGACATCAGTTCGTGTGGTCCTCCCAAGGATTAGCCATTTTGTTTCTCGGTATTATTGTTATTGTTATTATTATTGTGGTCGCTTTCACTGCGTTGCTGCGGGAGGGAGGTCCTCCGCCCTTGTCACAGGGTCACGCCACTGTGCCATACTGCTACTGCGCTACGCAGCAAGAAAGTCGGCGAGCTCGCTCTGTACGAGTACGATTTATGTAGGTGATGATTAGTGAGTTAATTGTTAGTCATGTAAGCACCAGTGGTCTAGTGGTAGAATAGTACCCTGCCACGGTACAGACCCGGGTTCGATTCCCGGCTGGTGCAGCTTCCTTTTTTTATTAAGCCCTTTTTTTTTCTTTCTTCCGAATGAATTCACTTTGCTTCATTTTACCCGTTTTTATCTTTCCCCTCTGTGCTGTGT
This sequence comes from Aegilops bicornis, assembly GCA_021605145.1. Classification (NCBI taxonomy): domain Eukaryota; kingdom Viridiplantae; phylum Streptophyta; class Magnoliopsida; order Poales; family Poaceae; genus Aegilops; species Aegilops bicornis. The sequence continues at coordinate 12,703,309 of CM038672.1, forward strand.
TTTCGCCTTCTTTTCAGTGACACTGTTTTCACGTGTTCTGAGTAATACTTCATACACGAACCTGTTTTTGTTTTGAGAACCCGAGCAATATTAACTTCCGAGCCTAAAACTACCTGCGACCAGACGAATGAATATTGGCTGACAACAAACAAGCTGGGCCGTGCGGCCGCACCTGCAAAACCGAAAGAAACGCCGCGTGAGGAGGAGGTGCAGCGCCGGATTCGCTCGCAAAAATAAGAGGGACCTCGCTATAGGTGGCGCGCCGTTTCGCAGTGCAGTACGTACCAACGGTAGCTGGCAGCCAGGGACCTCACTAGCTCTAGCTCTTTTGATAGCTAGGTGGCCATGGACCTCCCCGGCGGCAGGAGGAGGAGCCAGGAACGCACATGCATGCACCCAGCCAGTGCTGACTGCGGCAAGACCCGTCAGTGTCACCGACTGTTCACCCGCAACAACAACAACAGAAAGTGTCATTGACTGATTCCGTCTTGCGTGCTGCGAAACCTGTGAGACTCCCGTGACTTCTTTTGCTTTCGTTTGAATTCAGTCCGTTCATAAGTCCTAAGACTTTTGTAGTCCCAATTAAAAAGTCCCTAATTTTTAAAAGTCCCTCTCTGTTTGTTTCCAGGGACTAAAAAGTCCCCTTAAAGGTTATTAAATGACCATGTTACCCCTAGTATACAGAAAAATAACAACCAACACCATGGGGCGGCGGGGCAATAGGTGCAGGGAGTGACATTGTTGGAAAAGTCCCAAAAAATCTCAAAAAAGACTCTTCTTGAGAGTCTTCTTCATTTAGTCCCAAAAAGCAACTTTTAGTCCCTAGTAGTCCCTCATGTTTGGTTAAAAGTCTTTAAGAGGGACTTTTTCTAGTTCCTACACCAAAATGTCTCTGGAAACAAACACTCCTTCAACATCGTATTCGTTCTCTCTCCTGTTCCCATCGACGGAATCTAGCAGAATTTCGCCCAATGTTTAGCTGTGCCCCTGCAGACAGATCGATGAGACTGACCTTCCTTTGGTGGAAAAAGGCCTTTGGTCGCGGTTCGAATCGCCATTAGTCGCGGTTGGGCAACCGCGACCAAATAAGCGACTAAAGCCCCCACCTTTAGTCGCGGCCGCTAAGAACCGCGACTAACGGCCCGTCACGTGGGCGCCAAAGGTTGTCAAGCGGAGGACCTTTAGTAGCGGTTCTTACGCCAACCGCGACTAAAGGCCGCCATGTGTTTAGGGTTTTAGCCCCCTAAACCTGTTTTTCTGTTTAATTTGTATTGTTTTATTTCTTTTGTGCTTTATTTTAATTTTGAAGGAGTTTCATATATTCTACGGTACTACATACATGCATATGAATGTACAATTTCAAATAAATTTGAAATTAGAACAAAAGAATTCAAGAGGAATATACAATATATATTCAATATCATCGGATGACCATATACAATTTTGAACAAGTTTCCATACATGATTTAATGCATATAAAGTTCTACGTCCTCGTAATAGTGTTCTCCTTTAGGATGGAGGACTTCCTGCTTTGAACCATCCACTAGTTCCTCTTGAAGTGGTCGGAATCGAGCTTACGGACTAAGCATCATCCGGAGGTTATTCCTCCGAGCATTGGTATCACTTTCGGAACCCGCTCGAGAGGTGTATCTCGGATCATCTCACGAACATAGTATCCACATAGATTGGTCTCCGGTGGCTGAATATCCCCAGCATTCTTAGCCTTTGACCTTTTGAATTCTAGCTCTTTTTGAATTCACCGACCTTTGTATCTACGAACCGTCTCCAAACCCTCTCGAGGCAAAGAAAATTAAATGAACAAGAGAGTTATTAGTTACTTGATATTAGGAAATGAACGAAATAGGCTGATCGATATAGAGCGCAAATGAATGAAAATAATTACTGCAAAGCATTCTTCTCATGCCGCCCCAAAGCTTTGGATCCATATTCAGAGAGTCGTGGACGAGACATTACGAGGTGTTAACTTTAATTACTAGCGAATCCGGTGGAACTGCGGACACGATACATGCACAAGACGTAATGCATAACTCATCGATTAGCCGCCACATACCATGCATGGAGTAAACAAAAGAGAATGTGCTCAAGATGTAAACACTCACCCAAAATGGTAAGGAAATAGAATATCACTTTTGAGTTCCTGCTTTGTAAGAAATCGCCACAGTGTCCGCCTCCACGTCAAGGGGTGACGGCTCCAACACATGTCCATTAACGATGTGTGGGTCAACGAACCCAACATCATGGATGTTCCTTACTCTGCATTCCTTAATCTTCATTCGCATGTATAATAGCGGACACAACAATATAGTTAGGACATATATATAGTGCAGGCAATATGAACGAGATGGGGTAGAAATTAATAAATCACTTACGTAACGTAGCAAGCGATGATAGATTTGTCGAGCTCAAGGCAGATTGAAAAGTCGGAACAATTCACTCAGTTCAATTTGTACATAGTAATGTTTGAAGTGATGCTCATGTCTAACTTCCGCATAAATATATTCTTTGGCGTTTTTATTTTTATGTAACCCTTGTACCATTTCAGCAGACCTTTCATTTGTGGAGGTAGATCCTTTTCCTGCGCAGGCTCGACGAGAGGCCCATTCTTGACATATGTAATTACTACCTCCTTCATTGGCGCCTCATCAAGGCCTAACAGTTCACGAAGAGTAATACCTAAGTTGGCCGCTTGTTCTCCGGCACTCAAGCATCAATCCCTGTCTTTGCCGCAGCTTGTATGATCTCGGGGCATCCGGACGAAGGCTTCCACTATAAGCGGGGCAATCGATTGTTTACTTTGTTCCCGAGCTGGGCAACTTGTTTCCGCTTTTTTACTTTCGGCCTTCTCCCGCTCTTTGTTCTCCTTGAACATGAGTGCACACTGCGAAGTTCACGTGCATAGTCGTTAGGCAGATTCTTCATGGCTTGGGACGGTGTGCTCAAAAATGACTTAGCCCACTTCTTTTGCTCATCGAAAATACTGGCTTGGGCTCGGGCTCTCTTTTCTTCTTGCAGTCCGCCTTCCATTTCTCCAAATCAGCATGGCAGCGTCGACTTCCTCGGCACTACGTTCCCAAGGCCTTGTGGGGAGAGGCTTGATGATGGCTCCGGTACCTTTGTGGTCTTAGGTACATAAGGGTCCGGGTTAATAATCCAGATCGCTTCGCTTCTTTGCGGAGGTGGATTGGGGGCGACCCGATCACCCGCGGACGAGGATCGGGGCGGCGGCTGATCACCACGGACGTTGTGGATCGGGGCGGCGTCGGCCGACGTGGCGGAGGTGTAGGTGAACCGCCGCCACCACCACCACCACCACCACCGCCACCGCCACCACCACCACCGTAGGGGGGTGGACTTGTTGTCCTTGGCGCCTCGCTCGAAACTTGATAAACTTCTTTTGCCATAGAATGAAATGGCGCTTGACATCTCCAAGTCTTTTCTCCCCTTGTGTGTAGCAATGTCAATCTCCGTGTCCTCAAACCCTTGGACTATGTCCTCCACCGTGACACGAGCATAGCCATCTTGAATGGGGTTGTTGTGGTGGAGTGCTCGAGTAAACATGGTAAAGCACTGCCGATGGCTACCTTCATGGACATGTTCCCGATAGGATAATACAGATGACATTCTTTCATCTCCTTTATATCGCCCACGGGTAGCGAGGAGGCTCCGGTGCAGTAATTTCGACCACCGGAGGCTCCGGTGCGATAATTTCGACAACCCGAGGCTCCGGTGCAGTAATTTCGATCGTCGGTGCATCTGCACCACCGTGGGGCCTCCGTGGAAGCCACGCCGCTTCTCCGCTTGGCTTCCGAGATCCGCTGGATGATCTTCATGCCGCACCCGAGCTGCATCTCTTTCGGTTACTAGTACACTCATGGTTTTCTTCATCACATCCATTTCCGATGCCAACCGCGCCACAACATCCGCTTCCCGATCCATCTTTCTCTTACGGCTTCAGAATCGTGACGGGTCATCGCTCGGGGAACCCAATTTTCCACGGAATGTGCCCCATGCCTCGTGACACGCCCTCCGTGTTCGAGGATTCCCGAGGGCTTTTGTCGGTAGCGTCGTTCTCTCTGTTGAACTTGATCTTCCCTGTTGAGCATCCTTCATTGCGCCAATAAGGGCTTGGGTGGGTTTAATTAATTTGCCCGGTAAACACACTCCGCCTCCGGGTTCGGCGTTCCCCATGCCCGCATTCACCAGCTTTTGGCCCTTGGGTCCCATCCTCCGCACTGGATGGATTCTCGCGCCCTCAGCTCGTTCTCCATCTTCTCCAACCTAGGCACCCAAATGCGATACCCTCGGCCCCATAACATGATTGTACTCCTTCTTAGCCGCATTTTCCTTATTTTTTTCGATATTTGAATGAACTGCTCCGATTTCTTTTGCTTCACAAATTCTGGCCAATCATGTTTCAGTTTCTCATATTGTCCTTTGAAATCCGGAGTCTTGTTCCGCTTGACAAAGTCATGGGCTAGATTTTGCTTGAATTTCCGGAATGCGTCGGCCATCTTATGAAGAGCGAACTGTTTGACTAGCCTCCTCCTCTCCTTGTTTTCCTCAATCTTGTTACCCTCCTCATCGAATTTGTTGTATTCGGAGGTAGAACGAAATGTTCCATAAGCTTCTTGAAGCAATCTTTTTTGTTCTCTTATCGACAAAAGTGAAACCATCAATTCGCGGCCTTCTTTGGCTCATTCCACTCTGGGCGGTGATCGAGACGTTGTCTCTAACAATGGCTCCGCATTGGTCGACAAACTTGGTGGCGTTCTTGCGGGGCTCCAGCTGCCGGTTGCACCTGTCGACAACCTCGATGGTGCATGTTTCTCCTTGTTTCATCGTCTTGGTTGCGCCACGCTTTGACGACATACTCGATTGTTTCGACGATCCGCCGAGGGCTAAAATAAGAAAGAGAGTCGCAGCGTTAGTACACACATATTTATTCAAATCGGTTAGTTTGTATCACGAGGCTCAATGTATATATATACCTCGGCGCGGAGGTGGTTGCTACTTCCATTTGAAGATCGTTATCGACGCTTTGTTCGGCATCATCTTGTCGACGGCGCCCTTCATCTTCACCGTCAAGGTTCAGATAAGAAGAGATATCATCTTCTTCTTCTCCGGTCGGCACATATAGAATATCGCCGTTTATGATGCCGAACATATGTGCTTCACCGTCCGGATCATAGTTGTCCATAATCGGGTCAGCTCTATCGTCCGCCATTATGTCGATCCGAAAACATGTAGTAAAAACAAATTAATTAAGTGAAGAAGGGGGCGGTGGCGGTGGCGAAAGGGCGGTGGGAAAAGGAGGGGCGAGGAAGGGGTGGGAGAGGGTGTCGCGGTAGAGCGCGAGACGGGCGGCAGACGGCAGCGGCGTCACGGAGAGGGAGGCGAGGACAACACACACGGAGAGGGAGGCGAGGACAACAGACAACCACGTCTTCACGAATGTCATTTTGTGAAGAAACTTTGCAAGCAATTAAACATTTGTCAATGTTTGGTAAAAAAAATACAATTTGTTTTTGTTTACTTGTCACTCGAGCTCACGTAAGCTCAAGCTCAGAATACCACTTTCGAGATTTTTCTTGTTTCTTTAAGGTCTTTTTCACCTCTTATTAGTCGGGCCCGACATCTATTTTTTCCTAGGGGAGACCATACGGCTGCAGCTCGCGACTTGAAAAAATACCGCTAAAAAAGACAATGTCTCAAAAAAAGTTATCGACTTTCGTCGGGGACACTAAAGTAGAGCGATCGCCTCCGGCCCTAGCCCTACCCACAGCCAACTCAACAAACGCCAAGCACGGTCGAAAAAACCATCTTGCCGGGTAATAATAGGAGTGATACATTAATAAGATGCTATTATGAATTGGATGCTGATTGCTCTGGCAAGGAGAGGGGTCCTCAACTCCGTAGTCGTACTGGGCAGCAGCAGCGTTGGTCTCGTAGTCTACCAGAGAGAAGAGGGGGAAGAAACAATGAATACCATGCAAACAGATGCATATCAGGACAACAAGCAGAGCTAGACATGTTCTAACGCGGTCTGAGGTGATACCGGTGAAGGGGGGAAACATCCGAGAAGCATCCCCGGTGTTCCGTGTTTTCGGGCAGATGAACCGGAGGTGAAATGTTGCAGGTTCACTGTGCTAGGGACGCGTGGCGGATGAACAGGCTGCGTATCCGGATTCGTCTCGCTGCTCGAGCAACTTTCATAGTATTTTCATCTAAGCTACGGTTTATTTTATATGATTTGCTAAAGTTTTAAAGCATTTTAGAATTAACAGAATTAATTTAATTTAGAAAAAGCCATTATGATGTCAAGATGAGGTCGGTGATGTCATCAATCAACTGTCGATTGACTTGGTCAAACCGACGCATGGGTCCATTCTGTCATAGATCGATAACTAATTACCAGTTGCTTAGTTTAATTAGCAGGTTAAGTAAATTTAACTAATCATCTATTCAGGACTTAATTAAGTTAATTAATTGTTTAACTAATTAATTAATTAGTTTTCTTTTATCTTCTTTATTTTAACAGGGCTGGGCCCCATGTGCGTGACCCATCTCGCCAATCGGGGCCAACGGGCTGCCTTTGAAGCTGCTGGCGACGGCACGGGGTGCTCGCACCCGAGGCCATCAGAGGCGAGGGCGAGCGCCGGGCCTCGGTGGGCGACGACGGAGCAGCAGGCTGGCACGCGCCGGGCGAGACGAGCCGTGGCGGCTTCGGCGGGCGCTGGGGAAGCGCGGTCGGTGCCGCGGCCAATAGGCATCAGGGGCGGAAGGCGCAACCCCAGCGCAAGAAGACGGGGTAAGCGGGGCGCGAGGCCACCGTGAGCGGGCGGCGAGAAGCGGGCACGCGTGGCTTGCAAAACGCACAAGGGGGGCGGCAAGGGAGGCGAGGCGCCGGCGAGCTATGGCTCTGATGTAGACGGCGTTGCTACGTTAGCAATGAGGGAGGAGGGAGGCGGCGGCTCACTGAGGGTAGCGCGGTGGGCGAGAGCGACGGCGGGCGGCGTCGAGGGCGAGGGCGACGGCGGGCGGCGTCGAGGGCGAGGGCGACGGCGGGCGCGCCGAGGGCGCGGCAGAGACGAACAAAGGGAATCGGAGAAGACGAGAATCGAGCCTTGTATTTATAGCCCCCTTTAGTAGCGGTTGGCGACGAGACCATGACTAAAGGTACCTTTAGTCGTGGTCGCCCGCCCAACCGCGACTAAAGGGTTTTTATGGTTTTTATGCGTTCCGCTTCACCTTTAGTCGCGGTTGGCGACGAGACCCGCGATTAAAGGTACCTTTTAGTCGCGGGTCGCCTGCCCAACCGCGACTAAAGGGTTTTTGGCGGTTTTTATGTTCAGCGCCCCCATTTTTAGTCGCGGTTGGTTCGCCAACCGCGACTAAAGGCCATTGCAGTTTAGGGTTTTAGCCCCCCAAACCTGTTTTCTGTTTAATTTGTATTGTTTTCTTTTTAATTTGTATTGTTTTCTGTTTAATTTGTATTGTTTTATTTCTTTTGTGCTTTATTTTAATTTTGAAGGAGTTTCACATATTCTACGGTACTACATACATGCATATGAATGTACAATTTCAAACAAATTTGAAATTAGAACCAAAAAGAATTCAAGAGGAATATACAATATATATTCAATATCATCGGATGACCATATACAATTTTGAACAAGTTTCCATACATAATTTAATGCATATAAAGTTCTACGTCCTTTGTATCTACGAACCGTCTCCAAACCCTACGAGGCAAATACAAATAATATGTCAAAAATAAAACTAATTCAATTCAATATGTTAAAAATACAAATAATATATCAAAAATTCAGAAAAATAGAACTAATTCATTTCAAAATTCTAAAAATACAAATAATATATCAAAAATTCAGAGAAGTTCTTCCCGCCTCTGTCTTCCCACAAGTTCTTCCCGCCAGTCTTCCCGCTTAGTTCTTTCCGCCTATGTCTTCCCGCCATTTCTTCACGCCTCTATCTTGGCACAGATCGATGCTCCTTTTATAGGCACGGCGCCGCTTCGCTTTGTCTTGTTCCTCCGACAGGCGTGTGCGCTACCCACGCGTCTGTCTAACCTTTAGTCCCGGTTGCACCAACCAGCCGGGACTAAAGGTTAGATGACCAACTCTGGATTCCTCTTCTTCCCGCCATTTCTTCCTGTCTTCCCGCCTCTTTCTTCCCGCCACTTTCTTCCCGCCTCCTGTCTTCCCGCTCCCATTTTTCCCGCCATTTCTCACTACATATATGTAGCCCGCTTGGCCAGCATTATCACATCTCTACAATCTCTCATCACTCTCTCATGGCTTCCACCGCACCCACTCTAACCTACCAGCAGGTGGAGGAGCTTTGCGCCTCGAACTACCCTTGTCCACCGGGCTATCAAGGCGTCCCCACCGGCCGGAGCCTAAGCGGGCGGCGCGTCGTCCCTCCCGTCCCCTCGTGGTATCATACGGGCGGCCATCACGAACCACTACTACCTCGACCTCACGCCGAGCAGCGGATGAATCGCCGGCATCCCGATAACCAGCATACTTGGGACGCCTTCTTCATCAATCGGCGTGAGAGGGCGCCGCCAGTATGAGGAGGACGGTGCGCCTCACGGGAACTTCCACGAGGCCGGCCGTCGGCTATGGTGGTATGGCGGACTCTGCAGAGCGTCATGGACTACATCACGGTCGGCGATATCCCCGCTGCGCTACCCTCGATTCGAGCCACGGCGCCGCCCGACGACAATGACGGCGACGACGGCGGCGGCGGCAACTTAGAAGCGGCGACTACCCGATTACAACGACAACGGCGGCTATGAAGACTACGAGTATGCATATTATACGCCTAGGCAGGAGTATGACTAAATCACTCCAAATTTCATGTATCATCAGTGTTATCTCGAATCATTCGAAAATTGACACCAAACACATCACGGGTAATATAATTCACATGATCCATTCAACAAAGTTTGGTACAATAAATTATTACACATCATTTCTTCCCTTGTGTCCCTGCTTGCTTACGATTGTGCCGTATCCATGGAGCATCCTCATCATTTAACTTAATGCTTGGGTCGGTGTTCACTTTGAAGGGCGGAATTTCAGCAAACATATTATAATCTTCCGACATATGCATCTTGTCCTCCACTCCCACGATGTTTCTTTTCCCTGAAAGAACAATGTGGCGCTTTGGATCATTGCATGATGTACTGATCGTTTTCTTATCTTTCCGTTTCCTCGGTTTGCTACTCATGTCTTTCACATAGAAAACCTGAGCGACATCTTTAGCTAGGACGAATGGTTCGTCAAGGTAACCAAGATTGTTGAAATCCACCATTGTCATTCCGTATTGCTGGTCCACCTTTACCCCACCTCCTGTTAGCTTGAACCATTTGCACCGGAACAAAGGGACCTTAAAGGAGGGTCCATAGTCAAGTTCCCATATCTCCTCTATGTAACCATAATATGTGACCTCTTGCCCATTCTCGGTTGCTGCATCAAAGCGGACACCACTGTTTTGGTTGGTGCTCTTTTTATCTTGGGCGATCGTGTAAAATGTATTCCCATTTATCTCGTACCCTTGGAAAGTCGTTATAGTCGAAGATGGTGTCTTGGCCAACATGTACAGCTGATCTACAACATCATTGTCATTCATTAAATGTTTTCTCAACCAGCCGAAAGTCTCCATGTGGGCCTTCCTAATCCAGGATTCAGGCTTCCCGGGTTGTCGTAACGTAAAATATTCTTGTGTTTCTCAAAGTACGGAGCCACCAAGCTGGAATTGGTCAAGACAAAGGTGGTGTGCTTGATCGGAGAATGGCCGTCCATACATATCGTTGATTTCCTTCCGATCGTGTTTTTCCACTTAGTCTCCCTCGTGGCGCGATCGAGGAAGACCAATCGGCTTAAGGTCGAACAAAGTCAACACAAAACTCAATTACCTCCTCATTTCCATAGCCCTTGGCGATGCTTCCTTCCGCCTAGCACGATTCTGAACATATTTCTTTAATACTCCCATGAACCTCTCAAGGGGAACATATTGTGTAGAAATACAGACCGAGAACGAAAATCTCTTCGACTAGGTGAACCAGGAGGTGCGTCATAATATTGAAGAAGGATGGCGGAACACCAACTCAAATCGACAAGACATTGGATCACATCGCTCAGAACCGTGGTAGAACTTCTGGATTGATTACCTTCGAGAGATTGCATTGAGGAATGCACATAGCTTCACAATGGCTACTCGAACATTTTCCGGCAGAGCCCCTCAAAGCAATCGGAAGCAATTGCGTCATAATCACGTGGCGGTCGTGAGACTTGAGTTTTGGAACTTTTTCTCCGCCATGTTTATTATTCCCTTTATATTGACGAGAATCCAGACGGGACCTTCATACCGCTCGGGCATTCAAAAAGATGACCTTCTCTTCTTTGGTCGAGCGTAGCCGGGCACGACCTTGAAACCATTCCGGATGCCGGTCATCGTGGTCTTTCAAACGTTGCTGGTCTGCCGTGCTTCCTTTGTATCTTTTTTCTTCCCATACACGCCCAAGAAGCTTAGGAGGTTCACGCAAATATTCTTCAGAACGTGCATCACGTCGATTGCAGAGCGGACATCTAGGACTTTCCAATATTCTAGCTCCCGAATATAGATTTCTTCTTCCACATGGCTGCGCGTCTGCCGGCTCCCTTCGAACTGATTGTCCGCTAAGACCCTTTCCAAAGATGACTTTCAAATCCTTGACCATATCAAATACCTCAGCACCGGTCGTTCCGAGCTTCGCCGGTGATCTGCCTTGCCGTTGTAATGCTTGCCTTTCTTTCTTCTTTGGATGAATTTTGGAAGAAATCGACGATGCCCAAGGTACACGTTCTTCTTACAATTTGGCAAATGTACACTTTCAGTCTCATGTAAGCGATGCGTGCATGCATTGTATCCCTTATTTGACAGTCCCGAAAGGTTACTAAGAGCAGGCCAATCGTTGATGGTTACGAAAAGCAACGTCAGAGGTCAAATTCCTCTTGTTTGTGCTCATCCCACACACGGACACCACCCCACAGCTGTAAAAGTTCATCAACTAATGGCCTTAGGTACACATCGATGTCGTTGCCGGGTTGCTTCGGACCTTGGATGAGCACCGGCATCATAATGAACTTCCGCTTCATGCACAACCAAGGAGGAAGGTTGTAGATGCATAGAGTCACGGGCCAGGTGCTATGGCTGGAGCTACGCTTCGCCAAAAGGATTCATGCCATCCGTACTTAGAGCAAATCTTATGTTCCTTGCGTCACCTGCAAAATCTTTGAACCATCTGTCGATCTTTCTCCATTGCGTTCCATCTGCGGTGTGTCTCAACTCCCGTCCGACTTACGGTCCTCTTTGTGCCATCGCAACAACTTGGCATGCTGTTTGTTCCTGAGCAGACGTTTCAACCGTGGTATTATAGGAGCATACCACATCACCTTGGCGGGAACCCTCTTCACGGTTTCGCCCTCAACATCGTCACCGTGGTCATCGCCTCGATCTTATAACGCAATGCAAAGGTGCATACCGGGCATTCATTCAAATTCTCGTATTCATCATGCGGTAGAGGATGCAATCGTTGATGCATGCATGTATCTTCGTAACCTCTAAACCTAGAGGCGGAGACAACCTTCTTTGCTTCAGTGCGTCTTGGCGGGCAACTCGTTATCCTTTGGAAACATATTCTTCAACATTTTCAGCAAGTTTTCAAATGCCGAGTCAGCTACACCTGCCTCGCCTTCCATTTCAGCAAATCCAGCAGTGCAACCCAGCTTTTTGAGACCATCATCGCATCCGGGTACAGCGCCTTTACGTGATCCTCTAACATGCGATCCAAATTCTCCCTCTCCTTTTCGGTTTCGCGGCGTCTCCGTGCATCGGCAATGGTCCGACCAAGATCATCAACGGGATCATCACGTGCCTCTTCTTCACCTTCCCTTCACCTTCAAAGCATCCTCCATGAAAGTATCACCGAAATGAGCAAGATAGCTTTCATCGATGAAATCATCCCTTCTTCATCTTCTTCCATTATAACCCCTCTTTCTCCATGCTTGGTCCAACAATTATAGCTTGGCAAGAAACCGCGTCGAAGCAGATGCATGAGACCATCTCTTGAGGAAGAGTAACACATATGATTCTTACAGATAACACATGGACAGATAACACAACCCCCCCGCTTGTTCGCATTAGCCACTACGAGGAAATCTTTCAAACCCGTAGTGAACTCGCCGGAGAGTCGGTTACCGTACATCCATTGCCGATTCATCTGCATTATTATAATATAAAATATATAATTAACCATCATGCATTTGTTAAACTAACTAGCTACAAACAATATAAATTAAACAATGAACTACACACATGCATATTTTATCAATGACACATCAAAGGTTCATCAAGTTGCTAATCATGATCGAGGAGTGTGGCTCCAACACTTCATGTCATGTTTGTTTCATGCTCTTGGGGCATTTCATCAAACACCTTATGTGCATAAGAGGAACCAAAAGCAAACCTACACCCACTTGTGAAGAGAATGGCTCCAAATGGCTAAGTGTTGGCTGCTTTGGATGGGTATATATAGGGAGGGCTTTAGTTGCGGTTGGCTGCAAACCGTGACTAAAGGTGCTGAAGGCCTTTAGTCGCGGTTGTCCCGCCAACCGCGACTAAAGACCTCACATGCGCCACCGGCCACCGAGCGCCTGGCCTTTGGTCGCGGTTCTCCTCCAGAACCGCGACTAAAGGTCCCATTAGTCGCGGTTCCTACAGCTTCGCGACTTATGGGGCTGGACGGAAGCCTGTTTTTCCACCAGTGCTTGGTTTCAATCACAAATGGTGGGGAATTCAAACTTAGAATTCCATGGGTCACCTGGACCGTCGAGCCATCGATGCTACCGGTGACATGCAATGTAAGCTAGGCAACAACAGGCTAAACATGACACCTCTGCTAGAGCCACCGTGCATTACCTATCGATAGCAGGCATGACTTGACATCTCCATATAAGACGCCGTGCGTAGCATCCGCCGGTAGCACATCCGCTGGCGGCTTCACCTGCTGGCGACAAGCATCGCCCGACAACTCCGAAAGAGGCACATGTGTCACCTGCCAAGCCGCATCAAATTCGATCTGTTGAGGGAAGTGATGCCCCATACCGCCACAAGCCTCAGAAGGCCGCCGCCACCTTGAGATCCAGACTCCGACTGAATCACCCACACGATCCCGGAGTCCGCTGCCGTTGATGAAGAGGGGTCGCTGCCCCGATTCCGGGCACTATAGGGAGCACCCACCGTTGAGTCAGCCGTTGTCGTCGCCTGTACAACAGCAACAATCCCACATCCAGCGTCGTCGACGCCGGAGGAAGCTCCGGCCGCCAAAGTATCCTACGACGTCCCCGGGAGTGGGACCCCAAGATGCGCCGCCACAAGGACCCACCACTTGGCCCGTCATCCCCGGCGGAGGGGATGCCGCCATCGCCATGACCGAAGCCGCTGCTCCGGGATCAAGCACCGCCACTTGGCCATGTCCCCTCCCGATCCGCCCTACCTACGAAGCCGCCGGAGCAGCGCCGAACCGCCGGGACGATGAAAATCGAGGGCGATCTAGCACCGCCAATCCCTCTAGACCGCGGGGCTGCAACCCAGATCCCCGCCGTCCACATCACTGGGATTGTGTGGGATTTACCTCGTGAGGAAAATACCAAAAACCTAGATGAAAACATGTTTGTGATGTAGTTTGTATACTTGGGAGCCTGTAACTTAGGGTTGTGTGTGGCCCTTCAGAGACAACTAGTAAATAGGGGAGTATGTGGCGTCGTAACCTACTTCTTTCAATTTCAATGTGATTATTATAGAGTCCAGGTGCGTCTCGACGTTCCCAAGTCTTTGAAGAAAGCGGCTATCTTCGCAGGGAGTGTCGTGGTGACCTCATGGCAGATGCCATCGGATGGCTAAAGAGAGGAACAAGCAAGAGGGCACCGGTGGGCTCCAGAGGCGAGGTTGGTACGAGCGAGCGTGAGACGCAAGACATACCCAGGTTCGGGTCTCTCTAAAGAGATAACACCCCTAGTTATGCCGAGTGCCACTACTAGGAAAAATTTTATACATACCAGTAGCGCTCTTTAAAATACGGCGCTACTGCTATTTAGCAGCAGCGCGTGCAACCAAAACACGTTGCTGAAAGAAAAATAGAAGTAGCACGTCTGCTGTAAACAGCGCTACTGCTATAATTGTCATGACCTCACCGCCAACCTAGTTATAGCAGTAGCGCCTTATTCCATACCGCTCTAGTGCTATTGATGTTAACAGTAGCCCCTTTTGATAAAGCTCGCTACTGCTAAGTTCAGTCCACAAGTTTAGTCCCACCTCTCTCCGCGAACAGGGTGGTTACCACCTTAGATATATTACTTCTCAAACTATCACAACCACTTGGTCTTCATTGAACTCTAAGTGTAGAATTTAGGTTTAATATGAGTCTTCTCTGGTTCCTAAACCGGAGAGGACTCATATTGACAACTCAGATTGTACACAAAAAGATCATTGATAATCAATATATTTTTGCATGCTTACACTTAGCAGTAGCACGTTTTATGGGACGGCGATACTACTAGGGCGTTTAGCAGCAGCGCGTTACGTAAAAGTGCGCTACTGCTAAAGCCATCCTATCTTCCCCACCAGGCCGCCCCTCACTCTCCTCTCTCTGCTCCACTCACTCTCCCCCGCACCCTGTCGTCTGCCGCCGCCGCATTGCCGCCCGCTACTGCCGCCATCGCCCCCTCCCTCCTCCATCCCGCCGCCGTCGCCCCCTTCCTTCTCCATCTCGTCACCGTCGCCCCCTCCCTTCTCCATCCCATCGCCGTTGCCCACTCCTTCCCTAGCTTCCTCCTCCATCCAGCTGCCGTCGCCCCCCCTCCATCACCGCCATCGAGGTAGCTCCTCCTACCTTCCTCCTCCTCCCTCCCCCATCCTTCCCACCTGTTCCCTCCATCCTCCCACTCCTCCCTCCCTCCTTCCTACCCCTCCTCCCTCCCTCCTTCCTACCCCTCCTCCCTCCCTTCTCTCTGTTCTTGTAGAATGTAGGTAGTTTAATTGTAGATTTTAGAATGTAGACATTGTAGTATGTAGGTTTTGTAATAGAATATTTTTTAGCCTATTTTAGGTGTTTTGAATAGAATAGGAAATTTTAGGTCTTTTGATTAGAAATTTTAGTAATGGAAATTTTTAGTTGGTAGAATTTGAAAAAATATTCTGTACTTGTTATATTTTGAACTTAGGGCATATTTTTAGGGTTTAGTAAAAGAAATAGTAGTAGTGGATGATGATGTAGATGTTTTAGGTATATAACATTTTGAATAGATGACGATGTAGATTTTTTAGTAGAACTAGTTTATTTAGTGTTGCTCAAGAATTGCTCATATGATGTAGATATAAACATGTATATCTAGTGTTGCTCAAATAGGATATGTGCTTGCCCAAGAGACCATGTTTGCAGGTAACACCTCCGTGTGGCCTATGTTTTACCGGAGTGTTGATTAATTTCCGTTCCGGCAAATTTTAGGTGCTCGATATGTCCTTTTTTAGCAAAGGTCATGCCGGATTTTTCCTCTGAAGTGGAACGTTAATCCTTTTCTAATTGCTTTAGGAAAATGGCGCCACCACCACCACCACCACCATGTCGATTGCGCAAGTCAAGATGTGCCAGCAGCCTTGCAACTGGCATGTTGTTCGGCATCTACTTCCAGTCGAGTTTTCTTCCTGCGGCGGTAACCAAATATATTAAACTTGTAAAACTATTTTGTTTTTAGTGTTATTGGCATTAATGCATTGTGTATATATCATTGTGTATACACAGATCGTCCCATGCAATGTGAGGTTGGAATTCAACAAGCTGACCGGAGACACTGTGACCTTTGAGGCTCCTGGGGGCCCCTACACTATGGAGGTTGAGAAAGGACGAAATATGTGGCAGATGGGAGGAGATGAATGGGACCGTTTCATCTTCCACATGGGTATCACTGGTGGTGAGTTGATCAGCTTCTCCTTCATAGTAGAAAGACCCAAGCTGGCCGTCATTTATCTCAACACGGATGAAGATGATGAGGACCCACTTGATGAAGCCATCTATACTCAAAGAATAAGGCTGAGCGAGGAGGAGGTGTGCAACCTATGGGAAATAATTCCGCCATGTGCTGACTTTGTCGGGGTGCCATTCGTGACCCATCTGACAAGTACCATGGTTGATCGACATGTTATTGTATGTTATACTTACTGTAGTAATTTCATTATATGTTTTATTGTTATACTTACAAATGCAAATTATTTGTATGTAGAATCCGATGATATGCATAGTGTCGAATCCAATGATATGGTTAGTGCAGAATCCGATTATTTCCTTACTTAGTGAAGAGTCCAACGATATGCTTAGTGAATCCGATGATATGCTTAGTGTAGAGTCCAATGATATGATGTGTAGAAGCTAGCTGATGACATGCTTAATTAGTCTAGAGTCCAATGACATACATGCTTACTGTCCGATCGATGACATGCTTACTGTCCGATCCATACTTTTAGTAGGATTCAAGCTTAGTAGAAATGTAGTACTGTTTTTGATAGTGTAGAAATCTATACTTAGTAGAAATATATTTGCAAGAGTAGGTGCGAGGCTACTTATTAATTGATATGTTTTTCTTATTCAGAAATTGCCAAAGAGCCTATCTGTGAGTTGTGGTATTGAGCCTGATGAAGAAGGCTTTGCTGGAATACGCCTTACAGCAAGGGGCTCCGTCACCACCTGTGCGTACGGCGTGGACACGGACGGTCGCACACACTTCAACTCGGTTGGGTGGAAGAACTTCCTCGTTGGCAAGAATCTTCGTGTTGGACAGGCCATCCTAATTACTATCAGAAATACCCACCGCCATGGCTTGAGGATGACGGTCGTCGTTGATATCATCTAGAACTACATATGTGTGTGGCTGTATGACTATCCCTAGTCGACTGCTATGTTGTATGACTACCTAGTACTGCTTATCATATATGCTACTGTATGAACCATATATGTGTGTGAGGATGCATGTTGACTATATATGAGTACCTATAATGCTTAATGATATTGTATAACTAATGTATGACTATATGGTATTGTGGTTAATGATATTGTTATCTGGTAATATGTGAAATTGTAGTTTATTGAAACGGGCTACTGTTCAAGATCAATAGGAAGCAGGGAAAAAATGTTGAAAGATACAGCAGTAGCGCGGGGAAAGAAAAGCGCTACAGCTACTTAATAGTAGCGCGTGTGAGAAAAGCGCTACTGATATAGTCAATAGTAGTAGCGCTGGTACATACTGCGCTACTACTATCTGTTAGCTGTAGCACCTTATTAGTAGCGCGGCCACCCGCGCTACTGATAGCATTAAACCCGCGCTACTACTAGGGTTTTCCCTATTAGTGTGTGGTTTATATGAGGTGGATACAAGCTTGCTCCTAGAGCTGTTTTGGGGAGGAAGGAAGACATGCCAGTGTTGGGAAACATTGCATGGAAAATAAAAAAATTTCTACGCACACGCAATGATCTATACATGGAGATGCATAGCAACGAGAGGGGAGAGTGTGTCTACATACCCTCGTAGACCGTAAGCGGAAGCGTTTAACAACACGGATGATGTAATCGATCTTCTTCACGCTCCAAGCGATCAAGTACCGAACATACGACACCTCCGCGTTCTGCACACGTTCAACTCGGTGACGTCCTCCGCCTTGTTGATCCGGCAAGACGGTGAGGTAGTAAATGAGTTCCGACAGCACGACGGCGTGGTGACGGGTGAAGGTGAAGTGTTCTACGCAAGGCTTCGCCTAAGCACTACGAAAATATGGCCGGGGGTGTAAATGGTGGAGGGGGCGCCTCACATGGCTAGGCAATTGTCTGTTGTGTGCTAGGCGCCCCCCTCCCACATATATATTGAAGGAAATATGCCCTAGAGGCAATAATAAAGTTGTTATTTATATTTCCTTATATCATAATAAATGTTTATTATTCATGCTAGAATTTTTTAACCAGAAACTTAGTACATGTGTGAATACATAGACAAAACACAGTGTCCCTAGTATGCCTCTACTTGACAAGCTCGTTAATCAAAGATGGTTATATTTCCTGACCATAGACATGTGTTGTCATTTGATGAATGGGATCACATCATTAGAGAATGATGTGATGGACAAGACCCATCCGTTAGCTTAGCATAATGATCGTTAAGTTTTATTTCTATTGCTTTATTCATGACTTATACATGTTCCTCTGACTATGAGATTATGCAACTCCCGAATACCGGAGGAACACCTTGTGTGCTATCAAACGTCACAACGTAACTGGGTGATTATAAATATGCTCTACAGGTGTCTCCGAAGGTGTTTGTTGGGTTGGCATAGATCGAGATTATGATTTGTCACTCCGTGCATCTGAGAGGTATCTCTGGGCCCTCTCGGTAATGCATCACTATAAGCCTTGCAAGCAATATGACAAATGAGTTAGTTACGTGATGATGCATTACGGAACGAGTAAAGAGACTTGCCGGTAACGACATTGAACTAGGTATGAGGATACCGACGATCGAATCTCGGGCAAGTAACATACTGATGACAAAGGGAATAACGTATGTTGTTATGCGGTTTGACCGATAAAGATCTTCGTAGAATATGTAGGAACCAATATGAGCATCCAGGTTCCGCTATTGGTTATTGACCGGAGATGTGCCTCGGTCATGTCTACATAGTTCTCGAACCCGTAGGGTCCGCACGCTTAACATTCAATGACGATTTGTATTATGAGTTATGTGTTTTGGTGACTGAAGTTTGTTCGGAGTCCCGGATGAGATCACGGACATGACGAGGAGTCTTGAAATGGTTGAGAGGTAAAGATTCATATATTGGAAGGTAGTATTCGGACATCGGAATGGTTTCGAGTGGTTCGGGTATTTTACCGGAGTACCGAGGGGTTACCGGAACCCCCCGGGGAAGTATTGGGGCCGCAAGGGGTGGCCACGCGCCCACCCCCCATGGCAATCCGAATTGGACTAGGGGAGGGGGCGGCGCCCCCCTTTCCCTCTCCCTCTCCTTCCTTTTCCCTCTGGTGGAAGAAAGGAAAAGAGGGGGGGGGGGGCGAATCCTACTAGGAGTGGAGTCCTAGTAGGACCCCCCATGGCGCGCCCCTCCTGGCCGTCGGCCTCCTCCTCCCCTTCTTTATATACGGGGGGCGGGGGCACCCCAAAGGCACATCAATTGTTCTCTTAGCCGTGTGCGGTGCCCTCCTCCACAGTTTACACCTCCGGTCATAGCGTCGTAGTGCCTAGGCGAAGCCCTGCACGGGTCACATCACCATCACCGTCATCACGCTGTCGTGCTGACAAAACTCTCCCTCGACCCTCTACTGGATCAAGAGTTCGAGGGACGTCATCGAGCTGAACGTGTGCTGAACTCGGAGGTGCCGTACGTTCGGTACTAGATCGGTTGGATCGTGAAGACGTTCGACTACATCAACCGCGTTAACCTAACGCTTCCGCTTTCGGTCTACGAGGGTACGTGGACACACTCTTGCCCTCTCGTTGCTATGCATCTCCTAGATAGATCTTGCGTGATCGTAGTATTTTTTTTGAAATTGCATGCTACGTTCCCCAATAGTGGTATCCGAGCCAGGTCTATGCGTAGATGATATGCACGAGTAGAACACAAAGAGTTGTGGTTGATAATAGTCATACTGCTTACCACCAACATCTTACTTTGATTCAGCGGTATTGTTGGATGAAGCAACCCAGACCAACATTACATGACCACGTTCATGAGACCGGTTCTACCGACGTGCTTTGCACATAGGTGGCTGGTGGGTGTCTATTTCTCCAACTTTATTTGAATCGAGTTTGACTAACGGGCGGTCCTTTTTAAAGGTTAAAACATCACACTTGACAAAAATCGTTGTGGTTTTGATGCATAGGTAAGAACAGTTCTTGCTAGAAGCCCGTAGCAGCCACGTAAAACTTGCAACAACAAAGTAGAGGACGTCTAACTTGTTTTTGCAGGGCATGTTGTGATGTGATATGGTCAATACATGATGTGACATAAGTTATTGTATGAGATGATCATGTTTTGTAAAAGTTATCGGCAACTAGCAGGAGCCTTATGGTTGTCGCTTTATTGTATGAAATGCAATCACCATGTAATTGCTTTACTTTATCACTAAGCAGTAGCGATAGTCGTAGAAGCAATAGTTGGCGAGATGAGAACGATGCTACGATTGAGATGTCAAAAGCCGGTGACAATGGAGATCATGATGGTGCTTTGGAGATGGAGATCAAAGGCACAATATGATGATGGCCATATCATGTCACACATTTTGATTGCATGTGATGTATATATTTTATGCATCTTATTTTGATTAGTTCGACGGTAGCATTATAAGATGATCCCTCACTAAATTTCAAGGTATAAGTGTTCTCCCTGAGTATGCACCATTGCTACAGTTCGTCGTGCCGAGACACCACGTGATGATCGGGTGTGATAAGCTCTTTGTTCACATACAATGAGTGCAAGCCAGTTTTGCACGTGCAGAATACTCGGGTTAAACTTGACGAGCTAGCATGTGCAGATATGGCCTCGGAACACTGAGACCGAAAGGTCGAACGTGAATCATATAGTAGATATGATCAACATAGAGATTTTCACCATTGGAAAGTACTCCATCTCACGTGATGATCGGACATGGTTTAGTTGATATGGATCACGTGATCATTTAGATGACTAGAGGGATGTCTATCTAAGTGGGAGTTCTTTAGTAATATGATTAATTGAACTTTAATTTATCATGAACTTAGTCCTGATAGTTTTTTTGCATATCTAAGTTGTTGTAGATCAATGGCCCGTGCTACCGTTCCCTTGAATTTTAATGCGTTCCTAGACAAAGCTAAGTTGAAAGATGATGGTAGAAACTACACGGACTGGGTCCATAACTTAGGATTATCCTCATTGCTGCACAGAAGAATTACGTCCTTGAAGAACCGCTAGGTGCAAGGCCTGCTGCAGGAGTAGATGCTGATGTTATGAACGTCTGGGAAGCTCGATCTTATGACTACTCGATAGTTTAGTGTGCAATGCTTTACGACTTAGAATCGGGACTTCAAAGACGTTTGAACATCATGGAGCATATGAGATGTTCCAAGAGTTGAAGTTAATATTTCAAGCAAATGCCCGAGTTGAGAGATATGAAGTCTCCAACAAGTTCTATAGCTGCAAGATGGAGGAGAATAGTTCCGTCAGTGAACACATACTCAGAATGTCTGGGTAGCATAACCATTTGACTCAGCTGGGAGTTAATCTTCCTGATGATAGTGTCATTGACAGATTTCTTCAATCATTGCCACCAAGCTATAAAGGCTTCGTGATGAACTATAATATGCAAGGGATGGAAAAGACAATTCCCGAGCTCTTCGCAATGCTAAAAGCTGTGGAGGTAGAAATCAAGAAGGAGCATCAAGTGTTGATGGTTAACAAGACCACTAGTTTCAAGAAAAAAGACATAGTGAAGAAGGGGAACTTCAAGAAGAATAGCAAGCAAGTTGCTACTCCCAGGAAGAAACCCAAGTCTGGACCTGAGCCTGAAACTGAGTGCTTCTACTGCAAGGGGACTGGTCACTGGAAGCGGAACTACCCAAAGTATTTGGCGAATAAGAAGGATGGCAAAGTGAAAGGTATATTTGATATACATGTTATTGATGTGTACCTTACTAATGCTCGTAGTAGCGTCTGTGTATTTGGTACTAGTTCTGTTGCTCATATTTGCAACTCGAAACAGGGGCTACGGATTAAATGAAGATTGGCTAAGGACAAGGTGACAATGCACGTCAGAAATGGTTCCAAGGTCGATGTGATCGCCGTCGGCACGCTACCTCTACATCTACCTTCGGTATTAGTTTTAGACTTGAATAATTGTTATTTGGTGCCAGCGTTGAGCATGAACATTATATCTGGATCTAGTTTGATGCGAGACGATTATTCATTTAAATCAGAGAATAATGGTTGTTTTATTTATATGAGTAATATCTTTTATGGTCATGCACCTTGATGAGTGGTCTATTTTTCTTGAATATTGATCGTAGTGATACACATATTCATAATATTGAAGCCAAAAGATGCAAAGTTAGTAATGATAGTGCAACTTATTTGTGGCACTGCCGTTTAGGTCATATTGGAGTAAAGCACATGAAGAAACTCCATGGTGATGTGCTTTCGGAATCACTTGATGCTTGCGAACCATGCCTCATGGGCAAGATGACTAAGACTCCGTTCTCCGGAACAATGGAGAGAGCCACTGACTTATTGGAAATAATACGTACCGATGTATGCGGTTCGATGAGTGTTGAGGATTGTGGTGGGTATCGTTATTTTCTGACCTTCACAAATGATTTGAGCAGATATGGGTATATCTACTTAATGAAACATAACTCTGGAACATTTAAAAGTTCAAAGAATTTCACAGTGAAGTGGAAAATCATTGTAACAAGAAAATAAAGTTGGTACCATCTGATCGCAGAGGCGAATATTTGAATTACGAGTTTGGTATTCATATGAAACAATGTGGAATAGTTTCACAACTCACGCCACCTGGAACACCACAGCGTAGTGGTGTGTCACGTCGTAACTGTACTTTATTAGATATGGTGCAATCTATGATTCTCTTACTGATTTACCGCTATCCTTTTGGGGTTATGCTTTAGAGACGGCTGCATTCACGTTAAATAGGGCACCATCTAAATCCGTTGAGATGACACCATATTGAAAGTGCAACTATCCCTGGGTGGTTTTGGTAATGATTAACAACATATAGCTCATTGAACTAATGCTATTTCAAGATAAATATTTCAGGAAAGTTCAATGATTGGCATGGCATGGACTAGGAATGTGGACCCCTCAAAATGCTAAGGACAAACGATTGGCTCAAGCTCTAAATTTAAAGACTCTACATTTTCTATTTTAGTGATCCAAGATCACGTTGAGTCTATAGGAAATCCAATACTATTAAATGGGGTGAGGTGTTGCTTAATGGCTTGCTTGCTCAAAATGCTTAGTGATATGTGAGGGAGTCCGAGATTAAGGGGGTCCTCGGACAGCCGGACTATAAACTTTGGCCGGACTGTTGGACTATGAAGATACAAGATTGAAGACTTCATCCCGTGTCCGGATGGGACTCTCCTTTGCATGGAAGGCAAGCTTGGCAATTCGGATATGTAGATCTCCTTCTCTATAACCGACTCTGTGTAACCCTAGCCCCTTCCGGTGTCTATATAAACCGGAGGGTTTAGTTCGTAGGACAACAACAATCATAATCATAGGCTAGCTTCTAGGGTTTAGCCTCTACGATCTCGTGGTAGATCAACTCTTGTAATACTCATATCATCAAGATCAATCAAGCAGGAAGTAGGGTATTACCTCCATCGAGAGGACCCGAACCTGGGTAAACATCGTGCCCCCCGCCTCCTGTTACCATTAGCCTTAGACGCACAGTTCGGGACCCCCTACTTGAGATCCGCCGGTTTTGACACCGACATTGGTGCTTTCATTGAGAATTCCACTGTGTCGTCGCGACAAGGCTTGATGGCTCCTTCAATCATCTTCAACAACGCAGTCCAGGGGGAGGTTTTCCTTCCCGGACAAATCTTCGTATTCGGCTGTTTCTTACTGCGGGCCAACTCGCTTGGCCACCTGGAGCAGATCGATAGCTATGCCCCCGGCCATCAGGTCAGGTTTGGAAGCTCGAACTATACTACCGGTATCCGCGTAGACTTGATCTTCGACGAATTCGAGCCCATGTCAGGTATGCCAAACAGTCGTGACGAGAATGACTTAGATCTGCCATTAGACAGTGTTCGGGAGATCGCACCTGCGGCGGCCCCGGGAATAAATCCGGAGCAGATCGCGCCTTCCGAGGACGGGTGGATGGACCCCGCCATAGAGGCCGCACACTTATCGGCGTTGGAGCCGAACACTAATCCCACCTCCATGAGGGTGGTGTAATCGGACCCTTGGACTCGTCTCCGGCTATAGGATCCGAACCGCGTACGCCAGTGCCTATCAAATCTGATTGGGCACCGGTCATGGAGTTCACCTCCGCGGATATTTTTCAGCACTCGCCCTTGGGTGATGTGCTAAATTCATTAAGGTCTCTTTCCTTGTCGGGAGATTCTAGGTTGAACTATGTCCGGCTCGAGTGGGAAGCGGACGACGAAGGAATTCGTTCCCCACCCACCACGCACTTAATAGCCACTGTCGATGACTTAACCGACATGCTTGACTTCAACTCCGAAGACATCGACGGTATGGATGACGATGTAGGAGAAGAACATGAACCACCGCCTATAGGGCGCTGGACAGCCACCTCATCACATGATACATATATGGTGGACACCCCCAAAGAAAGCAATGGCGATGAGGCAACTGAAGATAACCCCTTGGAGAAGCAATCTAGGCACCGGCGTCATAGGCGCCGCTCCAAGCCCCGCCATAGCAAAAACAGTGATACCGGCACAACTCCCGCTAGTTACGTGTTTCCAAAAGTATCGGGTTAAGCAACAGATCTCTACTCCTAATGGAGCAGTTGGTGAATAGTCTCCACGGTTTATTTTCGCTATTTTTTTCATCTCTCCTCCCAGCACCCCGTCCCATCCTGGTCCATCGGTTTATTTTTCTCTCCAGTCTTTATTACAACCAGGACTTTCCTAACGTATAACAAATCACGGATCTAACTTCCTTAAATTATTCATATCAATTGATTCCTTTTATTGGTTCAATTTGTCTTAGGAAACAAATAACAAATTTTTAAGAAACAAATAATAGATTTGAATCTAACTTTCCTAACTTATCTAAATCAATCGATTTCTCTCATTAGTGAAATTTGTTTTAGGAAACAAATAACAAACATGTCACAAACTTTCCTCCCAATAAATAGTTTCTTAACAGTTGCAAACTTTCCTAATCAGAGACATCACAAACGGGCAGGTACTGATATCATGTTACCAAACAATAAAACCCCATTTGCATAGAAATCAGTTCAAAATCCTAACTTTCCTAAATTTTTACCTTTCCTTGATAACCTTCAATATTTCCTATGTTTTCCACCTATTGAAGGAAATCACCCCTCCATCGATATTAGCATTTTTTTGGAATGAGATCTCCAGGTTATGATTTTTTTGCGTTTCTTTCCAATTGTAACCTCTCCTTCCGCTCCGGCTCCTTCTCGCATAATCACCTCCACCACAGCCAGCTGACGCCACCCTAGACCTCTTGCCTCTCCACACCTTCTCCGCCACCTCCTCCTCGTACTCCATTGACAATCCCTCCGCCACGTTTGTCCACGATGGTGTCGAGGGCATGGCGCAACAGCTGCATACAGTGGTAGAGCAGCGCATAGCAGCAGGAAGAAGCACACAGCAGGCGAGGCGAGCGGCCGACGGTGGAGGGCAGAGATGCGGCCGGCGTGGCTGAGGGGGCGACCGACAGAAGATGGCCGCGACAGGAGGCAGCGCGAGGCAGTGGCGCGACAGCGGGGCGAGCGAAGGGATAGGCGGCAGTAGACGGGGCGAGGGCAGCCAGCGAGAGTGTGATGCACGACCAGGGTCTGCGTCGTGCGGGGCACAGTGGTGCAGTGGCTGTGGCGAGCGTGATGGCAATGGCGGGCGCGACGGACGCGGTGTGGCACGTGCATGGGCATGGAGAGCCAGAGAGGGAGTGGCCCCGCGGGCGCGGAAGAAGAGCTGAAGGCTCGGGCATGGGCGTGCATAGGAGCGGGCATGTGCCACGGGTTCAATCCGAGGAGCTCAGTGGCTACCCCTGCAATGGCCATGCGGACGGCGGTTCTCGGCCACGGTGAAATACTTAATGAGAGCAAACGAGAGGGGAAACTGGGGAAAGGCAAGAGGAGATCACGGCGGTGTCAATGGCACCCTAGGGAAAGACATGGGAGCTCGGGGCGGCGCGGATCGAACGGCAATGTCGCGGTGGCCGAAGGTTGAGGAAGACGGCAACGACGTCGATCTGGGGGTGCTGGACTTGATCTCGTTGGCGCAGACAAAGTAGTGGAAGCATTCGGAGCTCCTCGACAAGCTCCCAGCCAGCAGGGAGGGCAGTGGCCGTGTGGACGGGGTCGGTCATGGTTGCCGTGGCATCTGACTTCGTCTAGATAACCGGGATCGAGCGAGCGAGGAGGAGAAGTGGATCTGGGAGGGGGCGTCTGATACGTCTCCAACGTATCTATAATTTATGAAGCATTCGTGCTATTTTATTATCTGTTTTGAATGATTACGGGCTTTATTATACACTTTTATATTACTTTTGGGACTAACCTATTAACCGGAGGCCCAGCCCATATTGATGTTTTATTGCCAGTTTCAGTATTTCGAAGAAAAGGAATATCAAACGGAGTCCAAACAGAATGAAACTTTCGGGAGCGTGATTTTTAGGAAGAATATCATCCGGGAGATTTGGAGTTCACGTCAGAAGATCATCGAGGAGGCCACGAGATAGGGGGGCGCGCCCACCCCCCGGGCGCGCCCTACCCTCTCGTGGGCCCCTCGAGGCTCCCCCGACCGACTTCTTTCACCTATATAAGCCTACGTACCCTAAAAACATCGGGGGAGAAGATAGATCGGGAGTTCCGCCGCCGCAAGCCTCTGTAGCCACCAAAAACATCTCGGGAGCCCGTTCCGGCACCCTGCCGGAGGGGGATCCCTCACCGGTGGCCATCTTCATCATCCCGGCGCTCTCCATGACGAGGAGGTAGTAGTTCACCCTCGGGGCTGAGGGTATGTACCAGTAGCTATGCGTTTGATCTCTCTCTCTCTCTCTCTCTCTCTCTCTCTCTCGTGTTCTCTCTATGGCACGATCTTGATGTATCGCGAGCTTTGCTATTATAGTTGGATCTTATGATGTTTCTCCCCCCTCTACTCTCTTGTGATGAATTGAGTTTTCCTCTTGAAGTTATCTTATCGGATTGAGTCTTTAATGATTTGAGAACACTTGATGTATGTCTTGCCGTGATTATCTGTGGTGACAATGGGATATCATGTGCCACTTGATGTATGTTTTGGTGATCAACTTGCGGGTTTCGCCCATGAACCTATCCATAGGGGTTGGCACACGTTTTCGTCTTGACTCTCCGGTAGAAACTTTGGGGCACTCTTTGAAGTACTTTGTGTTGGTTGAATAGATGAATCTGAGATTGTGTGATGCATATCGTATAATCATGCCCACGGATACTTGAGGTGACAATGGAGTATCTGGGTGACATTTAGGGTTTTGGTTGATTTGTGTCTTAAGGTGTTATTCGAGTATGAACTCTATGAATAGATTGATCCAAAAGAATAACTTTGAGGTGGTTTCGTACCCTACCATAATCTCTTCGTTTGTTCTCCGCTATTAGTGGCTTTGGAGTGACTCTTTGTTGCATGTTGAGGGATTGTTATATGATCTATCTATGTTATTATTGTTGAGAGAACTTGCATTAGTGAAAGTATGAACCCTATGCCTTGTTCCTAGCATTGCAATACTGTTTACGCTCACTTTTATCATTAGTTACCTTGCTGTTTTTATATTTTCAGATTACAAAAACCTATATCTACCATCCATATTGCACTTTTATCACCATCTCTTCGCCGAACTAGTGCACCTATACAACTTACCATTGTATTGGGTGTGTTGGGTGTTGGGGAACGTAGTAATTTCAAAAATTTTCCTACGCACACGCAAGATCATGGTGATGGCATAGCAACGAGAGGGGAGAGTGTATGTCCACGCACTCGTGAGACCGTAGAAGCGAAGCGTTATAACAACACGGTTGATGTAGTCAGACGCCTTCACGATCCGACCGATCCAAGTACCGAACGCACGGCACCTCCGAGTTCAAAGACACGCTCAGCTCGATGACGATCCCCGGACTCCGATCCAGCAAAGTGTCAGGGATGAGTTCCGTCAGCACGACGGCGTGGTGACGATGATGATGCTTCACCGGCGCAGGGCTTCACCTAAGCTCCGCGACGATATGACTCTACCGGCACAGGGCTTCGCCTAAGCTCCGCGACGATATGACCGAAGTGGAATATGGTGGAGGGGGGCACCGCACACGGCTAAGGAACGATCCGTAGATCAACTTGTGTGTCATGGGGTGCCCCTGCCTCAGATATAAAGGAGCAAGGGGGTGCGGCCAGCCCTAGGAGGAGGCGCTGGGAGGAGTCCTACTCCCACCGGGAGTAGGACTCCCCTTCCTAGTTGGATTAGGACTTGGGGGAGGGGAGAGGAAGGGGCGCCGCCTCTCCTTGTCCTATTCGGACTAGGGGAGGGGCGGCCTGCCTGGCCGGCCGTCCTCTTTCTCCCTTATGGCCCATTAAGGCCCAACATCCCCGGAGGGTTCCGTAACCCCGGTTTTCCTAAGAAAATCCGATTTCACCCAGAACTATTCTGAAGTCCAAACATAGGCTTCCAATATATCAATCTTTATGTCTCGACCATTTCGAGACTCCTCGTCATGTCCGTGATCACATCCGGGACTCCGAACAAACTTCGGTACATCAAAACTTATAAACTCATAATAAACTGTCATTGTAACGTTAAGCGTGTGGACCCTACGGGTTCGAGAACTATGTAGACATGACCTAGAACTATTCTTGGTCAATAACCAATAGCGGAACCTGGATGCCCATATTGGTTCCTACATATTCTTCGAAGATCTTTATCGGTCAAACCGCATAACGACATCGTTGTTCCCTTTGTCATCGGTATGTTACTTACCCGAGATTCGATCGTCGGTATCCAATACCTAGTTCAATCTCGTTACCTGCAAGTCTCTTTACTCGTTCCGTAATACATCATCTCACAACTAACTTATTAGTTGCAATGCTTGCAAGGCTTATGTGATGTGTATTACCGAGAAGGCCTAGAGATACCTCTCCGACAATCGGAGTGACAAAACCTAATCTTGAAATACGCCAACCCAACATGTACCTTTGGAGACACCTGTAGTACTCCTTTATAATCACCCAGTTACGTTGTGATGTTTGGTAGCACCCAAAGTGTTCCTCCGTAAACGGGAGTTGCATAATCTCATAGTTACAGGAACATGTATAGGTCATGAAGAAAGCAATAGCAATATACTAAACGATCAAGTGCTAAGCTAACGGAATGGGTCATGTCAATCACATCATTCTCCTAATGACGTGATCCCATTAATCAAATAACAACACATGTCTATGGTCAGGAAACATAACCATCTTTGATTAATGAGCTAGTCAAGTAGAGGCGTACTAGTGACTGTATGTTTGTCTATGTATTCACACATGTATTATGTTTCCGTTTAATACAATTCTAGCATGAATAATAAACATTTACCATGATATGAGGAAATAAATAATAACTTTATTATTGCCTCTAGGGCATATTTCCTTCAGTCTCCCACTTGCACTAGAGTCAATAATCGAGATTACACAGTAATGATTCTAACACCCATGGAGTCTTGGTGCTGATCATGTTTTGCTCGTGGAAGAGGCTTAGTCAACGGTCTCGCAACATTCAGATCCGTATGTATCTTGCAAATCTCTATGTCTCCCACTTGGACTTGGTCCCGAATGGAATTGAAGCGTCTCTTGATATGCTTGGTCCTCTTGTGAAATCTGGATTCCTTTGCCAAGGCAATTGCACCAAGATTGTCACAGAAGATCTTCATTGGTCCCAATGCACTAGGTATGACACCTAGATCGGAAATGAACTCTTTCATCCAGACTCCTTCATTTGCTGCTTCCGAAGCAGCTATGTACTCCGCTTCACATGTAGATCCCGCCACGATGCTTTGTTTAGAACTGCACCAACTAACAGCTCCACCGTTTAATAAAAACACGTATCCGGTTTTCGATTTAGAATCGTCCGGATCAGTGTCAAAGCTTGCATTGACGTAACCATTTACGACTAGCTCTTTGTCACCTCCATATACGAGAAACATATCCTTAGTCCTTTTCAGGTATTTCAGGATGTTCTTGACCGCTGTCCAAAGGATCCACTCCTGGATTACTTTGGTACCTTCCCGCCAAGCTTATTGCTAAG
Source organism: Aegilops bicornis (assembly GCA_021605145.1). Lineage (NCBI taxonomy): Eukaryota > Viridiplantae > Streptophyta > Magnoliopsida > Poales > Poaceae > Aegilops > Aegilops bicornis. The sequence continues at coordinate 12,733,471 of CM038672.1, forward strand.
CATACGTCAGTCCGGTACACAGCATTGCATACATGATAGAGCCTATGGCTGAAGCATAGGGAACATCTTTCATTTTCTCTCTATCTTCATTGTGGTCGGGCATTGAGTCCGACTCAATTTCACACCTTGTAATACAGGTAAAAATCCTTTCTTTGCACGATCCATGTTGAACTTTTCAAAACTTTATCAAGGTATGTGATTTGTGAAAGTCCAATTAAGCGTCTTGATCTATCTCTATAGATCTTGATGCCCAATATGTAAGCAGCTTCACCGAGGTCTTTCATTGAAAAACTTTTATTCAAGTATCCTTTTATGCTATCCAGAAATTCTATATCATTTCCAATCAATAATATGTCATCCACATATAATATTAGAAATGCTACAGAGCTCCCACTCACTTTCTTGTAAATACAGGCTTCTCCAAAAGTCTGTATAAAACCATATGCTTTGATCACACTATCAAAGCGTTTATTCCAACTCCGAGAGGCTTGCACCAGACCATAAATTGATCGCTGGAGCTTGCACACTTTGTTAGTACCTTTTGGATCAACAAAACCTTCTGGTTGCATGATATACAACTCTTCTTCTAGAAATCCATTCAAGAATGCAGTTTTTACATCCATTTGCCAAATTTCATAATCATAAAATGCAGCAATTGCTAACATGATTCGGACAGACTTAAGCATCGCTACGGGTGAGGAAGTCTCATCGTAGGCAACCCCTTGAACTTGTCGAAAACCTTTTGCAACAAGTCGAGCTTTATAGAAAGTTATATTACCATCAGCGTCAGTCTTCTTCTTAAAGATCCATTTATTCTCAATGGCTTGCCGGTCATCGGGCAAGTCAACCAAAGTCCATACTTTGTTCTCATACAGGGATCCCATCTCAGGGTTCAGGGCTTCCAGCCATTTTATGCGAATCTGGGCTCACCATCGCTTCTTCATAGTTTGTAGGTTCGCCATGGTCAAGTAACATGACTTCGAATAGGATTACCGTACCACTGCAGTGCGGATCTTACTCTAGTTGACCTCACGAAGTTCAAGAGAAACTTGATCTGAAGTTTCATGATCAATATCATTAGTTTCCTCACTAATTGATGTAGTTGTCACAGGAACCGCTTTCTTGTGATGAACTACTTTCCAATAAGGGAGCAGATCTGATTATCTCATCAAGTTCTACTTTCCTCCCACTCACTTCTTTCGAGAGAAACTCCTTTTCTAGAAAGGATCCGAATTTAGCAACGAAAATCTTGCCTTCAGATCTGTGATAGAAGGTGTACCCATGATCTCCTTTGGGTATCCTATGAAGACACATTTCTCGATTTGGGTTCGAGCTTATCTGGTTGAAGTTTCTTCACATAAGCATCGCAGCCCCAAACTTTAAGAAAGCGACAACTTTGGTTTCTTGCCAAACCACAGTTCATGAGGTGTCGCCTCAACGGATTTTGATGGTGCCCTATTTAACGTGAATGCGGCCGTCTCTAAAGCATATCCCCAAAACGATAGCGGTAAATCAGTAAGAGACATCATAGATCGCACCATATCAAGTAAAGTACGACACGACGTTCGGACACACCATTTCGTTGTGGTGTTCCGTGGCGTGAGTTGTGAAACTATTCCGCATTGTTTCAAATGTAAACCAAACTCGTAACTCAAATATTCTCCTCCACGATCAGATCGTAGAAACTTTATTTTCTTGTTACGATGATTTTCCACTTCACTCTGAAATTCTTTGAACTTTTCAAATGTTTCAGATTTGTGTTTCATTAAGTAGATATACCCATATCTGCTCAAATCATCTGTGAAGGTGAGAAAATAACGATACCGCCAGATGCCTCAACATTCATTGGACCACAAACATCAGTATGTATGATTTCCAACAAATCAGTTGCTCGCTCCATAGTTCCGGAGAACGGCGTTTTAGTCATCTTGCCCATGAGGCACGGTTCGCAAGTACCAAGTGATTCATAATCAAGTGATTCCAAAAGCCCATCAATATGGAGTTTCTTCATGCATTTTACTCCGATATGACCCAAACGGCAGTGCCACAAATAGGTTGCACTATCATTATCAACTCTGCATCTTTTGGTTTCAACACTATGAATATGTGTATTACTACTATCGAGATTCAATAAAAATAGACCACTCTTCAAGGGTGCATGACCATAAAAGATATTATTCATATAAATAGAACAACCATTATTCTCTGACTTAAATGAATAACCGTCTCGCATCAAACAAGATCCAGATATAATGTTCATGCTTAACCGCGATCACCAAATAACAATTATTTAGGTCTAAAACTAATCCCGATGGTAGATGTAGAGGTAGCGTGCCAATGCGATCACATCGACTTTGGAACCATTTCCCACGCCAAGATCGTCACCTCGTCCTTAGCCAATCTTCGCTTAATCCGTAGTTCCTGTTTCGAGTTGCAAATATTAGCAACATAACCAGTATCAAATACCCAGGTACTACTGCGAGCATTAGTAAGGTACACATCAATAACATGTATATCACATATACCTTTGTTCACTTTGCCATCCTTCTTATCCACCAAATACTTGGGGCAGTTCCGCTTCCAGTGTCCAGTCTGCTTGCAGTAAAAACACTCAGTTTTAGGCTTAGGTCCAGACTTGGGTTTCTTCTCTTGAGCAACAACTTTCTTGCTGTTCTTTTTGAAGTTCCCCTTCTTCTTTCCTTTGCCCTTTTTCTTGAAACTAGTGGTCTTGTTGACTATCAACACTTGATGCTCTTTCTTGATTTCTACCTCCATGCTTTTTAGCATTGCGAAGAGCTCGGAATTGTCTTGGTCATCCCTTGCATATTATAGTTCATCACGAAGCTCTTGTAGCTTGGTGGCAGTGATTGGAGAATTCTGTCAATGACAGTATCATCCGGAAGATTAACTCCCGGTTGAATCAAGTGATTATTATACCTGCACATTTTGAGTATATGCTCACCGATGTAACTATTCTCCTCCATCTTGCAGCTATAGAACTTATTGGAGACTTCATATCTCTCAATCCGGGCATTTGCTTGAAATATTAACTTCAACTCTGGAACATCTCATATGCTCCATGACGTTCAAAACGCGTCGTTGAAGACCCGGTTCTAAGCCGTAAAGCATGGCACATCGAACTATAGAGTAGTCATCAACTTTGCTCGCCAGACGTTCACAACTTCTCGCGTTGCTCTGCAGCAGGCCTGGCACCCAGCGGTGCTTCACGGACGTAATTCTTACGTGCAGCAATGAGGATAATCCTCAAATTACGGACCCAGTCCGTGCAATTGCTACCATCATGTTTCAACTTTGCTTTCTCAAGGAACGCATTAAAATTCAACGGAACAACAAAGACGACCCATCTATCTACAGTAAACATAGACAAGCAAAATACTATCAGATACTAAGTTCATGATAAATTTAAGTTCAATTAATCATATTACTAAAGAACTCCCACTTAGATAGACATCTCTCCAGTTATCTAAGTGATTACGTGATCCAAATCAACTAAACCATGTCCGATCATCACGTGAGCTGGAGTAGTTTCAATGGTGAACATCACTATGTTGATCATATCTACTATATGATTCACGCTCGACCTTTCAGTCTCAGTGTTCTGAGGCCATATCTGTTATATGCTAGGCTCGTCAAGTTGAACCTGAGTATTCCGCGTGCGCAACTGTTTTGCACCCGTTGTATTTGAACGTAGAGCCTATCACACCCGATCATCACGTGGTGTCTCAGCACGAAGAACTTTCGCAACGGTGCACACTCCGGGAGAACACTTCTTGATAATTTTAGTGAGAGATCATCTTATAATGCTACCGTCAATCAAAGCAAGATAAGATGCATAAAGGATAAACATCACATGCAATCAATATAAGTGATATGATATGGCCATCATCATCTTGTGCTTGTGATCTCCATCTCCGAAGACCGTTATGATCACCATTGTCACCGGGCGCGACACCTTGATCTCCATCGTAGCATCGTTGTCGTCTCGCCAACTATTGCTTCTCGACTATCGCCATCGCTTAGTGATAAAGTAAAGCAATTACATGGCTTTTGCATTTCATACAATAAGCGACAACCATATGGCTCCTCGCGATTGCCGATAACTTCGGTTACAAAACATGATCATCTCATACAATAAATATAGCATCACGTCTTGACCATATCACATCACAACATGCCCTGCAAAAACAAGTTAGACGTCCTCTAGTTTGTTGTTGCAAGTTTTACGTGGCTGCTACGGGCTGAGCAAGAACCGTTCTTACCTACGCATCAAAACCACGACGATAGTTTGTCAAGTTGGTGCTGTTTTAACCTTCGCAAGGACCGGGCGTAGCCACACTCGGTTCAACTAAAGTGAGAGAAGCAGACACCGCGGTCACCTTTAAGCAACGAGTGCTCAAGCGGTGAAACCAGTCTCGGCGTAAGCGTCTGGCGTAATGTCGGTCCGGGCCGCTTCATCTCACAATACTGCTGAACCAAAGTATGACATGCTTTGGTAAGCGGTATGACTTATATCGCCCACAACTCACTTGTGTTCTACTCGTGCATATGACATCAACGCATAAAACCTGGCTCGGATGCCCTTTGTTGGGGAAACGTAGTAATTTCAAAAATTTTCCCTACGCACACGCAAGATCATGGTGATGGCATAGCAACGAGAGGAGAGTGTATGTCCACGTACCCTCGTGAGACCGTAAGTGGAAGCGTTATAACAACGCGGTTGATGTAGTCAGACGTCTTCATGATCCGACCGATCCAAGTACCGAACGCACGGCACCTCCGAGTTCAAAGACACGCTCAGCTCGATGGCGATCCCGGGCACCGATCCGAAAGCGTCGGGGATGAGTTCCGTCAGCACGACGGCGTGGTGACGATGATGATGCTCCACCGGCGGAGGGCTTCGCCTAAGCTCCGCGACGATATGACTCTACCGGCGCAGGGCTTCGCCTAAGCTCCGCGAGGATATGACCGAAGTGGAATATGGTGGAGGGGGGGCACCGCACACGGCTAAGGAACGATCCGTAGATCAACTTGTGTGTCATGGGGTGCCCCTGCCCCGTATATAAAGGAGCAAGGGGGTGCGGCCAGCCCTAGGAGGAGGCGGAGGAGTCCTACTCCCACCGGAGTAGGACTCCCCCTTCCTAGTTGGATTAGGACTTGGGGGAGGGAGAGGAAGGCGCCGCCCCTCTCCTTGTCCTATTCGGACTAGGGGAGGGGCACGTGGCCTGCCTGGCCGGCCCTCCTCTTCTCCCTTATGGCCCATTAAGGCCCAACATCCCGGGAGGTTCCGTAACCCCGGTTTTCTCGGTAAAATCGATTTCACCGGAACTATTCAAGTCCAAACATAGGCTTCCAATATATCAATCTTTATGTCTCGACCATTTCGAGACTCCTCGTCATGTCCGTGATCACATCCGGGACTCGAACAAACTTCGTACATCAAAACTTATAAACTCATAATAAACTGTCATCGTAACGTTAAGCGTGCGGACCCTACGGGTTCGAGAACTATGTAGACATGACCTAGAACTATTCTTGGTCAATAACCAATAAGCGGAACCTGGATGCCCATATTGGTTCCTACATATTCTACGAAGATCTTTAACGGTCAAACCGCATAACGACATACGTTGTTCCCTTTGTCATCGGTATGTTACTTACCCGAGATTCGATCGTCGGTATCCAATACCTAGTTCAATCTCGTTACAGGCAAGTCTCTTTACTCGTTCCGTAATACATCATCTCACAACTAACTTATTAGTTGCAATGTTTGCAAGGCTTATGTGATGTGTATTACCGAGAAGGCCTAGAGATACCTCTCCGACAATCGGAGTGACAAAACCTAATCTCGAAATCGCCAACCCAACATGTACCTTTGGAGACACCTGTAGTACTCCTTTATAATCACCCGATTACGTTGTGATGTTTGGTAGCACCCAAAGTGTTCCTCCGTAAACGGAGTTGCATAATCTCATAGTTACAGGGAACATGTATAGGTCATGAAGAAAGCAATAGCAATATACTAAGCGATCAAGTGCTAAGCTAACGGAATGGGTCATGTCAATCACATCATTCTCCTAATGATGTGATCCCATTAATCAAATAACAACACATGTCTATGGTCAGGAAACATAACCATCTTTGATTAATGAGCTAGTCAAGTAGAGGCATACTAGTGACTATATGTTTGTCTATGTATTCACACATGTATTATGTTCCCGGTTAATACAATTCTAGCATGAATAATAAACATTTATCTTGATATGAGGAAATAAATAATAACTTTATTATTGCCTCTAGGGCATATTTCCTTCATTGGGGACACAAGAGACTCTTTGTTATTTGGTTGCAGGGTTGCTTGAGGGAGACCATCTTCATCCTACGCCTCCCACGGATTGATAAACCTTAGGTCATCCACTTGAGGGAAATTTTCTACTGTCCTACAAACCTGTGCACTTGCAGGCCCAACAACGTCTACAAGAAGAAGGTTGTGTAGTAGACATCATGTATCTCATAGATGACACTCCCATTTCTATTTCAGAGGCCTATGCATCTGAGGATGCTGACTACTGGAAGGAAGCGGTCCGTAGTGAGATGGATTCCATCTTGGCAAATGGAACTTGGGAGATAACTGATCGCCCTTATGGGTGGAAACCTATAGGTTCAAATGGGTATTTAAGAAGAAGCTTAGGCCTGATGGTACTATTGAGAAGTACAAGGCTCGACTCGTGGCTAAGGGTTATACCCAAAAGGAAGGTGAAGAGTTATTTGATACTTACTCACCTGTGGCTCGACTGACCACTATTCGAGTACTAATTTCACTTACTGCCTCACATGGTCTTCTCGTTCATCAAATGGATGTCAAGACTGCTTTCCTAAATGGAGATTTAGAATAGGAAATTTTTATGGGACAACCAGATGGATTTGTAGTAGATGGTCAGGAAGGAAAAGTCTACAAGTTGCTGAAATGTTTGTATGGACTTAAGCAAGCACCCAAGCAGTGGCATGAGAAGTTTGAAAGAACTTTAACAATAGCAGGCTTCATTGTAAACGAAGCTGATAAATGTGTGTACTATCGCCATGGTGGGGGCGAGGGAGTTATTCTTTGCTTGTATGTTTATGACATACTGATCTTCGGAACAAATCTGAAGGTTATTAAGGAGGTCAAGGATTTCCTATCTCGTTGCTTTGAGATGAAGGATTTAGAAGTGGTTGATGTCATTCCGAACATCAAGTTGTTGAGAGACGATGGTGGGATTACATTGCTTCAATCTCACTATGTGGAAAATATTTTGACTCGCTTTGGCTACAGTGAGTGCAAGCCCTCTCGAACACCATATGATGCTAGTGTGTTACTTCAAAAGAATCAAAGAATTGCTAGAGACCAATTGAAATATTCTCATATTATTGGCTCGCTTATGTATTTAACTAGTGCTACAAGACCTGACATCTCTTTTGCTGTTAGCAAACTGAGCCGATTTGTCTCAAAACCAGGAGATGTGCATTGGGAAGCTCTACAGAGAGTTTTGCGTTATTTGAAAGGCACTGCAAATTATGGAATTCACTACAATGGGCACCCAAAGGTGCTTGAAGGGTATAGTGACTCCAACTGGATCTCAGATGCTGATAAGATAAAGGCCACGAGCGGGTATGTATTCACTCATGGAGGTGGCGCTGTTTCTTGGAAGTCTTGCAAGCAGACCATCTTAACGAGGTTAACAATGGAAGCAGAACTCATAGCACTAGATACAGCTACGGTCGAAGCAGATTGGCTTCACCGTCTCTTGAATGACTTGCTGGTTGTTGAGAAACATGTACCAGGTACCCTTATGAACCGCGACAATCAAACTATGATCACGAAAGTTAGCAGCTCAAAGGATAACATGAAGTCATCAAGACACGTTCAGAGAAGGTTAAAGTCTGTCAGGAAAATGAGAAACTCAGGAGTTATTGCATTGGATTATATCCAAACATCTAAAAATCTGGCAGATCCTTTTACTAAGGGTTTATCACATAATGTGATGGACAATGCATCGAGGGAGATGGGTATGAGACCCACAATATGAGTTGTTCACAGTGGTAACCTATTCTTTGTGATCGGAGATCCCGTGAATTAGATGTGGAAGACAAGCTGTTGGTCAACTGAGAGGAGAGTATCCTTACTATGAACAATACCACTCCATGAAGATGCAATCCTCTCCTAATCTGCATGGCAGGTTGATGTATATCTTAATGTGTTCTAAGTGGCTCTTTTAAGAAGAGATGTTGTCCTGCAGAACATCTTTTCAAGAACACACCTATATGAGTCTGATTGTTAAACGTCGCAATCTATGAGAGTAGGGTTCTCTCTAGTAAACTCATGAAAGGTCCTGGAGTATGACGCATAAGCTCCACCCGCGGGGAAGACCCACGGTAGCCCAGTATCGGTCAAGGCTTTGTGTGAAGCTAGATTCGCAGAAAACATGCAGTTCAAGGCCCAGTCCGCTGTTCAAGTTGCTTACTACTGTAGCATAGAGTTCTAGGTGGAAGTTCAACCGGTATATAAAACAGTGTTTTGGAACCAAAGGCAATTCTTGTGTGCCTTTGGGATCTGGTGGGGGATTGCTGGAATTTAGTGTACTTTGGAACAACCCAATAACTATTTCAGAAATTCCTAATAAATCCTAGAGGCGCACTTAGCCCATTCGTGCAAGGCAAGGGATACTAGTAAAGTTTAGTCTCACATTGCTAGTTTGGTGGGGGCTGGACCTCCTTATAAGGGAGGTTCTTTCCCCACTTGTATAAGCATGAGAACAAGAGGAACATCCACGCGCGCTCCTCCTCGGCCGCCCGCCTCGCCACGCCATGCCTAATCACGACGCGCCGCGGGTTGCGGGAATGAGCCGAGCCGATGTCTAATTTTTTTGCCACGCACGTCGGGTATACGAAAGGTCACGCGGGAGCTGAAACGTTATTCTATAGTGGACACTGAATCCGAAAGGCTCGCCTCTTCGGCTGAAGTCTGTTTGTTTCGTCTTCCTTGTTCCCTTCAGCTCCCGGCATAGCCTTTATCAATCTTTATGTCTCGACCATTTCGAGACTCCTCGTCATGTCCATGATCACATCCAGGACTCCGAACAACCTTCAGTACATCATATCACATAATCTCATAATACCAATCGTCATCGAACGTTAAGCGTGCAGACCCTATGGGTTCGAGAACTATGTAGTCATGACCGAGACACGTCTAGGTCAATAACCAATAGCGGAACCTGGATGCTCATATTGGTTCCTAGATATTCTACGAAGGTCTTTGTCGATCAAACCGCATAACAACATACGTTGTTCCCTTTGTCATCGGTATGTTACTTGCCTGAGATTCGATCGTCGGTATCATCATACCTAGTTCAATCTCGTTACTGGCAAGTGTCTTTAATCGTTCCGTAATACTTCATCCTGCAACTAACTCATTAGTTACAATGCTTTTAAGGATTATAGTGATGAGTATTACCGAGAGGGCCCAGAGGTACCTCGCCGAAACACGGAGTGACAAATCCTAATCTCCATCTATGCCAACCAACCAAACACCTTCAGAGACACCTGTAGAGCACCTTTATAATCACCCATTTACGTTGTGACGTTTGGTAGCACACAAAGTGTTCCTCCAGTATTCGGGAGTTGCTTAATCTCATAGTCTGAGGAACATGTATAAGTCATGAAGAAATCAGTAGCAAATAAACTGTTAAGATCATAATGCTAAGCTAACGGATGGGTCATGTCCATCACATCATTCTCCTAATGATGTGATCCCATTCATCAAATGACAACAGATGTCTATGGTTAGGAAACATAACCATCTTTGATTAACGAGCTACTCAAGTAGAGGCATACTAGGGACTATATGTTTTGTCTATGTATTCACACATGTACTAAATTTCCGGTTAATACAATTCTAGCATGAATAATAAACATTTATCATGAATTAAGGAAATAAATAATAACTTTATTATTGCCTCTAGGGCATATTTCCTTCAGTCTCCCACTTGCACTAGAGTCAATAATCTAGATTACATAGTAATGATTCTTACACCCATGGAGTCTTGGTGTTGATCACGTTTTTCTCGTGGAAGAGGCTTAGTCAACGGGTCTGCAACATTCAGAACCGTGTGTATATTGCGAATCTCTATGCCCCTCTCCAACACTTGATGCCGGATGTAATTGAAGCGTCTCTTGATGTGCTTGGTTCTCTTGTGAAATCTGGATTCGTTTGCCAAGGCAATTGCACCAATATTGTCACAAAAGATTTTCATTGGACCCGATGCACTAGGTATGTCACCTAGATCGGATATGAACTCCTTCATCCAAACTCCTTTATTTGTTACTTCCGAAGCAGCAATTTACTCTGCTTCATACGTAGATCCCGCCAGGACGCTTTGCTAGGAACTACACCAACTGAAAGCTCCTCCATTCAATAAAAATACGTATACGGTTTGTGACTTAGAGTCATCTGGACCAGTGTCAAAGCTTGCATTGACGTAACTGTTTACGACGAGCTCTTTTTCACCTCCATAAAAGAGAAACATATCCTTAGTCCTTTTCAGGTATTTCAGGATTTTCTTCACTGCTGTCCAGTGCTCCACTCCGGGATTACTTTGGTACCTCCCTGCTATGCTTATAGCAAGGCACACGTAAGGTCTGGTACACAACATTGCATACATGATAGAACCTATGGCTGAAGTATAGGGAATGACATTCATTTTTTTCTATCTTCTGCAGTGGTCAGGCATTGAGTCTGACTCAACTTCACACCTTGTAACACAGGCAAGAACCCTTTCTTTGACTGATCCATTTTGAACTTCTTCAAAACTTTATCAAGGTATGTGCTTCGTGAAAGTCCAATCAAGCTCTTGATCTATCTCTATATATCTTGATGCCCAATATGTAAGCAACTTCTCCAAGGTCTTTCATAGAAAAACTCTTATTCAGGTATCCCTTTATGCTATCTAGAAATTCTATTTCATTTCCAATCAACGATATGTCATCCACATATAATATCAGAAATGCTACGAAGCTCCCACTCACTTTCTTGTAAATACAGGCTTCTCCAAAAGTCTGTATAAAACCATATGCTTTGATCACACTATCAAAGCATTTATTCCAACTCCGAGAGGCTTGCACCAGTCCATAAATGGATCGCTGGAGCTTGCACACTTTGTTAGCACCCTTTGGATTGACAAAACCTTCTAGTTGCATCATATACAACTATTCTTCCAGAAATCTATTCAGGAATGCAGTTTTGACATCCATTTGCCAAATTTCATAATGTCACATCCCTAGCTTTACCTTGGCCTTGGACTAGCTTGGTCGTTGCATCATGTTTAAATTCAAATGAAATTTGAATTGAGGAATTTTCAAAGCCTCAAAATCCTTTAAAAAAATGATCAAGATAAAATTGCTTCAAATAAGTCCAAGAAAATGTTCCTGTTATTCTCTGGAAATATTGGCAAGAGGTAAAATCCAAACCAATATTTTTGGTGTCTCGTAAAATATTTATTTTGGGCATTTGAATTAAATCAATAGCTATTTGAATTGGATTTATATCTACTATTAAATAAATATAGGTCCAATAATTCTGAAATATTTTGTGGAGCTTTAGTTTAATTCTTTTATCTTCTAAAAAATATTTTCAGAAGCAACAAAATTGAATTGGTTTCAAAACCAAATTCAAAACAAACCTGCAAATTAGAAAACAGAACAGAATTAGAAAAAAAACAGAGAGAGAGAGGAAACCCACCTGGCACTTACCGCAGCCCACCGGCCGGCCCAGCCTACCAGGGGCTCCTCCCTGTCGTCTTCCCCCATTGCCAGGAGGGCAGCGGCGTGGCGGTGCGTGAGCACGCGTCCGGCCACCTCCTGCTTGCTTCCGCTGCTGGAGTCGGCCCCGAGCGCCACGTGCATCGCCCGACCCTCCCCTGGACCTCTCTCACTCTCCCTCGGCTTCCTCCCCCTTCTCTGCTCTCTCCCCGCACGTGCCCGAGCGGAGCTAGTCACCGCCGTTCGCTGCCACCGCGACCAGCGCCTCCCCCTCGACCTCCTGCCGTGCCTGCGAGCCCCGTCTCGACGTCCCCGACCCCCTCGACGAGCCACGAGGCCCCGGACGCGCTGCAACACCGCCACCGATGCTTTTCCCCTCCTCGGCCACTGGAGACCGACCTCGCCGCCCCGCTCAGCTCCGGCCTTCCCCGAGCTCGCCGTCTGCACCGTTGCAACCGGCGTAAGCCTCTCCCTCGAACCCCCCTCTCCGTTGTCCCGTTTTCACGCTGTAGCTCCTAGTTCACTGACGACCGAAGCCCGCCACCGCCATGGACGTTGAGCCACGCGCTCCCGAAGCCGCTTGTTTCGCCTAGTGGCACAAACGCGTGCTCTGGTGACCCCACGACGCCGTCTATGCCCTTGGTTTAGCTCCTCGTGTTCGCCACGCCGCCTGCGGTAAACCCGTAGCTGCGCCGCCAAAACTTCGCCGCCGGCGAATTTCGACCGCCCGCGACTTCGTTCGCCCATTGGATGCGCCTGAGCAAGGGCTTCTCCCCGATGATTCCTGCACGACAAACCGCGGCCCCTAGCGCTTTCCCGACGCACGTCCGTCGCGACAAATGGTCGCCGGCGGGCCGACGTGGCAACGTCGTTAACTGCTAATGACGGGGCTAACTAAACCCCTCTCTCACTGACTACTGGGCCCCACGCCCTTAACTAACACCAGTTTAATTTCTGTTTAGTTTTATTTAATCACAGTGGCCCCACGCGTCGGCGTTGACCTCGCCGACGTGGTTATTGATCGCCCCACCCGTGCGTGACCTAGGGCAAAGACTTGGTCATCGACTAGTGGACCCCACTGGTCAGATTTGACCCGGACCAGCCCTGTTGACTTAATGACATCATCATGACGTCAGGCTGACGCCGTAAATACTTTCTGGAATTTTGAAATAAATCAGAAATGATTTATTATTTTTAGAAAATACCCAAAACTTCTAAAAATCATATTAAATCAACCGTAACTCCAAATGAAATAAATTATATATGAAGAATGATCAGAAAAATCCTGTCTATCCATCTGTACTATTTTCAAGCATGATAGAACAACTTAGGGCTGCTGTTTAGGCCAAATCATATAAATGGCATTTAAACCCTCACATATGAAGTTTGAATTTGAACCTAGGGTTCAAACCAACTCCATTAAACATGTTGCTAGTTGCATTAGCTCAAAACACAACATATTTCCATGTCATGATCATGCATCATATTGTTGCATTAAATTGATTGTGTTCTTCCTTGTTTGCCGGTTTTTGTCCCCTCTCAGTAGACGAGGTTCCGACGATGAGTTCGATGACACCGATAAAGAGCTATAATATCTTCAGAAGTGCCAGGCAAGCAAAACCCCCTTGTTCATTCCGATACAAACCCACCCTCTCGCTCCTGCTCTCTTTTACTGCATTAGGACAACATCGATTCAACTGTTACTTGCTGCGGTAGCTGAACCCCTTTATCCTCTGCATGACCTGTCATTGCCACAGTAAATAGATGAAACCTACTAGCACGAGTAGGAGTTGTTTGAGCCCTGTTGTGCCTACTCATTCATACTTGTTTGTCATGCCTGCTACTGCTTAGAGTTGAGTCGTGTCGATTCATCGGGGATGAATCGGAGGTGTGTAAACATGTCCTACTGTGTGTGAGCTAACTGTGTGAATACGATTTGGTAAAGGTAGCGGTGAGAGGCCATGTAGGAGTACATGGTGGGTTGTCTCATTGAAACCGTCCTCAGGAACTGAGTTCTGTGTTTGTGATCCATGAAACAGCTACTACCACACATTGGGCCCGAAACCAATGGACCCTCTCGACTTATTAACTGCCCTTGCCCTCTGTCCAGGAGTTGCAACTAGTTTCTGGTGTTTGTAGGATATGTGTTGGAGGCCGTGCGTAGCACTGACCCTAGGGGTGGGCTATGATGCGGTAGATACACCGTGGCACGGTGTACCGGGCGCCCGTTTGGTGTCTCGGGAACCCTGCACACATCGTTTGGGGCTGTGAGCGAAACTCCGGCCGGTTCTCCTCGCAGATGGAACCCGAATAGGCGATAAACCTGGACTAGAGACTTGTGTGGTTAGTCAGGTCGTGGCGGACTCCCTCGCCAGGCTTCCGCTTGAAGGTTGCCGAGATACACGACGTGTACATGGTGGTAAGTGGCGAGAGTGTGTGTGAAGAAGTACACCCCTGCACGGTTATAAATGATCTATTCGAATAGTCGTGTCCGCGGTAAAGGACTTCTGGGTTGCCTATAACAGTTCATAGACAAGTGAAAGTGGATACTCTAAAATGCGCAAGATAAGCGTGAGTGCTATGGATGGCGTTCTCGTGAGGGAGACGGAGCGGATCCATAGTGGTGTATTGATATGGTGAATATGTGGACTCGTAGCGCCACCTCAAAAGAGTTACTTGCAGTCGTAGTTCAGGATAGCCACCGAGTCAAAGCTGGCTTGCTGCAGTTAAACTCCACCACCCCCTTTGTTGATACCGATGCATATGTAGTTAGTTTGATGTAAGTCTTGCTGGGTACATTTGTACTCACGTTTGCTTAATTTATGTTTTGCAGAGAGACTTCAGTCTCGCTAATAGTTCCGCGTGGACTTCGACGCTTAGCTTGATACCTCAGCTACGATCTTGTGCCCTCGGCAGGATCTAGTAGATAGTCAGGCTTCTCAGCCTTTTTCATTTATAGTTGTCTGTATTCAGACATGTTAAGCTTCCGCATGTGTTTGACTTGTATGCTTTGAATGTTGGGTCATGAGACCCATGTTTGTAATATCTTGGCTCCTCGGAGCCTAATGAATAAATACTTGAGTCGTAGAGTTATGTTGTGATGCCATGTTGTATTTACACATATCGAGCATATTGTGTGTATGATTGAAATGCCTGGTATGTGCGGGATCCCACAATCTAGTTGTTTATCCTTGGTAGCCTCTCTTATGGGGAAATGTAGTCTAGTGCTTCCTTGAGCCATAGTAGTCCGCTACAGCCCGGTTCATCGGAATCCTGCTAGCTCAAAGACTACCGATCCGGACGCTGATCTGGCCGGGCATGTGATTCACTTCGCTCGTGGTTCCGTTCTTCGGGAAATGTCACGCGGTGACACCCGGAGTCCTCGCTTAGCCTGCCATACCGGGTTCCCTGAGTCCTCGTTAGCCCAGTGCTACATCGCGGATTCACACGCTGCTGACCGACATGCTCGATGTGATTAACGTATGCCTGTCCCCATGGGTTAGTGCCGCTTTGGGTTCACGACTAGCCAGGTCGGCCCGGGTTCTCTGTCATATGGATTCTAGCGACACTCTCATATACGTGAGCCAAAAGGCGCAAACGGTCCCGGGCCATGGTAAGGCGACACCCATGGGAATACCGTGCGTGAGGCCACAAAGTGATATGAGGTGTTACCGGCTAGATCGATGTGATTTGGAATCGGGGTCCTGACACATAATCATAAAATGCAGCAATTGCTAACATGATTCGGACAGACTTAAGCACCGCTACGGGTGAGAAAGTCTCATCGTAGTCAACTCCTTGAACTTGTTGAAAACCTTTTGCAACAAGTCGAGCTTTGTAAATAGTAACATTACCATCTGCGTCAGTCTTCTTCTTAAAGATCCTTTTATTTTCTATGGCTTGCCGATCATCGGGCAAGTCCACCAAAGTGCACACTTTGTTCCCATACATGGATCCCATCTCGGAATTCATGGCTTCAAGCCATTTCGCGGAATTTGGGCTCATCATCGCTTCCTCATAGTTCGTAGGTTCATCATGGTCTAGTAACATGACTTCCAGAACGGGATTACCATACCACTCCGGTGCAGATCTTACTCTAAAAGACCTACGAGGTTCGGTAGTAACTTGATCTGAAGCTTCATGATCATCATCATTAGCTTCCTCACTAATTGGTGTAGGAATCACGGGAACTTATTTCTATGATGAACTACTTTCCAATAAGGGAGAAGGTACAACTACCTCATCAAGTTCTACTTTCCTCCAACTCACTTCTTTCGAGAGAAACTCCTTTTATAGAAAGGATCCATTCTTAGCAACAAGGACTTTGCCTTCGAATCTGTGATAGAAGGTGTACCCAACAGTTTCCTTTGGGTATCCTATGAAGACGCACTTCTCTGATTTGGGTTCGAGCTTATCAGGTTGAAGCTTTTTCACATAAGCATCGCAACCCCAAACTTTAAGAAATGACACCACAATTCATAAGGCGTCGTCTCAACGGATTTTGATGGTGCCCTATTTAAAGTGAATGCATCTGTCTCTAAAGCATAACCCCAAAATGACAGCAGTAAATCTGTAAGAGGCATCATAGATTGCACCATATCCCATAAAGTACGATTACAATGTTCGGACACACCATTTCGCTGTGGTATTCCAGGTGGCGTTAATTATGAAACTATCCCATGTTGTTTCAAATGAAGACCAAACTCGTAACTCGAATATTCTCCTCCATGATCAGATCGTACGAACTTTATTTTCTTGTTACGATGATTTTCCACTTTACTCTGAAATTCTTTGAACCTTTGAAATGTTTCATACTTATGCTTCATTAAGTAGATATAACCATATCTGCTCAAATCATGTATGAAGGTAAGAAAATAATGATACCCACCACGAGACTCAATACTCATTGGACCGCATACATCGGTATGTATTATTTCCAATAAGTCAATAGATCGTTTCATTGTTCCGGAGAACGGAGTTTTAGTCATCTTGCCCATAAGGCACGGTTCGCAAGCACCAAGTGATTCATAATCAAGTGATTCCAAAAGTCCATCAACATGGAGTTTCTTCATGCGCTTTACACCAATATGACCCAAACGAAAGTGCCACAAATAAGTCGCACTATCATTATTGAAATTATATCTTTTGGCTTTAATACTATGAATATGTGTATCACTACTATCGGGATTCAATAAAAATAGACCACTCATCAAGGGTGCATGACCATAAAAGGCATTACTCATATAAACAGAACAACCATTATGCTCTGATTTAAATGAATAACCGTCTCGCATCAAACAAGATCCAGATATAATGTTCATGCTCAACGCTGGCACCAAATAACAATTATTCAGTTCTAAAACTAATGCCGAAGGTAGATGTAGAGGTAGCGTGCCGACCGAGATCACATCGACTTTGGAACCATTTCAAACGCGCATTATCACCTCGTCCTTAGCCAATCTTCACTTAATCTGTAGCCCCTGTTTCGAGTTGCAAATATGAGCAATGTAACCAAAGATCAAATACCCAGGCGCTACTGCGAGCATTAGTTAAGTACACATCAATAACATGTATATCAAATATACCTTTCACTTTGCCATCCTTCTTATCCGCCAAATACTTGGGACAGTTCCGCTTCCAGTGACCAGTCCCTTTGTAGTAGAAGCACTCAGTTCCAGGCTTATATCCAGACATGGGTTTCTTCTCTTGAGCAGCAACCTTTTTGCCGTTCTTCTTAAAGTTCCCCTTATTCCCTTTGCCCTTTTTCTTGAAATTAGTGGTCTTGTTGACCATCAACACTTGATGCTCCTTTTTGATTTCTACCTCCGCGGCCTTTAGCATTGCGAAGAGCTCGGGAATAGTCTTGTTCATCCCTTGCATATTATAGTTCATCATGAAGCTTTTGTAGCTTGGTGGCAGTGATTGAAGAACTCTGTCAATGACACTATCATCAGGAAGATTAACTCCTAGTTGAGTCAAGTGGTTGTGGTACCCAGACATTCTGAGTATATGTTCACTGACAGAACTATTCTCCTCCATTTTATTGTTGTAGAACTTATTAGAGACCCCATATCTCTCAATCCGGGCATTTGCTTGAAATATTAACTTCAACTCCTGGACCATCTCATATGCTCCATGACGTTCAAAACGTCGTTGAAGTCCCGGTTCTAAGACGTGAAGCATGGTGCATTGAACTATCGAGTAGTCATCAACTTTGCTCTGCCAGACGTTCTTAACATCATCGGTAGCATCTGCAGCAGGCCTGGCACCCAACGGTGCTTCCAGGACGCAATTCTTCTATGCAGCAATGAGGATAATCCTCAAGTTACGGACCCAGTCCGTGTAGTTGCCTCCATCATCTTTCAACTTAGTTTTCTATAGGAACGCATTAAAATTCAAAGGAACGGTAGCACAGGCCATTGATCTACAACAACATAGACCTGCAAAATACTATCAGGTAATAAGTTCATGATAAATTAAAGTTCAATTAATCATATTACTTAGGAACTCGCACTTAGATAGACATCCCTCTAATCATCTAAGTGATCACGTGATCAGAATCAACTAAACCATGTCCGATCATCACGTGAGATGGAGTAGTTTTCAATGGTGAACATCACTATGTTGATCATATCTACTATATGATTCACGTTCGACCTTTCGGTCTCAGTGTTCCTGTGCCATATCTGCATATGCTAGGCTCGTCAAGTTTAACCCGAGTATTCTGCGTGTGCAAAACTGGCTTGCACCCGTTGTATGTGAACGTAGAGCTTATCACACCCGATCATCACGTGGTGTCTCTTGCATTTACGAACAGAGCAACGGTGCATACTCAGAGAGAACACTTGTACCTTGAAATTTAGTAAGGGATCATATTATAATGCTACCGCCATACTAAGCAAAATAAGATGCATAAAAGATAAACAACACATGCAATCAAAATAAGTGACATGATATGGCCATCATCATCTTGTGCTCATGACCTCCATCACCGAAGCATCGTCATGATCTCCATCATCACTGGCGCGACACCTTGATCTCCACCGTAGCATCATTGTCGTCTCACCAACTATTGTTACTACGACTATCGCTACCGCTTAGTGATAAAGTAAAACAATTACATGGCGATTACATTGCATACAATAAAGCGGCAACCATATGGCTCCTGCCAGTTGCCGATAACTTTGTTACAAAACATGATCATCTCATACAACAGTTTATATCACATCATGCCTTCACCATATCACATCACAGCAAGCCCTGCAAAAACAAGTTAGACGTCCTCTACTTTGTTGTTGCAAGTTTTACGTGGCTGCTACGGGCTTCTAACAAGAACCGTTCTTACCTACGCATGAAAACCACAACGATTTTTCGTCAAGTGTGCTGTTTTAACCTTCAACAAGGACCGGGCGTAGCCACACTCGATTCAACTAAAGTTGGAGAAACAGACACTCACTAGCCACCTGTGTGCGAAGCACATCGGTAGAACCAGTCTCGCATACGCGTACGCGTAATGTCGGTCTGAGCCACTTCATTCAACAATACCGCCGAATCAAAGTATCACATGCTGGTAAGCAGTATGACTATTATCGCCCACAACTCTTTGTGTTCTACTCGTGCATATAACATCTACGCATAGACCTGGCTCGGATGCCACTATTGGGGAACACAGTAATTTCAAAAAAATTCCTACAAACACGCAAGATCTATCTAGGTGATGCATAGCAACGAGAGGGGAGAGTGTTGTCTATGTACCCTCGTAGACCAAAAGCGGAAGCGTTATGACAACGCGGTTGATGTAGTCGTACATCTTGACGATCCGACCGATCCTAGCACCAAAGATACGACACCTCTGCGATCTGCACACGTTCAGCTCGATGACGTCCCACGAACTCTAGATCCCGCTGAGGTCGAGGGAGAGTTTCGTCAGCACGACGGCATGGTGACAGTGATGATGAAGTTACCGGTGCAGGGCTTCGCCTAAGCACTACGACGATATGACCAAGGTGGAAATCTATGGAGGGGGGCACCGCACATGGCTAAAAGATCAACTTGATCAACTTGTATGCTATGGGGTGCCCCCCTCCCGCGTATATAAAGGAGTGGAGGAGGGGAGGGCCGGTCCTCTATGGCACGCCCAAGGGGGGGAGTCCTACTCCCAGTAGGAGTAGGATTCCCCCCTTCCCTAGTTGGAGTAGGAGAAGAAGGAAGAGGGAGAGGGAGAGAAGGAAAGGGGGGCCGGCCCCCTTCCCAATTCGGATTGGGCTGGGGGGGGGGGGCGCCCCCACCTTGGCCGCCTCCTCCTGTCTTCCACCATGGCCCATTAAGGCCCATTAACTCCCTGGGGGGTTCCAGTAACCTCCCGGTACTCCGAAAAAATGCCAGAACTACCCGCAACCTTTCCGGTGTCCAAACATAGCCTTCCAATATATCAATCTTTATGTCGTAACCATTTCGAGACTCCTCGTCATGTCTGTGATCACATCCGGGACTCCCAACAACCTTCGGTACATCATATCTCATAAACTCATAATACCAATCGTCATCGAACGTTAAGCGTGCGGACCCTACGGGTTCAAGAACTATGTAGACATGACCGAGACACGTCTCCGGTCAATAACCAATAGCAGAACCTGGATGCTTATATTGGTTCCTACATATTCTACGCAGATCTTTATCGGTCAAACCGCATAACAACATACGTTGTTCCCTTTGTCATCGGTATGTTACTTGCCTGAGATTCGATCGTCGGTATCATCATACCTAGTTTAATCTCGTTACCGGCAAGTCTCTTTACTCGTTCCGTAATACTTCATCCTGAAACTAACTCAGTAGTTACAATGCTTACAAGGCTTATAGTGATGAGTATTACCAAGAGGGCCCAAAGATACCTCTCCAAAACGAGGAGTGACAAATCCTAATCTCGATCTATGCCAACCCACCAAACACCTTCGGAGACACCTGTAGAGCACCTTTAAAATAACCCATTTACGTTGTGACGTTTTGTAGAACATAGAGTGTTCCTCCGGTATTCGGGAGTTGCATAATCTCATAGTCTGAGGAACTTGTATAAGTCACGAAGAAAGAAGCAGCAAAGAAACGGTTACGATCATAAGGCTAAGCTAACGGATGGGTCATGTCCATCACATCATTCTCCTAATGATGTGATCCCGTTCATCAAATGACATCACATGTCTGTCGTTAGAAACATAACCATCTTTGCTTAACGAGCTAGTCAAGTAGAGGCATACTAGGGACTATATGTTTTGTCTATGTATTCACACATGTACTAAGCTTCCGGTTAATACAACTCTAGCATGAATAATAAACATTTATCATTAATTAAGGAAATAAATAATAACTTTATTATTGCCTCTAGGGCATATTTCCTTCAGGGTTCAACAACCATGGAAATTGCTTGGGACCCCAAAACGGTGAGAAATAATCCACAAAACGGGTCAGAATCGACAAAAGTCGTGAGTGTTGATGACTAACGCGTAAATGCACCCCGGGGTTCGTCAACCGTGGAAATCACTCCGGGACCCCAAAACAGTGAGTAATAGTCCACTAAACGGGCCAGAATCGGCCAAAACTGCGAGTGTTGATGTTCGACACATAAACGCACCCCGGAGTTCGTCAATCGTGGAAATCACTCGGGGACCCCAAAACAGATTAATAGTCCAAAAAACGGGCCATAATCGGCCCAAACTGCGAGTCTTGACGACCAACACGTAATCACACCTTGGGGTTCGACAAGAAGGGTAATTGCTTCGGGACCCCAAAACGGTGAGTAAATAGTCCATGAAAGAGCCCGTAATCGAACAAACCTAGGATTATTGATGACTTACACATAAATGCACCCCGGGGTTCGTCAATCATGGAAATCACTCAGGGACCCCAAATCAGTGAGTAATAGTTCATGAAACGAGCCAGAATCGGCCAAAACAGCGATTGTTGATGACCGATACGTAAGCGCACCTTGGGGTTCAACAATCATGGAAATCACTTCGGGACGCCAAAACAGTGAGTAATAGTCCACGAAATGGGTCAGAATTGGCCAAAACTATGAGATTTTGACGACGGACACGTAAACGCACCACGCAAATCGTCAATCGTGGAAATCGCTTTGGGTCCCCAAAACAGTGTGTAACAGTGCACGAAACAGACCAGAATCGGCCAAAATTGTGAGTGTTGATGACCGACACGTAAACGAACCCCGGGATTCATCGTGGAGATCACCCCGGGACCCCAAAACTAAGTAATAGTCCAAGAAACGGGCCATAACCGGCCCAAACTACGAGTCTTGACGACCAACACGTAAGCAGACCTTGGGGTTCGACAACCAGGGAAAACGCTCCGGGTCCCCAAAACGGTGAGTAATAGTCCATGAAAGAGCCTGGAATCGGACAAACCTAGGATTATTGATGACCGACACGTAAACGCACCCCGGGGTTCGTCAATCATGGAAATCGCTCAGGGACCCCAAATCAGTGAGTAATAGTCCATGAAACGGGCCAGAATCGTCCAATACTGCGATTGTTGATGACCGACACGTAAGCGCACCTTGGGGTTCAATAATCATGGAAATCGCTTCGGTACCCTAAAACAGTGAGTAATAGTCCACGAAATCGGTCATAATTGGCCCAGACTGTGAGTATTGACGACGGACACGTAAACGCACCACGGGGATCGTCAATCATGGAAATCGCTCTGGTTCCCCAAAACAGTGAGTAATAGTGCATGAAATGGACGAGAATCAGCAAAAATTGTGACTGTTGATGACCGACACGTAAGCGCACCCCAGGGTTCATCAATCGTGGAAATTACTCCGGGACCCCAAAACTGAGTAATAGTCCAAGAAACGGGCCAGAATCGGCCCAAACTGCGAGTCTTGACGACCAACACGTAAGCACACATTGGGGCTCGACAACCATGGAAATCCCTCCGGACCCCAAAACGGTGAGTAATTGCCCATGAAAGAGCCTGGAATTGGACAAACCTAGGATTATTGATGAGCGACACGTAAACGCACCCTGCGGGGTTTGTCAATTGATAACCCACAAGTATAGGGGATCAATTGTAGCCTCTTTCGATAAGTAAGAGTGTCGAACCCAACGAGGAGCTAAAGGTAGAACAAATATTCCCTCAACTTCTATCGACCACCGATACAACTCTACGCATGCTTAGCGTTCGCTTTACCTAAAACAAGTATGAAACTAGAAGTACTTTATAGGTGTTGTTGGATAGGTTTGCAAGATAATAAAGAGCACGTAAATAGAAACTAGGGGCTGTTTAGATAAAGATGCAATGAAGTAAATGTAGCGAGTGTGGAAAAGTGGTGGTAAGAGTTGTGAAATTCTCCCTAAGCAATTGACTACTTTACTAGACCGATAGCAAGTTTTATGTAGGAGAGGCATAAGCTAACATACTTTCTCTTCTTGGATCATATGCACTTATGATTGGAACTCGAGCAAGCATCCGCAAGTACTAAAGATCATTAAGGTAAAACCCAACCATAGCGTTAACATATTAGTTCCCCTTTATCCCATACGCCACAACCCCCTTACTCGGGTTTATGCTTCTGTCACTCAAGCAACCCACTATAAGCGAATCATGAACGTATTGCAACACCATACAGCGGGAATCCCTTACGCTTGCGTGACATGGAGGCACAATAGGACAGCAACATAACCACAAGCAAATTAAAACAATCATAGCAATTCATCAATCACCGGTAGGACAACGAAAATTTACTCAGACATCATAGGATGTCAACACATCATTGGATAATAATATGAAGCATAAAGCACCATTTCAAGTAGAGGGTACAACGGGTTGCGGGAGCGTGGACCACTGAATATAGATGGGGGAATGTGATGGAGATGTTGGTGAAGATGGCGGAGGTGTTGGTGTAGATTGCTATGATGATGATGGCCCCCGGCGGCGTTCCGGCGCCACCGAAAGCGAGGGGGAGAGAGCGCCCCTTCTTCTTCTTCTTCTTCTTCTTCCTTGACCTTCTCCCTAGATGGGAGAAGGGTTTCCCCTCTGGTCCACGGTCTCCATGGCGTGGGAGGGGCGAGAGCCCCTCCGAGATTGGATCTGTCTCCCTGTCTCTCTCTATTTCTGCGTTCTCTGATTCCGCCCTTTCACCGTTTCTTATATATCCGGAGATCCGTAACTCCGATTGGATTGAAATCTTCGCCAAGATTTTTCTCAGAAAATTAGCTTTCTTGCGGCAAAAGAAGAGTGTCAACCACCTTACGGGGTGCCCACGAGGGTCAGGGGCGCGCCCCTGCCTCATGGCTCCCTTGGGCGCCGTCTCGCGTTGATTTTTCTTCTAGAAAATCACAAATATTCCAAAAATATTCTCAGTCCGTTTTTATCCCGTTTGGACTCCGTTTGATATGGGGTTTCTGCGAAACATAAAACATGCAACAAACAGAACTGCACGGGCAATCGGATCAATATGGTAGTCCCAAAAATAATATAAAAAGTTGCCAAAAGTATATGAAAGTTGTAGAATATTGGCATGGAACAATAAAAAATTATAGATACGACGAAGACGTATTAGCATCCCCAAGCTTAATTCCCGCTCGTCCTCGAGTAGGTAAATGATAAAAAAGATAATTTTTGATGTGGAATGCTACCTAGCATAATCTTGATCATGTAATCTAATCATGGCATGAATATTAAGACACGAGTGATTCAAAGCAATAGTCTATCATTTGACATAAAAACAATAATACTTCGGGCATCCCGACAAACAATCATGTCTTCCAAAATATCAATGCTTCAGAACGTTATCCCTACAAAATCATATAGTCTTTTATGCTCCCTTTTCTTAACACAAGGTACCCCTCATGCCTATCCCGGTGTCAGCCAAGCAATTGGTTCATACTTTTTAACGCGCTTCAGCTTTTTCAACCTTCACGCAATACATGAGCGCAAGCCATGGATATAACACTATAGCTGGAATAGAGTATGATGGTTGAGGTTGTGTGGAGAAGACAAAAAAGGAGAAAGTCTCACATCGACGCGGCTAATCAATGGGCTAGGGATATGCCCATCAATTGATGTCAATATGAGGAGTAGGGATTGCCATGCAACGGATGCACTAGAGCTATAAGTGCAAGAAAGCTCAAAGTGAAAACTAAGTGGGTGTGCATCCAACTTGCTTGCTCATGAAGAGCTCGGGCATTTGAGGACCCCATCATCGGAATATACAAGCCAAGTTCTATAATGAAAATTCCCACTACTATATGAAAGTGACAATATATGAGACTCTCTATATGAAGAACATGGTGCTACTCTCAAGCACAAGTGTGGTAAAAGGATAGTAACATTGCCCCTTTTTTTGGATGGGCTTCTTTGGTCCCCCTTTTTTTAAGTTCGGAGTCTCATCCCGACTTGTGGGGGAATCATAGTCTCCATCATCCTTTCCTCACTGCAGCAATGCTCTAATAATGATGATCATCACACTTTTATTTACTTACAACTCAATATTACAACTCGATACTAGAACAAAATATATGACTCTATATGAATGCCTCCAGCGGTGTACCGGGATGTGCAACGATCTAGCATAGCAATGACATCAAAAAACGGACAAGCCATGAAAACATCATGCTAGCTATCTTACGATCATGCAAAGCAATATGACAATGAATGCTCAAGTCATGTATATGATGATGATGGAAGTTGCATGGCAATATATCTCGGAATGGCTATGGAAATGCCATGATAGGTAGGTATGGTGGCTGTTTTGAGGAAGATATAAGGAGGCTTATGTGTGATAGAGCATATCGTATCACGGGGTTTGGATGCACCAGCAAAGTTTGCACCAACTCTCGAGGTGAGAAAGGGCAATGCACGGTACCGAAGAGGCTAGCAATGATGGAAGGGTGAGAGTGCGTATAATCCATGGACTCACATTAGTCATAAAGAACTCATATACTTATTACAAAAGTTTATTAGCCCTCTAAGCAAAGTACTACTATGAATGCTCCTAGGGGGGAGGTTGGTAGGAGTTAATCATCGCGCGCCCCCAACCTTCACGCAAAGATAAACAATCAAGATAAATGCGCGCCAATTTGGTTACATAGTTAATAGACCATACGTGCATGCTTCGGGAATCACAAACCTTAACACCAATATCCTTACTAAACACAACCATTTACTAGAACCTCCCACATATTATCATCTCTATATCGCAAAACTATTGCAAGGAATCAAACATATCATATTCAGTGATCCAAAAGTTTTATGTAGGATTTTATAACTAACCATGTGAATGACCAATTCCTGTCATCTCTCTAAATAGATATAAGTGAAGCAAGAGAGTTTAATTCTTTCTACAAAAGATATGCCCACGCTCTAATAAATATAAGTGAAGCAAAAGAGCATTCTACAAATGGCGGTTTTCTATGTGAAGAGAAACAGGCAACCAAAACTTCAAATGATATAAGTGAAGCACATGAAGCATTTTATAAAGCCATACTCAAAAGATTTAAGTGAGTTGCAATGAGAATTCTATAAATCAACCATGGACTATCTCATACCAGCATAGTGAATAAAATAAAAGTGAAAACTAAATGCAAAAGACGCTCCAAGATTTGCACATATCGCATGAACGAAACGAATCCAAAAACAATACCGATACTTGTTGAAGAAAGAGGGGATGCCTTCCGGGGCATCCCCAAGCTTAGACGCTTGAGTCTCCTTGAATATTTACTTGGGGTGCCTTGGTCATCCCCAATCTTGAGCTCTTGCCTCTCCTCCTTTTCTTCATATCGAGACCTCCTAGATCAAACACTTCATCCACACAAAACTTCAACAGAAAACTCGGTAAGATCCGTTAGTATAATAAAGCAAATCACTACTCTAAGTACTGTTGCAAACCAATTCATATTTTGTTTTTGCATTATAGCTACTGTAATATAACTTTTCCATGGCTTATTCCTCTAATAGAAATTGATAGTTTCATCAAAACAAGCAAACTATGCATCAAAAATAGAATCTGTCAAAAATAGAACAGTCTGTAGAAATATGAACATTCACCATACTTCTGGTACCCCAAAATTCTACCAAAATTAGGAAAAATAAACAATTTGTTAATAAAGACAATGCAAAAAGTATCAGAACCTTTTGACGTTCCAGTAAAAAATGTAAAATCGCGCACTACAGCCAAAGTTTCTGTCCTGCACCGCACAAACCAACAAGCAATCTAAACATCCTAAAGGCAAACCTTGGCACATTATTTTTATAATACAATGAAATTGTAGAAGGGGATAATTATTTTTGATGAAAAGTTTCTGTAATGAATATTCACAAAGTTTCCGTCAGCATGAATAAAGTTCAAGGAGCTCCTCCACTTCAACAATGCTTGTCTTTCTCACTTTCACTTTCCTTTTTGAAAAGTTTTGGGTTCTCCTCTTTATTTTTTTTGTTTTTAAACTATATAAAAGCACTCAACAGAAATAAATGACTCTCTAAAAATTCCGGGTTGTCTCCCTGGCAGCGCTTTCTTTTAAGCCCTTAAGCTAGGCATATAGTGCTCAAGTAGTGAATCCACCCGGATCCCAAGGTATATCAAAGCCAATTTTAATTAACAATGATTTGTAATTTAGTAGTGAGCAAAAAGTAACATATATCATGCAATGATGAAGTCTAACTCTCTTCCTATGTATCGGCATGTCATAAAAGAACAATTCATGCACACATAGTAAAGGCCAATGCATAGTATAAGCAGTTTTTTTGCAATTTTATCATATTGGAAACATAGACAGGTGGAGATATAGTTCCTCTATCATAATAATTGCAAGTAGGAGAAGCAAGAACATGCATATTATATCTATCACAATCATCATGTGTAGTAGTAAAACGCAACCCATCAATATAATCCTTAATAAACACAAACTTCTCTGATATAGTGTAGTCGGGAGAATTCAAAAAGATAATAGGACTATCATGCGTGGGTACAATAGCAACAATTTCATGTTTAACATAAGGAACTATAGCAAGTTCATCTCCATAAGCATAATTCATGTTGGTATCTTGGCCACAAGCATAGCAAGCATCATAAAAAAGGGGTATTTCAAGAGAATCAATGGGATCATAACAATCATCATAGCATTCATCCTTCGGTAAGCACGAAGGGAAATTAAACAATGTATGAGTTGAAGAGTTAGTATCATGAGAAGGTGGGCATGGTTAGATAATCCGCTCTTCCTCCTTTTGTTCTTCGCTCTCCTCATCATCTTTTTCATCCAATGAGCTCACAGTTTCATCAATTTCTTCTTCCATAGACTCCTGCAAAATATTAGTCTCTTCTTGGACAGCGGGGATGTCCTCAATAAACGCATCAATATCAGCATTGTATTCATAATTATCATAACAATATTTAAGTATAGCAAAATTTTCAGGTCTATAAATAGCATCATCAAGATTTTCACTCTTTAAACAAAGATTCAATCTCATAAGCACCCATAAAAGCAATGAATTCTTCTATTTGTTCCACATCATAGTACTCATATATACCATTTGCATAAGAAGCTAAGGTTTCATTATCATTGAATTTGCATGAAAAGGGAAGGTGTGGAGCCTTCATCCTAGAGCAACAAGTATAATCATATCTCAAGCATAATTGACGAGCATACCAATGCAACATATGAATTTGATCCCATAATAATGTCCTTTTTTGTGTCAAGCGATAATCCCTAAAGTATTCACGTTGATCCAACGTGTCTCCCGTAACATAATTGAATGGTGTTTTCTCAGGATTATCAAAGTAGTATATAATATTTTTCACATAACCAACATCGAGTGTTTTAGGAGGTTCCCCATCTCCATGAGTAGCAAGTACACCTAAATTTTTTGGTATTTCGTGTTCCATATCCATAACTAAAGATAGAGAACAACTAAGAACAGCAAATAAAAATTACTTAGTAATAAAGCAAGCAAACAAGCACACACAAGAATATTCACCCCACGCCATGACTCCCCGGCAACGGCGCCAGAAAAAGGTCTTGATAACCCATAAGTATAGGGGATAAATTGTAGCCTCTTTCGATAAGTAAGAGTGTCGAACCCAACGAGGAGCTAAAGGTAGAACAAATATTCCCTCAAGTTCTATCGACCACCGATACAACTCTACGCATGCTTAGCATTCACTTTACCTAAAACAAGTATGAAACTATAAGTACTTTGTAGGTGTTGTTGGATAGGTTTGCAAGATAATAAAGAGCACGTAAATAAAAACTAGGGGCTGTTTAGATAAAGATGCAATAAAGTAAATGCAGCGAGTGTGGAAAAGTGGTGGTAGGAGATGTGAAATTGTCCCTAAGCAATTGACTACTTTACTAGACCGATAGCAAGTTTTATGTAGGAGAGGCATAAGCTAACATACTTTCTCTTCTTGGATCATATGCACTTATGATTGGAAATGTAGCAAGCATTCGCAACTACTAAAGATCATTAAGGTAAAACCCAACCATAGCATTAACATATCAAGTCCCGTTTATCCCATACGCCACAATCCCCTTACTCGGGTTTATGCTTCTATCACTCAAGCAACCCACTATAAGCGAATCATGAACGTATTGCAACACCCTGCAACGGGAATCCCTCACGCTTGCGCGACACGGAGGGCACAATAGGAAAACAACATAACCGCAAGAAAATTAAACCAATGATAGCAATTCATCAATCACCGGCAGGACAACGAAAATCTACTCAGACATCATAGGATGGCAACACATCATTGGATAATAATATGAAGCATAAAGCACCATGTTCAAGTAGAGGGTACAGCAGGTTGCGGGAGAGTGGACCACTGAATATAGATGGGGGAAGGTGATGGAGATGTTGGTGAAGATGGCGGAGGTGTTGGTATAGATCGCGGTGATGATGATGGCCCCCGGCGGCGTTCCGGCGCCACCGGAAGCGAGGGGGGAGAGAGCCCTTCTTCTTCTTCTTCTTCCTTGACCTTCTCCCGAGATGGGAGAAGGGTTTCCCCTCTGGTCCATGGTCTCCATGGCGTGGCAGGGGCGAGAGCCCCTCCGAGATTGTATCTGTCTCTTTGTCTCTCTCTGTTTCTGCGTTCTCTGATTCTGCCCTTTCACCGTTTCATATACATCCGGAGATCCGTAACTTCGATTGGAATGAATCCTTCGCCAAGATTTTTCTCCAAAAAATAGCTTTCTTGCGGCAAAATAAGAGCGTCAACCGCCTTACGGGGTGCCCACGAGGCCAAGGCTGCCACCGGGCACGCCTGCCTCGTGGCTCCTGGCACCGGCTCGCGTTTATTTTTCTTCCAGAAAATCACAAATATTCCAAAAATATTCTCCGTATGTTTTTATCCCGTTTGGACTCTGTTTGATATGAGGTTTCTGCGAAACATAAAACATGCAACAAACATGAAATGTCACTAGGCACTGGATCAATATGTTAGTCCCAAAAATAATATAAAAAGTTGCCAAAAGTATATGAAAGTTGTAGAATATTGGCATGGAACAAACAAAAATTATAGATACGACGTAGACGTATCATCAATCATGGAAATCGCTCAGGGACCCCAAATCCGTGAGTAATAGTCCATGAAACGGGCCAGAATCGGCCAAAACTGCGATTGTTGATGACCGACACGTAGGTGCACCTTGGGGTTCAACAACCAAGGAAATCGCTTCCGGACCCCAAAATGGTTAGTAGTAGTCCACAAATCGGGTTAGCATCGACAAAAAACCGTGAGTGTTGATGACTGAGATGTAAACGCACCATGGTGATCATCAATCGTGGAAATCGCTCTGGGTCCCCAAAACAGTGAGTAATAGTGCACGAAACAGACCAGAATCGACCAAAATTGTGAGTGTTGATGACCGACATGTAAACGCACCCCGGGGTTCGTCAATCGTGGGAATCACTCCGGGACCACAAAATTGAGTAATAGTCCAAGAAACGGGCCATAATAGGCCCAAACTACGAGTCTTGACGACCAACACGTAAGCACACCTTTCGGTTCGACAGCCAGGGAAATCGTATCGGGACCCCAAAACGGTGCGTAATAGTCCATTGAAGAGCGCGGAAATGGAGAAACCTAGGATTATTGATGACCGACACGTAAACGCACCCCGAGTTTCGTCAATCATCGAAATTGCTCCGAGACCCTAAATCAGTGAGTAATAGTCCATGAAACGGGCCAGAATCGGCCAAAACTGCGATTGTTGATGACCGACGCGTAAGCGCACGTTAGGGTCAACAATCAACAAATTGCTTCGGGACCCCAAAACGGTGAGTAATAGTGCATGAAATGGGTCAGAATTTGCTAAGAGTATTGACGACGGACACGTAAACGCACCACGGGGATCATCAATCGTGGAAATCGCTATGGGTCCCCAAAATAGTGAGTAATAGTGCATGAAACGGCATGTAATCGCACCCCGGGATTCGTCAATCGTGGAAATCACTTTGGGACCCTAAAACTAAGTAATAGTCCAAGAAATGGGCCAGAATCGGCCCAAACTGCGAGTCTTGACGACTAACACTTAAGCACAGCTTGGGGTTCGACAACCATGGAAATCGATTTGGGACCCCGAAATGGAAAGTAATAGTCAATGAAAGAACCCATAATCGGACAAACCCGATAATTGATGAATGATACATAAACGCACCACGGGGTTCGTCAATCATGGAAATCGCTCAAGGACCCCAAATCAGTGAGTAATAGTCCATGAAACGGGCAAGAATTGGCCAAAACTACGATTGTTGATGACCGAAACATAAGCGCACCTTGGGGCTCAACAACCATGGAAATCGCTTGGGACCCCAAAACGGCGAGTAATAGTCCACAAAACGGGCCAGAATCGACAAAAACCGTGAGTGTTGATGACTGACACGTAAACGCACCCCGGGGTACGTTAATCATGGAAATTACTCCGGGACCCCAAAACAGTGAGTAATTGTCCACGAAACGGGCTAGAATCGGCCAAACCTGCGAGTGTTGATGACTGACACGTAAACGCTCCCCGGG
Source organism: Aegilops bicornis (assembly GCA_021605145.1). Lineage (NCBI taxonomy): Eukaryota > Viridiplantae > Streptophyta > Magnoliopsida > Poales > Poaceae > Aegilops > Aegilops bicornis. The sequence continues at coordinate 12,765,305 of CM038672.1, forward strand.
GTTCGTTAATCATGGAGATCACTCTGGGACCCCAAAATAGTGAGTAATAGTCCACAAAACGGAAAAGTATCCGCCAAAACTGTGAGTGTTAATGACCGACACGTAAGCGCATCTTAGGGATCAACAACAATGGTAATCGCTCCGGGGCCCCAAAATGGTGAGCAATAGTCCACGAAACGGGTTAGAATCGACAAAAACCGCGAGTGTTGATGACCGACACGTAAACGCACCCTAGGGTTCGTTAATAGTGGAAATCACTCCGGGAACCCAAAACAGTGAGTAATAGTCCATGAAATGGGCTAGAATCGGCCAAAGCTGCGAGTGTTGATGACTGACACGTAAGCTCAGCTTAGGGTTCAACAACTATGGAAATCGCTTAGGGACCCCACGGTTAGTAATAGTCCACGAAATGGGTCAGAATTGGCCAACAATATGAATGTTGACGACGGATACGTAAACGCACCCCTGGGATCGTCAATCGTGGAAAATGATCTAGGACCCAAAATGGTGAGTAGTAGTGCATGAAACGACTTAGAATCGACAAAAATTGTGAGTGTTGATGACCGACACGTGAACGCACCCCGGGGTTCGTCAATAGACCACTTTCATTCGACGTTCCGGGGCGCCCGATTCGATCGACGAATTTGGCGAGCTGATCCGCTTTGATCCAGGAGAAAGCCCAGTTTGGAAATCACTTCGGGACCCAAAACTGAGTAATAGTCCATGAAACGGGCCAGAATGGGCCAAAACTATGAGTGTTTATGACCGACACGTAAGAAAACCTTGGGGTTCGACAACCATGGAAATCGATTTGGGACCCCAAAACCGTGAGTAATAGTCCATGAAAGAGCCTAGAATCGGACAAACCTGGGATTATTGATGAACGATATATAAATGCACCTCGGGGTTCGTCAATCATGGAAATCGTGAACGGACCCCAAATCAGTGAGTAATAGTCCATGAAACGGGCCAGAATCGGCCACAACTGCGAGCAATAGTCCACGAAAGCGGCCAGAATCAACAAAAACCGCGAGTGTTGATGACTAACACATAAACGCAGCCCAGGGTTCATTAATCGTGGAAATCACTCTGGGACCACAAAACAGTGAGTAATAGTCCATGAAACAGGGCAGAATCGGCCAAAACGATGAGTGTTGATGACCGACACGTAAACGATCCCCGGGGTTCGTTAATCGTTTGTCGGTGTACAAAAAGAGGGGTACACTTTTTGTACCCCTATAACTGCGCATGGGCAGTCTGAGCCACGGGCACCGCCGCACTGAGCAAGGCAAGGGAGGTGAGCCAAGGTAAGGCCGAAGCACGAAAGGAGCAGAACGACGCCAAGACCAAGACCACAAAGAGCAAAGGGGACGAAGCGGACTCCCCCGGCAAGATCCTTGCCGGAGGCGGTTTTAGCAAACCCGGCAAGACCCTTGCCGTGGCAGCTCGCCCACACCTACGGAGCGAAGTCACCTTGAGTCCACCGCCTCTTGGGGCAAGGATTCGGGAGACATCCCGTGGTGGCACCGCCCGACGCTGGCGAGCAGCGGCCGCTCGCAGAAAGGACCCGGGCGCCGTCATGAACACCAACACCGCCCCAAAGAGTCAAGTTTGGGAGGTGCTAGCTCGGTAACGGGCCGCACGCCGCCAAATCGAAGACGGAGCTGGCCCTCCGCGGTGGCGCAGGGCCTTCCAAGATCGCTGCCACCCGCCAAGGCGACGCGAGGGCTTCCAAGACTCCACGCTTAGCACCGACGACGCGCCTCCTCTCGAAGCGGGCGCATTTAACGGCGTAATCACGCCGAGGACCCCGGCGTCGCCGCCATGGAAAGAGCCCCAGCGCCACTCCCGGATTTAGAAGACATGCCCGCCGCCGAGGCGCCGGTGAAGATGGCATGCAACCACGGGTCGTGATAGAGCTCCTTCGACATTGTCGAAGTCAAGCGCTGCCGCGATCCGTGCAGGTTTCGCTGCCACCGACGCCAGCCAGAAGCCCCGGCGCCACAGAAGTTGCTCCTCGATTTTCCTCCCACTACGAGGAAACTCGACGAATGGAGAGCCACTATCCGAAGCCTTGTTGCGGTGGCCAACAAAGACGAACCGAGTCCAGTGGAGCCCCCGAGTCGACGCTCCGACGGGGTCCCATGCACCAGTGGCAGGAAAGCCGGCGGCGCCGCGACCACGGTGCACTCGCTTCGTCCTCGCCCGGTACCGCGGACGCCAGCCCGTCGCGACGTTACGGGCGACGAAATCGCCATAGCATCGTCCGACCCGCAGGCCCACTGCGACCAGCGCCAAGTTCTTCGGGAACGAGAACATGAAGACGCTCGAACCACTATCGAGCGCCGGCGCGGAGCGCTCCACCAATCAGACGGTCGAGCAGGGCCTGCTGTGAGCCACCCGGCACCGGAGAGCCCTGGAGGCCTACCTTACGAGGTAGGCTGTCCGGCTTTTACCCGTGAGCTTCGGCAGTTCCAGTGGCCCACTCACCGCACCTTCAAACCCGACGTGGGCGAAAAGTACAGCGGCAAGACTCACCCATCCAAGTTCCTCAGCATCTACACCATCGTGATGCAAGCTGTCGGAGCCCGCAACGATAAGGTGCTTGCGAATTACTTCCCGTTGGCTCTTAAACCAAACACCATGTCATGGTTGATGCACTTGCCGGTAGACTCTATTTCCTCCTGGTCGGATTTGTGCCATGAGTTCATGGGCGCCTTTACTAGAGGCCACCAAGCCCATGGCCAAGCAAGCGAACTGCACGTCATTCCCCAGAAGGGAGGCGAGAGTCTCCGCAAGTATATACAGAGGTTCAGCCGGATACAAAGATAATATCCCGGATGTTCACCCTGCCGCCATCATCATCGCGTTCCATCGTAACGCGTGCGAATCGCAAGATGCGCGAAGAGCTGGCAATGAACAAGGTGAAAGATGTAGCAGAACTCTATGTTCTTGCTGACAGATGTGCCCGAGCTGAAGAGGGAAGGTAGTACCCCGGCGAAGATGCCGGCGTGGAAACCGACTCCTCAGATGAGGATATTGCCGCCTCGGCGAAGAAAGGTCGGCGCTGCAACAGGAAGCGCAAAGGTAAAGCCGTGCTTGCCGTCGAGGGATCTAATGACGCCGGCTCCACCAAGAAAACCAAGGCAGATGACCCCGACAAGGAAGTTGCCGGATGTGTTCCCTGCCGGGCCTTGGCGGCTGCCGAGAAGCCAGGAAACTCCGACAAGCGATACTGCAAGATCCATCGCACCAAAGGCCATGCTCTCCAAGACTGCCGACAGGTTAAGCTCCTCGCTGAGAAGCAGAGGGCTGAGTATGAGAGGCGGGACAAGGAGAAGGGCCCAGACGGTGCCGAGGGGTCCGGCAAGAAGCGTGACGGCCAGGCGGCCGCCGCGGCAAGGATAAACAACAGGAGAGGTCGCCGGGCCGTGATGTAAAGCCGTAAGACGATGATCACGAAGAGGACGCATTTAATCCGGCGACCAAGGGTTTCGAAAGCTACAGAGGCTATAAGGCCGACGGCGGCGCCTCGCTGCATACTTCTCACCGCCGGTTTAAACAATGGGCGTGAGAGATTACAGCGGCAGAGCCGTCGTTTGATGCCCAAAGGCCGCTGAAGTGGTCCAGCACACCTATCATTTTTGACACTGAGGATCACCCTGATCGCACTACTGCGGTCGGGTGCTTGCCGTTGTTGGTTTCGCCAACAATACGCAACCTCAAGGTGACGAAGATGCTAGTCGATGGCGGGGCCGGTCTGAACTTAATCTACTTTGCCGTGATCGAGAAACCGCAGACATCGATGGAGACCTCAAGAGACGGGCACGCTTGTGGGGTCAACCCGGAAGAAGCTAACCCAAGGGAAAAGTCACGCTGCCCGTGACTTTTGGAAGCGACCTGAACTACAGTATGAGAGGATCGTGTTTGATGTTGCCAAGATCCCTTGCCCTACAACGGAATCCTTGGCCACCCAAATGGCCAAGTTCATGGCGGCGTCACACTACGCCTATAACACCCTGAAGATGCCAGGACCTGTGACGATCATCACCATCCCCTCCGATAAGAAAGATGCGCTGATTTGCGCTGACCAACTATACCAGCAAGCAGTTGCAGCAGCTGCCGCCACTAGGGCACTTGCTCCTACCGCTGGGACCCCGGGAGGGAAGAAGAAGAAGAAGACCGGTGAGACCTCGGGCACCCACTCCGGCAAGCGCACCTCTTCGGAGTGTAGCGCTGCCGTCGAGGACGTGCCAGAGAGCTCCACCGACGGAAACAAGAAGCCCAGGGCCATACCGCCAGGAACCAAGAAGGTTTCTGTCAATGAGGACGGCACGGGAGGAGCTTTTACCATAAGCTCCACCCTTGACGACAAATAGGAAGACGCGCTCGTCACCTTCCTGCGGGCGAATGTCGATGTGTTTGCATGGCAAGCTTCCGACCTCCCCGGTGTTCCTAGGGAGGTGATTGAGCACCACTTTGCTGTCTGCCCTCATGCGCGGCCCGTCAAGCAGAAGGTCAGAAAGCAAGATTTGGAACGACAAGAGTTCATCACAGAAGAGATCGGAAACTGGAAGCAGCGGGTTTGGTAAGAGGAGTGCTCCATCCAACGTGGTTGGCCAATCCGGTCGTAGTGCGCAAGGCAAATGGGAAGTGGAGCTGTGTATTGATTACACAGATATGAATAAGGCTTGCCCTAAAGACCCCTTCCCGTTGCCGCGCATCGACTATATTGTTGACTCCACGGCCGGGTGTGATCTGTTGTCATTCCTCGACGCCTACTCCGGCTACCACCAGATCTTCATGACAAGAGAAGACGAAGAGAAAACATCATTCATCACCCCATGCGGTACGTATTGTTTCATGCGGATGCCTTTCGGGTTGAAGAGTGCTGGTTCGACGTTTGCAAGGGCGGTCCAGATTGGTTTTGAACCCCAGCTCCATAGAAATATGGAAGCTTATATGGATGACATAGTGGTCAAAACCAAGGACAGGGCAACCCTCATACCATATTTGCAAGAAACATTTGCAAACCTGTGCAAGAAGATCAATCTCAAGTTGAACCACGAGAAGTGCGCCTTTGGCGTCCCGTCCGCAAGCTTCTCGGGTTCTTGGTGTCATAGCGTGGGATAGAGGCCAATCCAGACAAAATCAAAGCTATAGAGCAGATTGAAGCACCCAAGCGAATCAAGGATGTGCGTCGGCTTGCTGGTTGCGTCGCCGCCATGGGCAGGTTCATTTCCAAGTCTGCCGAGCGTGCCCTTCCCTTTTTCAAGATCCTGAAAAAGGCGGGCCCGATGGAGTGGACGCCAGAAGCCGAAGCAGCATTGCAAGGTTTGAAGAAGTACCTCTCCTCCGCGCCAATACTAGTTGCGCCTAGGCCACAGGAGCCGTTGCTGCTATACCGGGCGGCAACGGACTGTGGTCGGCCAAGACTAGTGGCGTAGAGAGAGGTCGACGACGAGGTAATGGCAGCGGCAGAGCCCGACACCACCAATGCAGAGACGACACAGCCAGTTGAAGTGCCGCCGAAGAAGAAAATGATGCGGCACCCGGTCTACTTTGTTAGTTCCCTCCTACAGGGGGCTAGATCAAGGTACTCTGGCGTGCAGAAACTGCTCTTGACCTTCTTATGGCCTCGAGGAAGCTGCGCCACTACTTCCGTGCACACGAGATCACTGTTGCCACCGCTTCCCTCTACAACGGATACTGCACAATCCGGATGCAACGGGAAGAATTGTGGAATGGGCACTGGAGCTGTCCAGCTTTGGCGTCAAGTTTGAAAGTACTTCGACGATTCAGAGCCGAGTCCTAGCGGAGTTCATTGTAGAATGGACTGCAACGCTTGACGAAGAAGCCCAAGAGACCGCTTCTCCCGGCAAGGAGGCAAGTTGTGATTGGATCATGTACTTTGATGGAGCTTTCTCCTTGCAAGGCGCCGGGGCTGGCGTACTACTTGTCGCGCCCACCGGAGAGCACCTCAAGTACGTGATCCAGATGCACTTCCCCAGGGAGGTGTCAACAAACAATACGGTAGAGTACGAAGGGCTGCTTGCCGGTCTTAGGATCGCGGCAGACCTCGGAATCAAGAAAGTCATCGTCAGGGGGGACTCGCAACTTGTCGTCAAGCAAATCAACAAGGATTACCAGAGCCCGTTGATGAAGGCCTACGTTGATGAAGTGAGAAAGCTGGAAGAGCGTTTCGACGGTATACAGGATGAACACGTTCTCCGAGCGGAGAACGATATCGTCGATTACCTGTCAAAACGCGCTGCCCTCAAGCTACCTGTGGAACCAGGTACCTTTGTGCTTCAGCTAACTCAGCCATTCGTTGATCCATCAACAGAAAGCGTAATAAGAGGAGGAAATCAGGCCCAGCAAGTACTTTTCCCGCCGAAGCTCCTTTGAGCCGCCCGGCAAGGATGTTGCCGGGATACCGAGCCCGCCACGGACGATCGCTCGGCGGAGCGCCAAGCTCTTGCCGTCGAGACAGCCGCTTCCTATAAGCGGAGGAAATGCCTTTAGTCCTCGCCGTCGAGCCCCAGGCTCCAGCGTGGGCACAGCATACCGTCCGATTCCTCCAAACAGGGGAACTTCCTGAGGAGCAAGAAGAAGCGGAAAAAGTAGCCCGTCGCTCTACCATGTACCAGTTCGTCGATGACGTCCTGTACAGAAAGAGGCCGAACGGTGTGAAATTGAAGTGTATCCCTCAAGAGGAAGGACTGGAGCTGTTGGCGGAGATACACGGAGGCATATGTGGATCCCACATTGGGTCAAGGGCCCTTGCCGGCAAGGCATTTCGACAAGGCTTCTTCTCGCCCACCGCCCTCCAGATGCGATTTACACTAGTCACCATGTGTGAAGCGTGTCAGTTCCATTCAAAGAAGCTTCATCAGCTAGCTCAAGCCTTTCAAACCATTCCTCTCTCCTGGCCCTTCTCGGTCTGGGGGCTTGACATACTGGGCCCTTTCCCCCGCGCTGTCTAGGGCTTTGAGTACTTGTACGTTGCAATCGACAAGTTCACAAAGTGGCCGGAGGTGGAGGCAGTGAGGAAGGTCATAGCTCAGTCAGCCGTCAAGTTCTTCAAGTGACTAGTGTGCCGCTTTTGGCGCATCTAACAGTGGTTATCACCGACAACGGCACACAGTTCACAAGCCGCACCTTCATGCAATACACCCAAGACCTCGGCAAAGAAAGTCTGCTTTCGCTTCCGTTGCTCACCCGCCAAGCAATGGTCAAGTCGAGAGGGCAAATGCTGAAGTATCGCGGGGCTTAAGGACCAAGACCTTTGACAGGCTGCACAAGAGTGGAAGGCGCTGGATTGATGAGTTGTCGGGCGTTCTTTGGTCGATCAGACGACGCCAAATCGAGCCACCGCCGACACCTTTTTCCCTAGTATATGGGGCGTAAGCAGTTCTCCCATCGAACTCATATACGGAACACCTCGAGTGCTCGCTTATGACGAAGCTTGAGCAAGAGCAATCTGCGGCAAGATGACGCAATGCTCCTTGAGGAAGATCGTCTTCGGCGGTGTGAGAGCAAAGATGCTACCAAAGAAGCCTTGCGCCGCTACCATAGCCGCAGGGTTCATGCCCGAAGCCTTGAGGAAGGCGACCTTGTCCTTGGTAGCGTTCAATCGCCAAGAATTCCAACAAGTTGACGCCTAAAGTGGGAAGGCCCTTATCGGGTAATATGAGTCACTGTGCCCGGCGCAGTCCGCTCGAGACCAAGATGCCATTCGGTGAGTAACTCACGGAACATTGAGCATCTTCGCAAGTTTTACTCAGGAGGCGCGGCTTGCCGGGCCCCCGCAAGCCACCTTTTGTACAAGCATTGCCGATGATACATGTAACCTTTTGTACAAAGCCAGCGCAAACCCCGAGCACAAATAAACGGGTTACCGGGCGCCCTAAGTTGTAGCATGCATGCTAGGTCGAGTCTCGTCCTTGGTTAGGGTTGATAGTGCTTAGCGGCGACTAACCCCTAGCTTAGAGGTCGAAAAGGCCCCTTTGCCGTTCTTTTGTCTTCTTTGGTTCGCAGGACTCACATATATCCTTGCCGAATCACTTGAGGACGAAAAAGAGAAGAGGGACAGATCGACATCTAGACCCCCGCAAGCCAAGATTGCGGGACTGCAAGTGTAAAGATTCACCCACAAAGAAACCAGAGTTGCCGGGGCTACAGCTTCAGATAAGTTCTTCATCCCTTATCATGCATTCCCTTATGGATCGAGGTATGTGAAACCTCGTTTTTCCTAAAAGCTACCGTGCTCCCCTAAAACTCTAGGTCCTAGGGCTCGTTCACGGGGCCAGGTTTGGTCGTAGAGTCGCGGCAGCAAAAGGATGAAACGAGGAGCTGAACTCCACCTCATCCTCGCCACGCCAAAAGCGTGAGAAAGGTCAAGCGAAGTGGGAAGACGGCAGGCCTGTTGTCGGGCAAGGAAATGTTTATCTTAGAGATATCAAGGATTTACTCCTTGTCGTGGGTTCTACCCAAACAAATGACCCAAAGAAGCATCCCTTTTTCTTAAAAACATTCCACCTCGTGTACAGCTCATGGGGAATGAAAAACATGAATGATGGGATTACAAGTTTTAAATTCAGTCAAGGCCCAAAGGCTTACAAGCTAAAAGAGATAAGGTGCTCAGAACCCCTTTCTTGTCCCTCTCCTCAGGAGGCAGGTCAAGGAGGCGAAAAGGGCAGAAGGGGCGCCTAGGCGAGCTACGGGTGGCAGGAGACACCAAGAGAACATCTCGGTGGCCGTCCGAAGGCTGGATGGTGATGGCGACGCCGGAAGCAGAGCTCGAAGACGAGGCGGCAGGACGTCAGCACGCGTCGAAGGCATCGCTGCTCACAGATTCGACTTGACGGCCTTGCCGCCCGCCTCTTCCTCTTCCTCTTCCGAGCTCCCCAACGGCAGCCGCCAAGGAGGCGACGCCGAGAAGTTCAGTGGAGCCGCGACACGGATGATGGGGTCGCCGGTGCAGACGGGCGGCGCCCGACACCTAGTCGGTCTCGCCATCCTGCCGCCCGCTACCCTCGTCGTAAATCGCCGCTGTCCTCCTCGCCACTCCCGCCCGAGGAGGAGTCTCGCTATCGTAAGAGCTCTCCACGCAGCACCTTGCCCGGCTCCCGAATCACCAAGACCTTGACGGAGAGGAGGCCGCCTCCATCGCCTTGAAATGGAGAGGGAGCCCCTCCGCCAGGCGGTGGATATGAGCGAACGTCTTCCATCCCCGACGAAGATACATCATGTGAGGGGCTGGGAAGTCGACGCGAACTCGCGTACCGCTGATCCCACAACCCCTCATGTGCAGCCGCAATGACTCCGGCGGATCCAGCTCCATCTCCCGCGTGAATGGAGTCGGAAGACGAAGGCAACGACGAGGCGGCTGACGCAGCCTGACGAAGAACTCGCAAGGGTCATCCCCAACATGGCCCTCCATGGAGGGAGGAACTACTGGCGGAGGCGAGGCCGGCGCGCCGCCCCGTCCTCCAATTCCCCGAGTGCTTCGGCCTCGGCCACGACCTCTCCCCCTCCACCTTCCCCTCGCGGCTGGCTCTGCCACCGCAGGTGCAGGAGAAGAAAGGACGCGTTGTCGAGCGGCGACCCTCGCCGCCACCGTTGAAGAGCCAGGGTTCCCTCTCTCCATGGCGGATGGAGGGGGGGAGCAGAAGCTGAAGGAAGGACGAGATGGAAGAATGCAGGACGCCATCCCCCCTCCCGCTCCTTATAAAGGAACGGGGTGGGGGCTCGGCTGCCTGCTCAGCCAATCAAGACGCGGAAGGCGCAGGGAACTGGGACGAGCCCACTGCCCCAGCCCGCGACGGCCAGGTTTCCCGCCTCCGCCGTTCGCCACCCCAAGCGCATGAGCACCACGTGGCAAGCGTGCGGGACCAAGGCGACGGGTGAGGCAACCTCTCCCCACCCCGTGATCGTGGGGAGTGGAAGCCTTGAAGACCACGCCTTGGCCCCGCCCAGTAAATGGGCCGCGCCTCCACGCCTCCCTCCATTTATGGGGAAGGCGCGAACCGCCCCATTTACTACGACGTGACGCATGCGCGCAGAGCTCAGCCCCATGCATGCCGCCCACGTCACACACGCCTCCCCACGCCGAGCCGCGCGTGGGAGGCGAGGGAAGTGCAGTGCGCGAAGAGACTTACCGCGGTAAAAACCACCCCGCCTGCCCGCGCACCGTTTTTGGGCCTAGCCGAACGACGCGATTGCGCTTACATGTGGCCCAGGCCCGGGGGCTCCTGTCGGTGTACAAAAAGAGGGGTACACTTTTTGTACCCCTATAACTGCGGCAGGCAGTCTGAGCCACGGGCACCGCCAAGACCGAAAGCAAGGCAAGGGAGGTGAGCCAAGGTAAGGCCGAAGCACGAAAGGAGCAGAACGACGCCAAGACCAAGACCACAAAGAGCAAAGGGGATGAAGTGGACTCCCCCGGCAAGATCCTTGCTGGGAGGCGGTTTTAGCAAACCCGGCAAGACCCTTGCCGTGGCAGCTCGCCCACACCCACGGGAGCGAGTCACCCTTGAGTCCACTGCCCCCATGGGGCAAGGATTGAGAGACATCCCGTGATGGTATGCAGATCTTTGTGAAGACATTCAAGATCAGATACACACTATAGAAGATGACGACCCTTGGCAGGATCCCAGCCAAGGAGGACCACAAGGCCCCCGGCAAGAGCCTTGCCGGGGATGACAGCAGGCGCCACGGCAAGACCCTTGCCAGGGCCCCGGCAAGACCCTTGCCGGGGCTACGACGAGGCCCTTGCCAAGAGCACCCGTAGGGCCACCATCAGGCCCACGCCAATCAAATCTCCACCACCGTTCGCATGCAGCTGCCGACCCAACCAGTTGGGCAGGCACCTGCGTGGCGGCAAGCGGATCTTTGTGGAGACCCACCACTGCGCCACCTCAGCTGGCCGCTTGCGCTACATGGCACCGCTGGCACCGCTGGCTGTATGCGTGTCAACACGAAGGGGAGCGGCGACGGACGAGATAGGGCTCTCCCCCGCCCCCGCTAAAGCAAGGACACCTAAGCAAGACGCGTTAAAGGCGCCTTGTCATGTAATGCAAGGGATAAACTCGATCATCAGAGCTTTTTCCACCTCCCCGTGTGCCACTTTGGCTACCCCTTTCCCTATAAAAGGAGGCCCAAGGCGACCAGGAGGAGGATTCGGCTTATTGGAGCTCCTCACGCCCCATGGCTAGTTCAAGAACACAGATAAAAAAACCACCAAAGCAGGAGTAGGGTTCTACGCATCCTCGCGGCCCGAACCTGGATAAAGAACCGTGTGCTATCTGTTTGATCCGCTCTTCTCACGACCCCGCGCCCCGCGACCGTAGTAGGGATTCTTGTGATCACATAGGTGTCGTTCCACACCGACATAATGGAAATCACTCCGGGACCTCAAAATAGTGAGTACTAGTCCACGAAACGGGCCAGAATTGGCCAAAACTATGAGTGTTGATGACCGACACGTAAACGCACCCCGGGGTTCGTTAATCGTGGAAATCACTCCGGGACCCCAAAACAGTGAGTAATAGTCCACGAAACGGACCAGAATCGGCCAAAACTGTGAGTGTTGATGACAGACACGTAAGCGCACCTTGGGGTTCAACAACTATGGAAATCGCTCTGGGATCCCCAAAACGGTGAGTAATAGTCCACTCAACGTTTCAGAATCGACAAAACCGCGAGTGTTGATGACCGACACGTAAATGCACCCCAGGGTTTGTTAATCATGGAAATTACTCCTGGACCACAAAGTAGTGAGTAATAGTCCACGAAACGGGTCAGAATTGGCCAAAATTGTGAGTGTTGTCGACGGACACGTAAACGCACCCCGGGGATCGTCACTCGTGGAAATCGCTCTGGGACCCCAAAACGATGAGTAATAGTCCACAAAACGGACCGAATTGGCCAAAATTGTGATTGTTGATGACCGACACATAAACGCAACCCGGGGTTCGTCAATCATGGAAATCACTTCGGGACCCCAAAACTCACTAATAGTCCAAGAAACGGGCCAGAATAGGCACAAACTGCGAGTCTTGGGGATCAACAACTATGGAAATCGCCCCGGGGCCCCAAAACGGTGTGTAATTATCCACGAAACGGGTCAGAATTGACAAAAACCACGAGTTTTGATGACCGAAACGTAAACGCACCCCGGGGTTCGTTAATCGTGGAAATCACTCCGGGAACCCAAAATAGTGAGTACTAGTCCATGAAATGGGCCAGAATCGGCCAAAACTGCGAGTGTTGATGACCGACACGTAAGCTCACCTTAGGGTTCAACAACTATGGAAATCGCTTCAGGACCCCACGGTTAGTAATAGTCCATGAAATGGGTCAAAATTGGCCAACACGTAAACGCACCCCTGGGATCGTCAATCATGGAAAATGATCTAGGACCCAAGACAGTGAGTAGTAGTGCATGAAACGGACCAGAATCGGCCAAAATTGTGAGTGCTGATGACCGACACGTAAACGCACCCCGGGGTTCGTCAATCGTGGAAATAACTTCGGGACCCCAAAACTGAGTAGTAGTCAATGTAACGGGCCAGAATCGGCCCAAACTACGAGTCTTGACGACCAACACGTAAGCACACCTTGGGGTTCGACAACCTTGGAAATCGCTTTGGGACCCCAAAACCGTGAGTAATAGTCCATGAAAGAGCCCAGAATCGGACAAACCTAGGATTATTGATGAACGATATATAAACGCACCCCGGGGTTCTTCAATCATGGAAATCGCCCACGGACCCCAAATCAGTGAGTAATAGTCCATGAAACTGGCAGAATCGGCCAAAACTGCGAGTAATAGTCCATGAAATGGGTCAGAATTGGCAAAAACCGCGAGTGTTGATGACGAACACGTAGGGCCTGTTTGGATGGCTGCCAAAGGCTGCCTTTCCAAAATTTTGGTCGTTGACCACAAGGTGGGCAGCCGTTTGGATTGCAGCCGAATCTCCCGATGGCTGCCAATTTTTTGGCCAGCCGTTGTGATTCTGTACTAGTACACGAGCAAGTTCTCGGCGGCGATTTCCTTCGCCAAAAATTTGGCAGGCCATCGTTTTGGCAGGGCTGGTTAGGGTTCAATCGAAAAAGGCCCGTAAAAGCACCCCAGGGTTCGTTAATCATGAAAATCACTCCGGGACCCCAAAACAGTGAGTAATAGTCCACGAAACAGGGCAGAATGGGCCAAAACGATGAGTGTTGATCACCGACATGTAAACGCACTTTTCAGATACAAGGAAATGATTCAGTTCTAGAGCCAAAGATCGTAGTTCTCGAACGAGCACTCGAAAAGATTCTGGAGGCGAATACAAGGAGGTATTTTGTGTTTGGGAAAGTCCGAAGAAAAAAGATTTTGAATCTGCCTTTTCCTTCTTTCCCTTAAAAAAATAACTCAAGCCTATTAGTGCAAAAGCCCCGTGGAGAGCTACAAAAGTCCATAGACCGCCTAATTAACACCAACGAGTCGAACGAACCACACTCCTTCGTAGACGTCAGGAGTCCATTGATGAAAAGGGGCTGGGGAAAGCTTAAACCGAAGTCCAATACCAGCTACAGTACCTATCAGCCAAAGAGGAATTCTTCCAGTAGTATCGGCCATTTCCCCTACTTTCCTCCACATTTTATCAATTGGTCATGCTAGAGACAAAAACAG